>JAZGLO010005123.1:350000-950000 GCA_036873155.1 Biomphalaria sudanica
TGTATGTGCTGACTCCAAAGTAGAGGTCTAACTACAGCGTAGTCATTGGAACATGTGCATCCAAAGTAGAGGTCTAACTACAGCGTAGTCATTCGAACATGTGCATCCAAAGTAGAGATCTAACTACAGCGTAGTCATTGGAACATGTGCATCCAAAGTAGAGGTCTAAGTACAGCGTAGTCATTGGAACATGTGCATCCAAAGTAGAGGTCTAACTACAGCGTAGTCATTCGAACATGTGCATCTAGAGAAGACGTCTAACTACAGCGTAGTCTTTGGAACATGTGCATCCAGAGTAGAGGTCTAACTACAGCGTAGTCATTGGAACATGTGCATCCAAAGTAGAGGTCTAACTACAGCGTAGTCATTGAAACATGTGCATCCAAAGTAGAGGTCTAACTACAGCGTAGTCATTGGAACATGTGCATCCAAAGTAGAGGTCTAACTACAGCGTAGTCATTGGAACATTTGCATCTAAAGTAGAGGTTTTATTACATCGTAGTCATTGGAACATGTGCATCCAAAGTAGATGTCTAACTACAGCGTAGTCATTGAAACATGTGCATCCAAAGTAGAGGTCTAACTACAGCGTAGTCATTGGAACATGTGCATCCAAAGTAGAGATCTAACTACAGCGTAGTCATTGGAACATGTGCATCCAAAGTAGAGGTCTAACTACAGCGTAGTCATTGGAACATGTGCATCCAAAGCAGAGATCTAACTACAGCGTAGTCATTGGAACATGTGCATCCAAAGTAGAGGTCTAACTACAGCGTAGTCATTGAAACATGTGCATCCAAATTAGAGATCTAACTACAGCGTAGTCATTGGAACATGTGCATCCAAAGTAGAGATCTAACTACATCGTAGTCATTGGAACATGTGCATCCAAAGTAGAGGTCTAACTACAGCGTAGTCATTGGAACATGTGCATCCAGAGTAGAGGTCTAACTACAGCGTACTCATTTGAACTTATTTTACACATATATTTAAATATATATCTATCTTTAGAAAACCTTTTTTATGATAAAGCTTAGTAGATTGTGGTGACTAGTCTAAGTATCATCAAGCAAGTGCACAAAGGTACATTCTCTCTCTTTCTCTCATAGTCTACCTCTCCCCTATGTTGTAGTTAAATTACCCCCGTAACCTCTCTACCAAATGTTACTTTGCATCTTGTCATTGCAACTCTCCATGTATGTGCTGACTCCAAAGTAGAGGTCTAACTACAGCGTAGTCATTCGAACATGTGCATCTAGAGAAGACGTCTAACTACAGCGTAGTCTTTGGAACATGTGCATCCAGAGTAGAGGTCTAACTACAGCGTAGTCATTGGAACATGTGCATCCAAAGTAGAGGTCTAACTACAGCGTAGTCATTGGAACATGTGCATCCAAAGTAGAGGTATAACTACAGCGTAGTCATTGGATCATGTGCATCTGGAGTAGAGGTCTAACTACAGCGTAGTCATTGGAACATGTGCATCCAAAGTAGAGGTCTAACTACAGCGTAGTCATTTGAACATGTGCATCCAAAGTAGAGGTCTAACTACAGCGTAGTCATTGGAACATGTGCATCCAAAGTAGAGGTCTAACTACAGCGTAGTCATTGAAACATGTGCATCCAAAGTAGAGGTCTAACTACAGCGTAGTCATTGGAACATGTGCATCCAAAGTAGAGGTCTAACTACAGCGTAGTCATTGGAACTTGTGCATCCAGAGTAGAGGTCTAACTACAGCGTACTCATTTGAACTTATTTTACACATATATTTAAATATATATCTATCTTTAGAAAACCTTTTTTATGATAAAGCTTAGTAGATTGTGGTGACTAGTCTAAGTATCATTAAGCAAGTGCACAAAGGTACATTCTCTCTCTTTCTCTCATAGTCTACCTCTCCCCTATGTTGTAGTTAAATTACCCCCGTAACCTCTCTACCAAATGTTACTTTGCATCTTGTCATTGCAACTCTCCATGTATGTGCTGACTCCTACCATGTCCTGCATCTGGAGCGTGAACCAGTTCAGACACCATCGTCTGGCACTGAGAGCAAAGCTAGAATGGGGGAAGTAACTCGATACGCTGAGAGCATCAGACACACAATGTACACTCCTGATCTCACTCCACTTCATTAGTCCACACATCTATACAGACGTCCACCTCTAGAGGCGTAACATAGTTTATAAATCATACACAATGACCCACCAAAGTACCCCCCCCCCTCTTCAATGAATGTTCCGTTGATCTTATAGACCCAGAGAAATAGCAATAGACCTTGCTGTCATCTGAGCATTCCATACTCAAGCTTTTTGTCATCCTCAATCAAGTCTTGAAATAGAACATAATATGCAAACACCTCGACATCATCTCAAAGACTTTATCCCCAAAGGAACCTTGGAATCACCTTGTATCACCTTGGAATCACCTTAGAGACCTGCAATTATTGATCGTAGATCAATTTTCTCCTTTAAGAAAACGCTTCTTTTTTTAAGTAAATTCCCATAATAAGTATCTTTGTTTTACATGGCGCTGTGTACACAACATAGTGTTACAACAAGGATCACAACTAATAACAACAGACATAACAAACATTATACAGTTTATACAAGAACAAACATTATGCAGTCTATACAAGAACAAACATTATGCAGTCTATACAAGAACAAACAATATACAGTCTGTCACAATCATCAATTGTGGATGTCAGAGTTCAAGATCTATGAAGATGCTATGATAGATGTAACGTTGAAGATTATCTTGATCTATATCACACTATCAATGATCGTGATTGCCGAGGATCTTGAAATCTTCTTTTAATAAGATGATCGTATAGAAGTAGCTAGATCTAGTTGATAATAAGATCATTCAGAATGTTGCAAGTTGATAAGAGGATCATCTAGAAGTTGCCAATCGCTAAATCAATCTAAGTATGTTACTATATTCAATGAAGAAACTTCTCTTCGTCTAAAACAATTACTTTAATTCAGAACTTGAAAAAGCTATTCACAAATAATTACAATGGTTAAATGTACTTGAATAAAATGACAGATCTACACAATAATATAATTGAGTTCTAATACAAGACTTTAGTAAATGTTCTCATTAACACGCTCCATACAAGACTGACTAAAAATCTAGAACCTTTCCCCGGGTATAGCGTTGTCACGTGTCTAACGCACCTCGTTGCAATGACAACCAATAAATGCAGCTCAATGTACAAAAATTAATATTTCAAAACCAATCACATTTATTCTGACACATAGCCCTCCGCGTGATGGAATTTCCCGAGGTTGCTGACGAGCTAAATATAGATACTGTGTACGTGGCACAGTCTATACAAGAACAAAGAAGAGAATATGAGTCATGTTCAAATGTAAAGTCGCGGATCATTTACACGCATGCTTTACGTTACACACACACACACACACACATTCTGACCTAAACAGCTTTAGCGTTTGTTGCCTACAACTCTTTAATCTACAACTCTTTAATCCAAAGATTCCTTTTCAATCTTTTTTTTAACATTCAAGATTGTCACATTATAGATTCACATTATTTAACTTAGTTGGTACTTTTTCGAATGACTACAACTAAAATTGGTCATCTATACTAATAAAAGGCAAAGCCCTGACTCACTGACTCATCACTAATTCTGCAACTTCCCGTGTAGGTACAAGGGTGAAATTTGGCAGGCGCATTCCCTACAGCTTACTTACAAAAGTGCAGCAGGTTTCGTTTCCCAATCGTACGCGTAACGGTCGTAACGGTCGACAACGTCCGCTCTGTGCTACACATTGCACGGCCACATCAGACTCACTGATGATGTCCGAAGGGACATTGTGTTGTATGTGCTCAACAACTGGGACAGGTTCAAGGTGTGGACAGATGATGGTACGGGAGACAATTACACAACACAGGAGCACTATCACAGTGAACTCATTCATTCGACTGCTGGCATTTTACACTCACGTTTCATTTATCGCTCCAAAAGGTTGGCATTGACTTAAGACAGGACTGCTTCTCACATGGGCAACTGTACGTCGCATGCTCAAGAGTAAGCTCGGCGCAGGGATTGGTCATACTGCAGCCGGAGGGCCGAACTGACAACGTGGTGTACAAAGAGATCCTCAACAAATAACTGTGTATTTGTACATGTATGTTTCTTCTCTATTTCAAAAGGTTTACTTTTCTTCATAACAATGAAATATTTAAGGCAGTACATATGACACATTATTTTTACTTATCGGACTAACATTGCAAAAAGCCACACAAAAACTGCGTTGTTCCGGTTATTCCAAAAATACATGCGCTACATTCCCTGCGGTAACACTCCTGGCTAAATGAGAATGTTTTGTTGTTACATGTAGGCCTATTAATTAAAGCAAATTTGAAATGTTAATGCAATAATCCTCCCGCTGCAAAGCGCGGGTATTTTGCTAGTCTTAGTTATAAAACGTAAGGCCTTAACTGACTGCCCGATTTACACATTAAAATTGTCTCACTTGTAGTGGACGAAAAAAATATGAACATTTAAACTGCTATTACTTACCATGTACATGGAACAATTAAGCTCTTTTCACGATCAAAACGGCAGCGGTTTTATTTCCTCAAATGGATGTTTGTCTGAATACGTTTGTCTAAGCCACACCTTACACATGTTCAAGGATTTACTTTGATCATTCCGCCAGGTGCACTCATTCACACTTTCTTTTTGGTGCGCAACTTTCTTTCGTTCCAGTTCTTTTTGAGGTTTATTTCTACACAGTTCCCTTTTCTTTTTCCGGAAAGAGAGGAGGCAAATCTAGACAAAGTAACAATAAACAAAAACAATGAATACAACTGAAGGAATAGATCTGCATCTCATCTGTATCTAGAATTACGAATCGAATGAATTGTCAGAGTGATTTGAAGGCTCTAGTAAATGTTTGTTTTTAGAAACGGGTTCGTAGGGGTAGGAAATGTACTTTAGCGTTTTGTGTTAAATTAACAAGGATAATTAGTGGGACTGTGTATTATTCTGTACAATGGCTATACTTAAAAAAATGTCCTCCAAAATGACCAATAAGATGACCAAATGCACTGACTGACTAGACCAATCGTAAGAGTGCTCTCTTCACACAAAAAGCTAAGGTTCCAATAGCAGCCATTTCACATTATTGACAAGAAATATTGGATGCAGTTTAATTCGATATTCTGTTGTTGTTGTTATTGTTTTTTATTGTTTTACTTGTTCACTCCTGTATCTCATTGAGACGTTGAAGACTTCAGATTTCCAGCTAATCAAGAAATTTATTTTTCTTAATTGGCGTGTAATTGGAAGTCTATATTTTGTTAATATTGCGTCAGATTTCAAAAGAGGTTGGAAAAGTCTTTCATGAGCTAATGATGAGATCGTTTGTCAAAGGTTCTGTTGTGATAAGCCATTATTTACTCAAGTCGTTAAACTGGTTCATAATAGATCCAAGATCAGTATTAATTAAGTCTCTTGGAACTCTACACACGGTTATAAGATCTCAGGCTAGAATCGTCTTATAACAATCTAACGCTAATCTGGAAGTACGGAGACAAGTGTAAAGATTAGAACCCGAGTGATATTTCTCTTCCATTTTCGTGTTTCGCTGTTCGCTCCGAAAGCTAAACCCTCCCCCCTCCAACTTGTGCTCCCCTCCAACTTGTGGCGCTAATGAGCGAATGGCTGCCTCTCTTAGCCCCTCTAGCCATAACACCTAACGACTAATCAGGGGTGGACAACTGTGAAGAGACTCGTACTCAAGCCTCGGGTTGTTCCCTACAGGGAGCAAACTAATGAGCGATGTCTAAATATTAAACTTTTTTTTTTGGAGGGGGACAGTAACCCTCCCTCTCTGACCCGAACGTTGAGTAGCTCTGGTGTTAAAGATCTTCTCTCTCTCTAGTTGTAAACATCAATGACCATGTCCACTACTACTTTTATCAAATTAATATGAACAAGGTTAGTTACATAACAGCGTCCATTTGTTATTGCATTCAAAGAGATATAGATATTTTAAATTAAAATAATGAAACTTTTGTATACAGCTTCGATCAGTAGTCTGGTTACCTTGCCATCACTCGCTGGGATGGTCATCTTATCATCTTACATCACTCAATCACAGCTATCTTCTCTTTTTCATGAAATATGTCATTTTAAAACACACATGATTCTTAAAGACAATCTTCACCCGTTCAACCCGAACTGCATCAGATCTGTACGAAGTGGTCGACTCCTCTCCATTAAGGCCAGAAGAGAAAGATTTCAAAACTCCTTTAGTCCACTGTCAGTCCTGGTGTTTCAAGGTCATTGTCGCCCCTGATTCCTAACACGTTGATTCTGTGAGTGTATTTGAAAGTTCTTTGTGCTTACATCTATATTGTCATCGTTATAGTAAGTTATGAAAACAGAAAACATGCAAAGAAACTGAACCACTTCCATATGACATGTATGAGAAAAATACTGAATGTCAAATGGCAAGACAAAATACCAGATACTGAAGTCCTTTGAAGAACGGGTCTGCAAAGCATCCACACAATCCTGATGCAGTCCCAGCTGCGATGGGCAGGACACGTCTGCAGAATGGAAGACCACCGCATCCCTAAACGACTCATGTACGGCCAATTAAGGGAAGGAAAGCGCTGGCAAGGCGGACAAAGAAAACGCATTAGGAACACCCTGAAAGCTTCTCTAATGGCATCCAGCATAGACCCAGCCACCTGGAAGACAGAAGCATGTGACCATCTATATAAAAAAACAACAACTTATGATTAGGTGAACAATTATAGTGAAATTGTTGAATTTCCATGTCTTTGTACCAATAAAATCATCTTATTTCTTATCTTATCTTATATACAATGATCTGGAGAATTAGGAAGTTTGTTAATACATATCCATTGTACTTGAGATTTTAAGATTAAGACTCTATGATATAATAGACCTCAAATGTCTAATAGAATTGTCCATTGAATAAATACAAATAAAGACATGGGAAAAAAAAAAGATCGAAACTAGCTTGACGTCTAAATGATGTGACTTGTGAACTAGAAAGACGTTTATGTCATCAAAGATATAATTGGCCTGTATATCCATTCTCTCTCTCTCTTAAACTGTTTTTTTTTTCTGTTTTCTCGCTGTCTTTTAGACCTTTTTACAAGTTCGAGCTCTATTACTAACTTTGTAGCGTTCTCTCCTTCTTTCTCTCTCTTACTGTCTCCTCTCTCTCTCTCTCTCTCTCCTCTCTCTCTCTCTCTCCTCTCTCTCTCTCTCTCACCTCTCTCTCTCTTCCAAAAATAATAAAGGAGCGAACAAATACTTCGTCTGATTAAACTCCCTTTCATGTGTAATTAGGATTAGCGTTTAGATCAGAGAAACAATTCAAGCCTAGGGATTCATTTTAAATTATTTATTTAGTGTTTGCCCTTTGCCCAGATTTTAACTCCTAGAGACACAACAGTGACAAGAGTAAGAACAAACAGCAACATGTAAATAATGATCAGTGGCGTTGCAAGCAACTCGTAGGCATGGGTTTAAAAATATGATTGTGGGGCTCCCGTATGCTGAGTATGACAGAAATCAAAAGGAGTCTTCTTGCCTGTATCATGACATATACAAAAAAAAGATATTCCAGTGTATGTAGTACCTTTAAAAAGTGATGGTAGTCATTTAACTACGTCGACTTACAAATAATCATCGATGACACTCTTTACACAAGCGAAGAAATATATTTTAATATCCTTTGTGGGCCCCTATTAGTCTTGGGCACTAGCCCAATAAACCCCTTCCGCATCATGGTTACTGCGCCACTAGTTATGATCAAATTTATAGATGTAGCCAAATTATGTCTCACAAAAATCTTCAAAATATTTTTACCCTAACGTCTGTTAAATACCAGAAGATGTGAGTCAATACATAAAAACTAGTTGATAATGTATGTTTTACATTCTATTGTTATGATCTAGAAACCACGAGTTACTGTCAACTTGAGTGGGGTGATAGATGTAATGGTGTTCTTAAGATCGATAGATAGATGTTAGTCTTCCATATGACATGTATGAGAAAAATACTGAATGTCAAATGGCAAGACAAAATACCAGAAACTGAAGTCCTTTGAAGAGCGGGTCTGCAAAGCATCCACACAATCCTGATGCTTACATGTACACTACATATGTAGTCTGATTTTACATGTACTATTTTCTCACTGATTGGAGGTGCTGCTAACAAACTACAATATTACTGGGTGGTGTCCCTTACCTTGTACTCTACTTACTGGGTGGTGTCCCTTAACTTGTACTCTACTTACTGGGTGGTGTCCCTTAACTTGTACTCTACTTACTGGGTGGTGTCCCTTACCTTGTACTCTACTTACCACCGTGTTGAAATTCTATAGGCATCTTTAGGCAACATTTAGGGGGAGGACATGCATGATGACTAGAACCTTGGAAAACTCAAATGTATTTGGATAGTTCTTGCTGTCAGCGTCCAGTAGACTTTAGATCACAACCCAGAACTTCATATTCTCTCACTATTGAGAATATATGTATATGATTTAATATAGGCAAACGTTTCTACTGACAAATTAGGGTTGATTTGATACTAACTTTTCTTATTTCTGCATTATCGTAAGAAACTGGCCGTCCTTTTCATATATGGAACTGGTGTATATATATACTAGCGGATACGGATGATATATGCCATGTGAGCTTAAGTTTGTATTTTTGCAAAAATATCTGGTCGGGAATTTAGCACATATTGGCAGTTCTGTGGCGATTCTGTTTGAAATCTGTAACTTTTGTTTGAACTACAAATCTATTGCATGACATTAAACAAGTTTCAAATATTTCCTAACAAGATCTCAAGAGGTATCATCTTCCTAACAGAATCCACCACCCTATGAAGTTGAATGTCCATTTTCAACATTTTCATTCGTCCAACTTTCGTAACATTCACAAGGGCGGTAATCTACTGACGAGATCAATCCAGGTGGGATTATTTCCCGTTTCGTTCATTTAAATAAAAGAAAAAAAAAGGTTTGCCGTCGTGACTTGCACCGCCTGCAGGGCCGGGAGCTAAATGTCGTGTAAACAAAGGGAGGGAAATCTTTGTAGTGGTTCGCCATCTATATTTAGACTCCCTCGACTTGACTATGACGTATGGCAGGTTTGAACTCAAAACAACCAAATAGAAGGTGGACAAAAAGAAAAGAAAGCGACAGTTTGTTTCGTTAAGCTGAGCTCAATAATAGACATTTTTAGATTACATCTGTTCCAATAAACAAATCTAGCTGGCTGTCTCTGTCTGGCTCTCCACACACCCCCACTCAAGGACACACACACACAGATGTATTATGCACGTGTATACGCACGCACGTTCTAGTCACGTGGTCTGTGACAGCGCTCACACCTTTAACTAATCAGTCTATTTATAGATACTATTTATCTTTAAGTGCTTGAATAATCAACTGGCACTGACCAATAAGACGTGGTATGACCAAAACATCATGTGCCATGTCTTAACATCTCTATCAGTCTATCATGACATCACACCCAAACTACGATGAGCTGGCTGTGTCTGGCTAGTGACCAGATGCCCACTATAGTGGATAGTTTCCCTTGCACTCGATGCGTGGTAGTTTTTATTGTTGTTGAAACCCTATTCTGGTTAATTCATTGAAACAAAGACACTTTTAAATTGCTGGGTTTTAATCTCCTAAATGTATTGGTTTCTGTAACAAAAACTTCTGTTGCCTAAACATTCATGGGCATGTATCTTAGTTCAAGTTTTCTTGATGTCAAGTATTGAACATTAACATAGACTTTTTGTTTATAAAATCAACATTAAATTTTCTGTATTTAAAATCATCTATGACTTATAGTATTTAAAATAAATAAAGACTTTTGGCATTTCCAATCATTGTGTAAACTAGCCAAGAAAATGTTTGTAAAATGTTAAATGTTTTACATATTTCGGATGTTCCTTCAGAGTTGAAGATAGTTTACTTCCTAGTCCAAACCTCCCGCAGGACGACGGGGGATGGGAGCGGGCAGGGTTTGAACCCGGGACCATCGATAAATCCAAACGACAGTCCAGCGCGGAAACCGCACGACCAGGCAGCCATCCTGCCAGATTAATTGCCTCGTTGTAATGAAATAACTTGCTACTCAAAGTATCTATACTTTATTGTCTAAATTTAGTTTAGCCTCAGAAACGATTGAAGAATCTTTAGATAATATAAAAGATATATTTGTAAACAATACTCTATTTGAATGTGATAGTCCTCGTGATAACTGTTTAATTGTATACAAAACACGTGCAGGAATCAAACATCTTCTCTTTTCAAGTCACGTCTGTCAATTAGAACATCAGTTTCACTAAAACTCAAACTGATTTAAAACGAATACTCCCCTTAAAATGTTGAATAGATTGTACTAGCCAATAATTAGCACTGGATAAAGGTCTAGTGAACTAAGAACACGTAAAGGGCATATAACAAACACAAATCTCTAAGATTAGTCTTGGAAGAATTCTCCTAACTTTCTTTCTCCTAACTTTCTTTCTCCTAACTTTCTTTCTCCTAACTTTCTTTCTCCTAACTTTCTTTCTCCTAACTTTCTTTCTCCTAACTTGCATTTCTTTCGGCCATTTCCTCGGCTACTTCCACTTCCTGTCTTTTCGTGAAGGCAATGTTTGTCTAACCTTTTTTAGTCTAGAGACTTGGTCTTCACTTGGACATACCACTGCCTTTGTTTGCCATCTAGAAGGACTTAGTGTCAACGGAACGACATTTCTCTAGGGTCTTCCCAAATCAGACAATGTAGTCTCCCTTTCAACTTTTCATTTGTAATGATGGCTCTGAATGGCTGGAGCTTTCATCTCCACTTGTATCACACATCTTTATTGCTGTGTTCTATTTCATTCACGTCTAATCCATTTCTGACGTCATTTGCTTATGTCCCTTAAAACACTGACCCAATGCCAATGAAGTAATTTCTTGATAAAAACTCGGTGAAGGAAGACTTTAGTGTGTCTATACAGATGTAGTGCTCTAATAAAACATTAAACATTGACTTCATTTCATTAGAATATTTATTGTATACAATCACTGGTTGACATGTTACAGTCTGCGATTTCGGAGCTGTGATAGTTTGTAGTGCTCTGAGTGTAATTGATTATGTCAGGCCCTAATGCAAGGTTCTCTCACATTTTGACTCTCAGCAGTACTCGTCTAGGATAGGCTTTTTGATTGCTCCCAGGGGTGGTTTTACCTTCACTATAAAGACAAGCCATTTTGTCGCTGATTCCCTGTGAGAAAGCCGTGACATCCTAATGACAGTGCTGAAGTGCACTTGCTTCATTTGTGAAGAACAAAAACCCTGACTCTAGTTTTTCCTTTTCAGTCTTAGCAGTTAAATATATTTTGAACACTATGAATAATAGGTCCAGATATCACCAGATCTCAGCTTCAATGAATCACACGAGATCTCAACTCCAATGATTCACACTAGATCTCAGCTCCAATGAATCACACGAGATCTCAGTTCCAATGAATCACACTAAATCTCAGCTTCAATGAATCACACTAGATCTCAACTCCAATGATTTACACTAGATCTCAGCTCCAATGATTCACACTAGATCTCAACTCCAATGATTCACACTAGATCTCAACTCCAATAATTCACACGAGATCTCAGCTCCAATGAATCACACTAGATGTCAGGGCCAATGAATCACATTAGATCTCAACTCCAATGAATCGCACGAGATCTCAGCTCCAATGATTCACACGAGATCTCAGCTCCAATGATTCACACGAGATCTCAGCTCCAATGAATCACACGAGATCTCAGCTCCAATGAATCACACTAAATCTCAGCTCCAATGAATCACACTAGATCTCAACTCCAATGATTTACACTAGATCTCAGCTCCAATGATTCACACTAGATCTCAACTTCAATGATTCACACTAGATCTCAACTCCAATAATTCACACGAGATCTCAGCTCCAATGAATCACACTAGATCTCAGCCGCAATGAATCATACTAGATCTAAAATTTCTCTTTAATGAAAACAAAAAGTGTTTTTTTTTAAATCGAAATGAAATAAAAATTAAACTAAATATTCAAAAGATGAAGAATGGAAACCAAATCTCAAAGTAAAATAATACAATTTGTCTTTTATTGATCCAATTTTAGAAAAATCATATTTTAAATTTTTAACTTGAATTCGATGCTAATGAAATAGTGAAATACACAGTACAGCTTTGAACTACACAGTACAGCTTTGAACTACACAGTACAGCTTTGAACTACAAATACAGCTTTGAACTACACAGTACAGCTTTGAACTACATAGTACAGCTTTGAACTACACAGTACAGCTTTGAACTACAAATACAGCTTTGAACTACACAGTACAGCTTTGAACTACATAGTACAGCTTTGAACTACACAGTACAGCTTTGAACTACACAATACAGCTTTGAACTACACAGTACAGCTTTAAACTACACAGTACAGCTTTGAACTACACAGTACAGCTTGAACTATACAGTACAGCTTTGAACTACACAGTACAGCTTTGAACTACACAGTACAGCTTTGAACTACACAGTACAGCACTACATTTCATTGTAAGGATACGCCCATGTGTAATGTCTCTTAGTTCAAGTATAGAGCTCTATTGAGGTGCACCTGTTCTATGAGACATCCATCTTACCTGATCGATGACCTTATAGATCTACCTGCTACCTTCAGACATGTCTATCCTCCTCCTGCCATTCTGTCCATCCAATACTTCATTTAGCGTACCACATTTTTTGGTTTTGAAATGAAAAAAAAGTAAACAAAAAATCTTCAAGTAAAAGTTTTTTTTTTTTTAAAGTTACAAATATTTATATCTTTTTCTTTTTGCTCCCGTGGTCATTACTTATTAGTTTCTAGACTTGTGTGTTGTAAGCTGCTCGCTCAGATAAAATATAGTTTATCTTCAGTAAATAGCTTCACAAAGTTCAATGAACATATCCTCTCCAGTAGCCGTTAGATGTCCGCAGCACTTTTACAAACTTGGGTAATGAATATTTTATCCTGGACAAACGACTTAGATCTACCCCCCATAGACCAATGTTTATATCAAGAGTTGGCCCTCCAGGAGATAAAAGTCTTGAAAATGTCTCGTGCTGGCTTTGGTGTACATTTTAATATTGAGGCCTAGACCTTTGTATGACATCATCAGGTTTTGTGTTCTTTCTTATAAGCTGTTTGTAGGACATCATCAGTTTTGGTGTGCCTTTTTTTTCTAAGTGTTTGTTTATTAAAGCATAAACACAAGAGTTTCGAAATGATTGGATAGTTTCTAGGATAGACAAAGTGGTTCACTTTGAGAGGAGAGATGTATAGGCTGGAAGTGTAGAGCAGAAGTTGATTAAAGGCACGCAATACGTCATTAGATTTTTGGTAAAATAAAATGAAGAGTCTTTTATCCAGTCTAAGATATAAGTAGATTTTGTGATCTGACAATTCAATAGATCTACTTATCGAAGTCTAGCCCCACGATACAGTCCCACTGAAATATCATTCACTGTTTGAATGCAATTAGTTTTCAACTAGTTATCTCTTTCAATCCTTTGTTCTTCCGCTTCCACTGCGTCTTTAGCAGACGATATGCCAGCCCAGAAGTTCTCAAACATTTTCAGTTCAGGTACCCCTAAACAAGCCTTACGATGTTAGTGGATCCCCCGACAGCAGGATTAGTCTGTCAAGCTGCTGGTATAAACTCTCTGCAACCCTGTGAGATTGTTTTGCTCTGCACTATTCGAAATGCAATAATAAATGGCGTATGAAGCCTTAAGAGCTTTTTAATTCACTGTTGTAGCAATTTTCTGCTGATTTGCATAGACTTTTGTGGAAGGTTTAAAGAAATCCTAGAGTTGTCTTTTAGGTCCTTAAGATTTGTTACAAGATGTTGCTTCAATTTAATAGAATTCAAACGTTCACTCAATAACGCATTGAAGCATAGGACATTGCGACTGATTGTTGTTCCCTTTGAACGGCGAAAATCTATTGTATTTATTCAGGAGCCTATTTACCTAATTTTATCTTTCATGGTGCAGCCTCTCTTCTGGCGCAGCCTCTCTTCTGGCGCAGCCACTCTTCTGGCGCAGCCTCTCTTCTGACATCTTGTCTCAGTTCATTGTCACTACTTCACACTCTTGAGTCTTCCAATGTCTAGCTGAGTTTCAAATAGGTATCCATAATCTAATGTGCAAACAAATAATATAACAAGCATGAAGTACCACTGTATAATGTAATACTACAATGTGTATAATGTAATACTACAATGTGTATAATGTAATACTGCAATGTGTATAACGTAATACTGCAATGTGTATAACGTAATACTACAATATGTATAACGTAATACTGCAATGTGTATAACGTAATACTGCAATGTGTATAACGTAATACTGCAATGTGTAGAACGTAATACTGCAATGTGTATAACGTAATACTGCAATGTGTATAACGTAATACTGCAATGTGTATGACGTAATACTGCAATGTGTATAACGTAATACTGCAATGTGTATGACGTAATGCTGCAATGTGTATAACGTAATACTGCAATGTGTATGACGTAATACTGCAATGTGTATGACGTAATACTGCAATGTGTATGACGTAATGCTGCAATGTGTATAACGTAATACTGCAATGTGTATGACGTAATACTGCAATGTGTATGACGTAATACTGCAATGTGTATGACGTAATACTGCAATGTGTATGACGTAATACTGCAATGTGTATGGCGTAATACTGCAATGTGTATGACGTAATACTGCAATGTGTATGACGTAATACTGCGATGTGTATGACGTGATACTTCAATGTGTATGACGTAATACTGCAATGTGTATAACGTAATAATGCAATGTGTATAACGTAATACTGCAATGTGTATAACGTAATACTGCAATGTGTATAACGTAATACTGCAATGTGTATAACGTAATACTGCAATGTGTATAAAGTAATACTGCAATGTGTATAAAGTAATACTGCAATGTGTATGGCGTAATACTGCAATGTGTATAACGTAATACTAAAATGTGTATAACGTAATACTACAATGTGTATAACGTAATACTGCAATGTGTATAACGTAATACTACAATGTGTATAACGTAATACTACAATGCGTATAACGTAATACTGCAATGCGTATAACGTAATACTACAATGTGTATAACGTAATACTACAATGTGTATAACGTAATACTACAATGTGTATAACGTAATACTACAATGTGTATAACGTAATACTACAATGTGTATAACGTAATACTACAAAGTACACGAGGACTAACCAGACTGATGTCGGTGTGTGGTGGAGTCTCCGGGTCGTCGGTTACAAACTTGAAAACAAAGTTTGGTCTAGTTCATTGAATGGCGAGACGCAGCAGACAAGATTGATGAGTTTGTAACATAAGTCAATTGAATATTCATGCGCAAAATGTAATTCTATCACGTGACTGTTATTAATCATTGATGTTTTACCAAGTTGCTTCAGCAATGGTCATAGAATAGTTCGTAATAGACATATATTAAACAGTAGCGAGGGACCAGTTGGTAGTCAGATTATCCGATCGGATTAAACTGACACTTAAGGAAGAGGTTATTATAATTTTAAAAAATTTTCATCTGTGGACCCCCTACGGTCTTCTTAGGGATTTGAGTTTGAGAACCACTGTTAGCCAATGAAATGTACGATCTTAGTATGCTTATACAGTTTAGATTCATTTATATTTTTCATTGGTCTGACTTTCTAGCAGCCCTTCATATTCCTTAGTCTTCAACATTAACTAAACACTACTCTACATAGAACAAGAACATTGATGGACTAGAGAGTTGAAACGTTTTTTCTTAAAATAGATTTAACTTTTGATGTAAGGATTTAGTATATCGAGAGTACAGCCGGAACGTATTGAATCTAGATTCAGTATAAACGCATCTGTCACTAACTTTAAGATTTGTTATTATTAATGTGTTTGTTTAATCATGATCAAAGAAAGTTAAACCTCCAAATGAAGTCAATTACAAACACATTTAATTAAGATCCAAGATGTTATATGTAAGGAGTAGATGCAAGATGGATTATGTGTAATAATAATGAAGAGCAAGCAACATTGTAACATACAGGGTGAACAAATGAATCATACGTTCCTAGGTGCTGGCTGTGTTTCTAATCAGCTGAAAACGTCTGCTAAACGTCTCAAGTTTGATGATCAGTTCTCACTTGATTTCGTTTCTAGCATAAAAGTCTCACCTGATGAATCTAATCAATCGTCCAGGTAAAGCATAGGTGACTATTGCAATGGTAGAATGGCTTCAGTATATAATCTACTTCTAACAGTTAATAAATCTAATTATGACACTCCACTGAAACTGTATACAATAGAATGTGTTGGGTAACACATAGGTCCACACAGTTCAAGCTAACATCTCCTGACTTCCACTCTCATATCTCTCACACCTGAAGGCTATTAGAAAACTTCATCGCAATGTTGTGTTGATCTTTGTCATCAGAAGAATATTGGTGAAGTTTACAATGTTATGTTGATCTTTGTCATCAGAAGATTATTGCTGATGTATACAATGTTGTATAGAATTAAACTAATGAAGGATTAAGTAGAGCCAGGTTTCAAGAATTTTTTGGGGAAACTCTATCAGATAATTAGAGCAACAATGCCGATAATGACTGCTGGTAATGAATCTATATGATGGACAACGAATAGTTATAACAAGAGACAATACAAAACAAAGACAGAATAATACAAGTAAAGGAAGTACATTAATAACATGTGTTGAATGATGTACGCAAAAGTGGCTAATGATACTAGTTGAATAGGGCCTACTACTATCGTTACATAGAATACTACTATAGAATATAATGTTAATTCCAAATAGAAGGCATGCATCGAGGGTATTGTCAGCTGTCGACTACAATGTAGAATACGTTTGAATTTTTGAAACTTATGAACGAAAGAGTTCCTCGATGTTGACTTCATGGGCAATGACAACAAGGCTTTTTTTGTAATTTCACAATTTTTGAATGAAGTAATTAGATTGATAGATTGGAAATGTTCAATTAAAACAAGTATTTTATTGACGGTTTTTTAAATGCTTCTATGTTTGATTTCATACACAAAATGGTTTATACCTAACCTACTAGAAACACGCATACTAATATTCCATTATAGACCTAATTTTCTCTGATACTCTGAGTTCATTTGGTTCACCACACTCTCGGCAACACCCGACACTAACCAAACATCGTGGGGCGATGTCTTCCGGTGAAATGATGCTTTTCTCACAATGACGTCATATCGTTTTTTTTCCGCATGGCCGCGTAACACACAGAACACTTGCTCCAGTGCACTTCCCGTCAGACCCAGCAGCTCACCAAATGTTGCTTTGACAGCTCCAGATTTACTGCTCCCTAAGTTCGACAATGTCAGACTGCCATCTCGATGGAAATGGACGCGTAGTGATCTTTTTAAGCACTATACTGGTGAAATTGTGCTATTCAGTTACTTAAGAAAATCTGAAGATTCAAACCTTCTTTATTAACTTTGAATAGTTAGCATTTTATTTTCTTTTTTCACCATAATTGGCAATTACTTATCTTTAACTTCGGATCAGTTCTACTTGCACATCAAAATTCGCATAAACTTTAGTCGATCGTAAGAGATTCGGATAACTTCTCTGTAACTTACAGACGTCCTAAGTGTGTCCCTCTAATCATGCGTGTTAAACTTTGTGAAATGAAATATATTGAATGTTTTGGATGTAGACTATGCGTCAGTTTCATATCTCGACATTTCCAATGATACAAATAACCATAGTCTTTACCACATGGCGTATATTAAGAAATCAGTTTATTTATTGTGAACTCAGATGTAGTGTTTGTATTATTTTATTCATTAATTATGAACCACTTGACACATGGCATAATTACACGCCAAACACTAACTCATTAAATAGAATGCTGATTCAATTGTTGTTTTTAAAAAAGAATTTTGATACGAACTTCGTTTTAGTTATAAGTTTCAAAAATAACCAACTACTTTTATAGCGCGCAGTTTTGACATATCCTCATTATAGGGGCCTAAACTTGACAGTCTAAATAAGACTAAATAGAGCCCAAACATAACCAAAGCCAGTGACTTATCTGGGCACATCCATTGTCTGTCCGAGACAGAAGGAGCCATACAATATGGAACTCTTAACTAAAGGAATTTTTCGTTTTGTTTGAGGCTTTGACTAAGAGATTGATCCTTTACAAAACAATTAGACCAATTAGATAATCATTATAAGACATCAGTTAAGCTAGGTTCTTATCTAACTTCACATTCACTTTCACCTATCCCTTGGTCTGCTGGACCGTTTGGGCACCATACAAGATCTGTCAACCTTTTTTCTCCATTCTTCTCTGTCTTTTGACTTTGATAAAATTTCATTCTGATATTCTTTCTAAAAATATTGAAACCTGCCTTTTTACCTGCCTGAGTGGGCCGATTTTTAGTTTGTGTTTCCACACAAACTGTCTTTGTAACCTTCTTTTGATTTCGAAATAGATCTTAAGCCATAGATAACAAAACTTTGAAACTCACTCTGGATAGGCCTACATATCTTTCAAACAAGATCTTTTAAAAAAATAGATTTAAGATTTTTCATGTTCTTACAAACTTAAACTTTACAACAAAACAAATTTGACAACATGATCGAAAATTGAGTAATTTAATTGTTTGAACTGATTGCTTTGAACATGAGAAGAAAAATACTACACACCTAGCACAACTATAAAACTTCGTTTCGATTGGCTTATCTGTGCACCACCTGTAACATCTATAAACTCTAATCTCAGTTGACTTATCTGTGCACCACCTGTAACAGCTATAAACTCTAATCTCATTTGACTTATCTGTGCACCACCTGTAACATCTATAAACTCTAATCTCAGTTTACTTATCTGTGCACCACCTGTAACATCTATAAACTCTAATCTCAGTTGACTTATCTGTGCACCACCTGTAACATCTATAAACTCTAATCTCAGTTGACTTATCTGTGCACCACCTGTAACATCTATAAACTCTAATCTCAGTTTACTTATCTGTGCACCACCTGTAACATCTATAAACTCTAATCTCAGTTGACTTATCTGTGCACCACCTGTAACATCTATAAACTCTAATCTCAGTTTACTTATCTGTGCACCACCTGTAACATCTATAAACTCTAATCTCAGTTGACTTATCTGTGCACCACCTGTAACATCTATAAACTCTAATCTCAGTTGACTTATCTGTGCACCACCTGTAACAGCTATAAACTCTAATCTCAGTTGACTTATCTGTGCACCACCTGTAACATCTATAAACTCTAATCTCAGTTGACTTATCTGTGCACCACCTGTAACATCTATAAACTCTAATCTCAGTTGACTTATCTGTGCACCACCTGTAACATCTATAAACTCTAATCTCAGTTGACTTATCTGTGCACCACCTGTAACATCTATAAACTCTAATCTCAGTTGACTTATCTGTGCACCACCTGTAACATCTATAAACTCTAATCTCAGTTGACTTATCTGTGCACCACCTGTAACATCTATAAACTCTAATCTCAGTTGACTTATCTGTGCACCACCTGTAACATCTATAAACTCTAATCTCAGTTGACTTATCTGTGCACCACCTGTAACATCTATAAACTCTAATCTCAGTTGACTTATCTGTGCACCACCTGTAACATCTATAAACTCTAATCTCAGTTGACTTATCTGTGCACCACCTGTAACATCTATAAACTCTAATCTCAGTTGACTTATCTGTGCACCACCTGTAACATCTATAAACTCTAATCTCAGTTGACTTATCTGTGCACCACCTGTAACATCTATAAACTCTAATCTCAGTTGACTTATCTGTGCACCACCTGTAACATCTATAAACTCTAATCTCAGTTGACTTATCTGTGCACCACCTGTAACAGCTATAAACTCTAATCTCAGTTGACTTATCTGTGCACCACCTGTAACAGCTATAAACTCTAATCTCAGTTGACTTATCTGTGCACCACCTGTAACAGCTATAAATTCTAATCTCAGTTGACTTATCTGTGCACCACCTGTAACATCTATAAACTCTAATCTCAGTTGACTTATCTGTGCACCACCTGTAACATCTATAAACTCTAATCTCAGTTGACTTATCTGTGCACCACCTGTAACATCTATAAACTCTAATCTCAGTTGACTTATCTGTGCACCACCTGTAACATCTATAAACTCTAATCTCAGTTGACTTATCTGTGCACCACCTGTAACATCTATAAACTCTAATCTCAGTTGACTTATCTGTGCACCACCTGTAACATCTATAAACTCTAATCTCAGTTGACTTATCTGTGCACCACCTGTAACATCTATAAACTCTAATCTCAGTTGACTTATCTGTGCACCACCTGTAACATCTATAAACTCTAATCTCAGTTGACTTATCTGTGCACCACCTGTAACATCTATAAACTCTAATCTCAGTTGACTTATCTGTGCACCACCTGTAACATCTATAAACTCTAATCTCAGTTGACTTATCTGTGCACCACCTGTAACAGCTATAAACTCTAATCTCAGTTGACTTATCTGTGCACCACCTGTAACAGCTATAAACTCTAATCTCAGTTGACTTATCTGTGCACCACCTGTAACAGCTATAAATTCTAATCTCAGTTGACTTATCTGTGCACCACCTGTAACATCTATAAACTCTAATCTCAGTTGACTTATCTGTGCACCACCTGTAACATCTATAAACTCTAATCTCAGTTGACTTATCTGTGCACCACCTGTAACATCTATAAACTCTAATCTCAGTTGACTTATCTGTGCACCACCTGTAACATCTATAAACTCTAATCTCAGTTGACTTATCTGTGCACCACCTGTAACAGCTATAAACTCTAATCTCAGTTGACTTATCTGTGCACCACCTGTAACAGCTATAAACTCTAATCTCAGTTGACTTATCTGTGCACCACCTGTAACATCTATAAACTCTAATCTCAGTTGACTTATCTGTGCACCACCTGTAACATCTATAAACTCTAATCTCAGTTGACTTATCTGTGCACCACCTGTAACATCTATAAACTCTAATCTCAGTTGACTTATCTGTGCACCACCTGTAACATCTATAAACTCTAATCTCAGTTGACTTATCTGTGCACCACCTGTAACAGCTATAAACTCTAATCTCAGTTGACTTATCTGTGCACCACCTGTAACATCTATAAACTCTAATCTCAGTTGACTTATCTGTGCACCACCTGTAACATCTATAAACTCTAATCTCAGTTGACTTATCTGTGCACCACCTGTAACAGCTATAAACTCTAATCTCAGTTGACTTATCTGTGCACCACCTGTAACAGCTATAAACTCTAATCTCAGTTGACTTATCTGTGCACCACCTGTAACAGCTATAAACTCTTATCTCAGTTGACTTATCTGTGCACCACCTGTAACATCTATAAACTCTAATCTCAGTTGACTTATCTGTGCACCACCTGTAACATCTGTAAACTCTAATCTCAGTTGACTTATCTGTGCACCACCTGTAACATCTATAAACTCTAATCTCAGTTGACTTATCTGTGCACCACCTGTAACATCTATAAACTCTAATCTCAGTTGACTTATCTGTGCACCACCTGTAACAGCTATAAACTCTAATCTCAGTTGACTTATCTGTGCACCACCTGTAACATCTATAAACTCTAATCTCAGTTGACTTATCTGTGCACCACCTGTAACATCTATAAACTCTAATCTCAGTTGACTTATCTGTGCACCACCTGTAACATCTATAAACTCAAATCAGTTGACTTATCTGTGCACCACCTAGCATCGTGTAGTTAACTCTAATCCTACTTGTATAATTTTGTTACGGTTCATCGACTTTGACTACTAATATTTCGTGAACTCTGAACCTGCGCATGCAAGACCTCACCCTGGAATGAGAGCTATGTTAGACACATGCCTAAACAAACACCAATAATGTGTTTATACAATAACATAGACACACATAACTTACACACACACACACACAGCTCTAGACAGACACAGTCACATTTTACATGAACACATGGTCGTTGTTTCTCACGTGGAGCGCTGCTCCTTTTTTTTTCCCTTCAGAAGACAAACTCCTTGCTCCACAGCTGTTACTTTCAATTTACCAATTAATCCGACGATTGGCGCCCCTGGCGAGTACGATGCCCCCTGCATGTTCTCTTTTATCAGCAGAGCGAGGCCCTCACCTCGCTGGCCCTTGTGTGATTAAATAAGCACTCGTCTCATAGACATAATGCATTGGGCTTTGATCCGATGGTTCCACCTATAATTAAGTATAGAAGCTTTTTTTTTTTCACCTGTAAACTCGCCCTCCCCCCCACCATCCTCAGAAATACCATCTTAGTTCCCTGCAAGAACTGCCTCTACAGACTGGCGCATAAAGTTATGCATCAACGCTGAAATCTCATCAGACATGTACGCCCTCTCTGCCTCCCCTTACTCCAACATCATCAACCCTAGCTTCACCAACAGATGGCCACAGCCCTGTAGCCACAATCCCATGGCATATATTTACCTGTCCGGCTGACACAGACAGCTGTGGAAGTCAAGTTTGTATGAACTCAGTCAGCCCTTAGTTCTTACATCACAACAGGGGGTAGGAGGGGGCGCGCTATGACATGCGATTCCATACCAACAATCTCCCTGCCCCAAGCACTTATTGACATACGATTGTAGAAACAGGAGTCCGTGTATTTTGATTGAGTTGTTGTGCATGCTACGCTTACCTCCAATCATCAACAAATATACTCTCGTGTTCCAACGTGTAACGACTACAAAATGATCAACTCTCACATCGAATTGAAACAAACTCTACACCCTAACCCGACAGATCTAAAAGTTCACACAATTCATCTGATGTATATATATACCTGTTAAGGTGCCCTGTACGTCAGGATCAAAACACAAGTTTATGGCTTTGATATTTATGCAGCAATGAAGGCAGAGATACAATCCTTTCAACTAGAAGAACAGCTGATCTCGATGACCAGCAGCAAATTGTGAAATATGATGATAAAGACTACAAGACAATAGATTCGATAGATAAATTTTGCTCTCAGTTAATTCAATAAACTGTTGAGAGAATGTTCACAATTAGATGACTCTAGACTTGACCAGGTTTTCCGTACAGTTCGTCATTTTGATGTAATCTCGAGTCAAATGAATACCCCAAGAAGGATGTAATGAGTTTGAGAGAGATAAAAAATAACATTTTTCTTTTTCTCCCTTCCACTTTCTTTCAGTGTGTCTTCGAATCAACTTTTTAGGAAATATTTTAGGATGTGTTTTAAAATCTTCATTATCTTTTGTCAGATTTTATTTTTACCCTTGATAGGAAATAGTCTATTCTAACTCGAGTGCTTGTCTATTCTAACTTGAGTACTAGTCTATTCTAACTCGAGTACAGAGGACACATTCATGTCAGAAGATCTTTGTTTCTATTTTAACAAATTATACACGTACTGTTCTAATACATTTACAAAACAAGATTACAAAAATAGTTTGTGTGGAAAGACAAACTCAGAAGCTGCCCCCGATGTGGTCCACTCAGCCAGGTAAAAAGGCAGGTTTCAATATTTTCAGCATAAATAATAGAAGCTTTGAAATGTTAACTACAAAGTATCTAACAACTCTCTACTATTTGAATTGCCTAGAAAGTACACCCGTTTCTTCCTACTGGACTAGGTGTCCCTCGGGATTAGCTGGACATATAAAAACACAATCACTTAGTCATTACGACGAACACAACACTGTATTATTTCTTATAACATATCACACACTGGCCTCTGTCCTTGTCTAAAAACTAACAAACTTCCGGTCATTTGCGCATACGTTCTAACTGACAATGGTAACAATAGATTATACACACATACACACTTTCATCCGTGACAAAGTATAATCTATGAAAAATAAACTATGAATTGCAAACTAAAAATGTTGTAAAATGTTCAGACATATTTCAGATGTTCCTTCAGAGTTCAAAATAAGTTACTTCCTAGTCCAAACCTCTCCCAGGAAGATGGGGGGTTGCAGCGGGCAGGGCATGAACCCAGGGCTATCGATAAGTCCGAACGACAGTCCAGCGCGAATACAACACGACCTAGAAGTATAAACTCTGATTAAGGCCAACTTTCCTTGCCTCCATACAAAAGAGACGTATTGAAAGAGTTGCTGCCCTTATTTCATGTAGAGTTAGGCCGATTGACCACATGAGACCGTAATGGTATTTTTATTATTATACTGGTAATATTTTTTATATATTCAATAACATGATCGTAATATATGCTTGAGGAAGGGCCTATCTCTCATTCAAGGCCAATGGAAGAAACCTTTCCCTTTGACTAAGTGTCTTAATGAGCTGTATGTGTGTGTGAGTGTAGTCCGCTAAAGGACTGGTTGTATAAATTGTATGCGCTGCTTATTGAATCTTGTTTTAAAATATATTTGATTTATATACATACTTAATGCATTATTTGTCTGTTAAAACAGAACTAAATATCTTCTGTAAATGTTTGGAAATGTGTATGATCATTTTTTTTTATTTAATAATACAAATATTTTTGTAACATTATTTTAGAGACGCACCAAATGTTGGCATACATGTTCTGCAACTATATAATACGCTTTCTACTATTAACAGTAAATAGTTGTGAGAAGTACTTTTAGCAACAAAAATGTCAGATATATTTATCTTTAAAACAAGTTTTCAGAGGATAAAATGTATCATTCGCACCAGAACTTTGCAAGCTGCAAAATAGAGCATGACATTGGATTTTCAATATCTGTTCTTTTTTTTTTTCTATTTTTGAGATCTAAACGAGATAGACGAAGGGACGGTCAGACAGACCACACAAAAATGAAGTCTTTTTTCCCTTTCGAGAGTGGAACTCTTTTCTCTGACTGTACCTGAACTTCGCTACTTCCCACAAAGACTTCATTGCTAGTGCTCTGTTGTCTACACTGACTCTAGATATCAATATATTGTCTAGAATGTTCTACTAGTTCTTTCTTTCTCTCTCACTCTTATTTTCTCTAAAATTGCACTAGGCATTTCTCTCTTCTATTCTCTAATTAAGCCTCAGTTTGAACTTTTCGTTTCACTCTAAGTCCGCAGCAAATGTTCAAGGTTTAGATTTGGCTCGAGATTCAAGACATTTTGAGGAGACACAGACGGTCCCAATAAAGATGGGAATTAGCAGTCTCTGAACCCTCTCCCTCCCTGTACAGTCAACGAGGGGGCGGGTGAGTTAAAGGGCATCTCCCGTAGACACGTGTGGTAAGGAAGGCTATCGTAATGACGTATTGGCTGTGTGAAGAAGGTCTTAACCTTCCCCCCCCCTCCCCATTAGCAACCCACTCCCCAAACTCCAAATGTGATAGTCACAAAAAAGAGAATCATTAGTGAAGGTAGAGGGAGAGATTAAAGAGGAGATAATTCATTCATTATACCATAAAACATTGCATGTGTTGGCTACTTGAAACTAAGCAGGAAACTTCAATGTGTTTCATGCAACAACAAAAAATCATTAAAACAATTGATTTTTATCTAGTAGTTCTAAACAACTGTGCCTAGACAAAGTAGTTAATCAATGGTAACCATTCCTAGAACCCAAATTTGATCGCCATGGGAGATAACTTCATGATATAAATACATTCTATTAGTCGTAATTTAATTTGATAGTTTTTAAGGCTGCGTTTCTTGGAGCTGTATTAAATATTAATGAGAGGAAATTTATTTTGTATTAGAATTTGAATATTAGAACTGTCAAATATTTCTCTTCATTATTTGACTGGGACACCGTCATGAACAGGACATTTACCTGATTCTAGTGCCATTCTAGTCTCTTTGCTTACTCTTGCTCCAATTATGTCATGACACATTTCACAGTGCCATTCACTAAAATGCTACTGATACATTGTTTACTTTAACATTGGTTAGCCAAGCAGATCTGATTGGACAATATTTGAGGAAGCAGGTGAACCAGACCGAAAGGATGCGTGGTGGCAACCCTTTCGTGCGGAACTGTCTGTTTCTGATTTTCGTGTTTCTGAAAAAGCAGGAGATAATTGTGCATGTAAATTTAATGACTTTATGTTGGACAGTGAAAGAATAAAATCTAATAAATAGAGGGCCAGATAGTTGTGAAAATGTTTGAAATTCTTTAAAATAAAACATTTCTGAAAGTCAACATCGAACTCTACAACATACGTAACGCTGTCATGCCCAGACTAATGCCAGGGGTCACATCAGGCTGGTGACTTGATGCTATCCGACCTTCAGGACTGTGATGCTGTCCGGACCTAAATGCCAGTAACGTGAGGCTTTCTGGACCTTCAGGCCAATGACGAGGGGCTGTCCGGACCTTCATGCCAGTAACGTGGTGCTTTCTGGACCTTCAGGCCAATGACGAGGGGCTGTCCGGACCTTCATGCCAGTAAGTGGTGCTTTCTGGACCTTGAGGCCAATGACGAGGGGCTGTCCGGACCTTCATGCCAGTAAGTGGTGCTTTCTGGACCTTCAGGCCAGTTACATGGTGCTTTCTGAACCTTAAGGCCAGTGATATGGTGCTTTCGGTACCTTCATGCCAGTAACATGGGGCTTTCTGGTCCTTCAGGCCAGTGATATGGTGCTTTCTGCATATGCAGGCCTGTGACATGGTGCTTTCTGGACCTTAAGGCCAGTGACGTGGTGCTTTCTGGACCTTCAGGCCGATGACGTGGTGCTTTCTGGACCTTCAGGCCAGTGACGAGTGGCTGTCCGGACCTTAAAGCCAATGACGTGGTGCTTTCGGGACCTTCAGGCCGATGACGTGGGGCTTTCTGGACCTTCAGGCCAGTGACGTGGCGCTATCTGGATCTTCATGCCGGTGACGTGGTGCTATCCCGATCTTCAAGTTTGTAGGCACATAGATTGAACACATCAAGGTTGTAGGCACATAGATTGAACACATCAAGTTTGTAGGCACATAGATTGAACACATCAAGTTTGTAGGCACATAGATTGAACACATCAAGTTTGTAGGTACATAGATTGAACACATCAAGTTTGTAGGCACATAGATTGAAAACATCAAGTTTGTAGACACATAGATTGAACACATCAAGTTTGTAGGCACTTAGATTGAACACATCAAGTTTGTAGGGAGATGAATTCCTGAAAGTGTTGAGTGTGAACACGTGTTCAGTTCTACTACATTTGTTTTTCTCTTTCATCCTTGATGTGTTCTAAGACATTAAATCTTCCCAGAGCCAATGCTGCGTCCATCAAACATCAGTTCTGTTTATTTCTATCCATCATTGAACAAGCACACGGAAAGACAGACAGACAGACTTCATTTCCCACTGGAAAGTCGCGACTTGTAAACAAAATGTACACTAAAACTCTTCCATTTTGCTTTGATCTTAGGCGATGGAAGCGAGGGTCCTCACACTATAATGCAGATTAAGTAGAAAGCTCTGGCCAGAGGTCCTCACATTACAGTGCAGGTTTAAAAAGAACCTTCTGGTCAAAGGTCACCTAATAGGCAGGTCTAGATAAGAGGGTTAAGACCATGTGGTTCTCACTTTTACCATGCATACTGTAAGTATGACAGATGGCATGTACTTATCTTTAAAAGCAACTTGTCGACAATTCATGTAAAATAATAAATGTAATATTTCAGATGAACTAACCCCATCAACGGTCCTCACGTGATTTCCATTGTTCTGACCTGATTAGGAATGAGTTATTTGTTTCGGGAATAAGGGGAAAGTTTTACTTAGCGACAAGTCACGTGACAGATCTTTGAAAAACAAGAACGCTCTTAGTGACGCTAGAAAGAAGACGCTTTGTGTAGAGCAGTAGAATAGAGATACGAATTTACAGACATAGCTGACATCGGACGATTCCCTTCTTGGTTATTAAATGTACTTGTAAACCAACATCAGCGTCGGCTACCTCTATTGATTGTTTCGGCCTTTCGCCGGTGTTACTGAAGTAGTTTTGAGTTCAGTATTACCTCCAGTCAGACGTAGATCTACACTAGATATATCTACAAGCATCAACACCGCGCCGAGGCCTGAACACCATGTACACAGCTTAACATGCCAACCTTCAATCAAATAGGCTGATGTGCTTGGTCTGGCAAAACAAAATATACATGGTGGAATACATCTGATGATATTTGAGAAGTCCCGCGGCAATATTTCCATTCCAAACGTTGTTGTTATGTAACTTGCAGCAATGTTTCTATCTTCTGGCATTACAACATTTCCAATCAATTCTATCCAAGACCCAACTTTGATGTGGCCAGATTTATTGCTCTCTACCTGAAAAGTGCATCATTACATTTGATTAGAAACTTATGGCATGCATTACAGAAAACCTGGCAACTGATTTCATTGTATTATTGAAAAGATTTCCTATTTTATCTTGATGCACTTTAGACTATAAAACTATAAGGTGTCCAAAGTTAAATTCTGAATTGATTCAAAGTCACTAGCGGATCCAGAGCTTTAGATGGGCTTGTGTTTTCTTGCAAATAGATAGATAGTGTCAATCGTTTTTTTGTACCCTAGAGTAGGTTCTGCCTTGAGTTCGTGGAATCATTTTAGTCATCCCGCCCTTACCAGATAGGGGAGACTGGGGGAACATATTCTCAGGTATCTACATTGCATTCTCCTGATACTCTTCTATTCAAAATTGTAGGTTAAAAATGAAATCTGCTATTCACTGCACTTTATTTATGGAAGCCCAGCTATTGGTAGAAATAGAGTTTCGATTTAGTTTTTTATTAGAGTGAAAGGGTCACCACAAACCCATTTTGACTGCACTCATGAAAGTTAGAAATTGTAGCTTTGCTTTTAATTTTATGAGAAAGGGATGGGGGTAATCTCAAAACCACTATTGGTTACGCTTATGGAATTAGGTGACTATAGTTTGCTTTTGATTTTGTTAAAGTAAAAGGGAGGTTTATCATAACCTCTAAACCCTTCTTAGCTGCGCTGGGTTAGTGATAACATTAAAATCTCACCTACAGTATTAAATTGCTTTAATCAGTAAAAAAAAAATATCTACAGTATTAAACTGTTTTGATCACATCCCAGTATTAATCTAATTTAAACAGCTAAAAAACAGGTATCTACAATATTTAACTATTTTAATCACCACAAAACATCTACAATATTCAACTGTTTTAATCTGTTTCCTCCGAAGAATTCTCTCATTACAGTACCACAGTTTAGGTCAGTAATGACCAGGGCCGGTCCGGTCGCAGTGGGCACCGCGCTTTCAGAGGCTCGCGATAATTCTTGGTGTAATTATTAAATTGCAAAATATATACGAAAAATTCATAAAAATCTCCTGAAAAATAGACAAAATTGTAATTTGTGGGCGTCATTCATTGCGGAAAACGCCAATTCTAACGCGCAATAAAAGAATAAAATGTAATAATCGGTCGAACTTTCACCTTAATTGGGAGCTACAATATTGTATTTACTTTTATTGTCACTGGCATATAAATATGCCATAGGTTGCAAGTTCGTAAAGTAAAGTTAATTTGATCGCAATTTTGAACTTAGTAAAGTCGATTTTTTTTTTAATATAGAGTCTTAATTTTCACGTATTATCCTTATTTTCACCCAGACTAGGCCCCGCGCAATCAGTTTCGCATAGGGCCCTGCAATGGTTAGGACCAGCCCTGGTGATGGCATCAACTTATTAAAGCAATTAAATTGAAGAACTAGTTCATGTTGATGACGGCTATGTATATTGATTACTGAAAAAAAGCAAAAGTTTGGAATTGTAATATATTCTAATTGTAATTGTCTATAGCAAAAATATTGTAATATATTCTAATTGTAATTGTCTATAGCAATTGTAATATATTCTAATTGTAATTGTCTATAGCAATTGTAATATATTCTAATTGTAATTGTCTATAGCAATTGTAATATATTCTAATTGTAATTGTCTATAGCAATTGTAATATATTCTAATTGCAATTGTCTATAGCAATTGTAATATATTCTAATTGTAATTGTCTATAGCAATTGTAATATATTCTAATTGTAATTGTCTATAGCAATTGTAATATATTCTAATTGTAATTGTCTATAGCAATTGTAATATATTCTAATTGTAATTGTCTATAGCAATTGTAATATATTCTAATTGTAATTGTCTATAGCAATTGTAATATATTCTAATTGTAATTGTCTATAGCAATTGTAATATATTCTAATTGTAATTGTCTATAGCAATTGTAATATATTCTAATTGTAATTGTCTATAGCAATTGTAATATATTCTAATTGCAATTGTCTATAGCAATTGTAATATATTCTAATTGTAATTGTCTATAGCAATTGTAATATATTCTAATTGTAATTGTCTATAGCAATTGTAATATCATTTCATTTCTATTTTCATTGTCTTTCCTTTCTCTGCAGGTTTCATTATATTGTCTCTCATCTCGCTTAGTCTTCTATTTCTCTGTAACTGCATTGATGAGATGTAACTATGAAATCATATTGAAACAGAAAACGTACAGTAACAACATTGTAACAACAATCTAAGGTTCAAAAAAAGCTGAGATAATGTTGTTACAGTTACTTGGAAAAGTAAGACCAACCAATCAGCTTGTAGTCTGAGCTTCTTCTTAAAGCAACAACAATTTGTGACTCTTAGATCTTGTTACACATTTGTTCTGAATGTTTCTTGTGTAGAGGGCTGACGTGAGTATATCAATGTAAGAGCACTCACACTGGATCACATTGTTCTAGATGTATCCTACTGCATACAATAAAACACACACACACACATAAACAGTAAACATACCAGCTAGAGATGAGCTACATGCCATGGAGAGGTGTGGGGGGGGGGGAGGCTGGTCTGTAGGCACTAATTGAAAAATCTCATTGTCAGCCATTTTATGTGTGAGAGGGGGGTGTGTGAGAGGTAGCTAGAGGTCTGAGAGAAATGAAGAGCTACCTATTGGTGTTGATACTGTTCTGGATACGTGCTCACTAATGTTCACCTGTCCCTAGAGACTAACACGTGACAATGCTGGAGTAAGGCACCTTTCCACTTTCTAAATGACAGTACTACATCCGACAGGTTTAATAACAAACACACATCGACTTGTTGACTTTATACATTGTTGCACTTGTTGTATCTACTTTAAAAATAGATCTTTTCTAATAGTATAATAGATCTATACAGTTTTGAGTTCAAGTAAATTCATAGCCTAAAATAGATTGATTGACAATAATGCGAAATCAAGACATAAGACATAAGCCTAATTCAGATCAACTACTTTGATGGTCAGACTGATGCATAGGTTAATGGCTTAGTAGATAAATAGAGAGAGCCGCATAGTTACCTCATATCGGCGCTACCCAGCCAAAGCAATGATGCCTATCCATGCCTAAGTCACTGATGCCAAGTTTTCCTAATTAAATTAAGGAAAGAAACACTAGGCAGCCCCTAATACTTAGTCATTGTTGCGCGAATTAATACGAACTGGATTGACCATTGATTTTAATATTGAACTTTATTCTTCTTCAGCAATCATATTCTATGTTTAGGAAAACAAATACATTCTTTTTCTTTGAGTGTTAAGTGGGGACCTGAAGTACACGTTCTAGTTACGAGGGTGTCACGTGGTGGTCTGCACAATGGGCCATCATTTAGTTTGGGTCCGGCGGCACTCCCCTGAAGTACACGTTCGAGTTACGAGGGTGTCACGTGGTGGTCTGCACAATGGGCCATCATTTAGTTTGGGTCCTGCGGCACTTCCCTGAAGTACACGTTCAAGTTACGAGGGTGTCACGTGGTGGTCTGCACAATGGGCCATCATTTAGTTTGGGTTCCGTGGCACTCCCCTGAAGTACACGTTTACGTTACGAGGGTGTCACGTGGTGGTCTGCACAATGGGCCATCATTTAGTTTGGGTTCGGCGGCACTCCCCTGAAGTACACGTTTAAGTTACGAGGGTGTCACGTGGTGGTCTGCACAATGGGCCATCATTTAGTTTGGGTCTGGCGGCACTCCCCTGAAGTACACGTTCCAGTTACGAGGGTGTCACGTGGTGGTCTGCACAATGGGCCATCATTTAGTTTTGGGTCTGGCGGCACGTGATAAGTATCGCTGTGTCTTCAGAGACTCGAACTAGATAGCGTCGTTATGCAAATAAAAGCAATAACCCCTCTACCACATAACACATTCTGTTGAGTTGATCTTCATCATATTTATGTCGTTATAAGCGTCAATCTGTTGCCAGTTCATCAAAGTAGATCTACGTCCAAACAGAAATATTAAGACGTCAATCTGTTGTCAGTTCATCAAAGTAGATCTACGTCCAAACAGAAATATTAAGACGTCAATCTGTTGTCAGTTCATCAAAGTAGATCTACGTCCAAACAGAAATATTTAGACGTCAATCTGTTGTCAGTTCATTAAAGTAGATCTACGTCCAAACAGAAATATTTAGACGTCAATCTGTTGTAAGTTCATCAAAGTAGATCTACGTCCAAACAGAAATATTTATACGTCAATCTGTTGTCAGTTCATTAAAGTAGATCTACGTCCAAACAGAAATATTTAGACGTCAATCTGTTGTAAGTTCATTAAAGTAGATCTACGTCCAAACAGAATTATTGAGACGTCAATCTGTTGTAAATTCATCAAAGTAGATCTACGTCCAAACAGAAATATTTATACGTCAATCTGTTGTCAGTTCAATAAAGTAGATCTACGTCCAAATAGAAATATTTAGACGTCAATCTGTTGTCAGTTTATTAAAGTAGATCTACATAATACATCTAGATAGAATTCTGAAGGCCACTGAATAGGTTGAGTTGCCTAGCATAGAATAGGAAGAAACTATTCTCACGGATTCATCTTTCATTACATCAGATGAAAACAAACTCTTTGTATATTGAAATCATCGGATCACCTGGAGATCCTTACGAACTTCCATCAAAATATTCAGCCTCCGTCAGGTCTGATGTACAGTGTTCTATCACTACTAATTATAATCAACTTACTAGCTTGGTACACTGCCAGGCAGCTATTTGCACACTCTCTCTGTGGGACATACGTTTTCTCTCTCTCTCTCCCTCTTTCTCTCTCTCTTTTCTCTCTCTATCTTTCTCTCTCTCTCTCTTTTTTCTCTCTCTCTTTATTCTCTTCTTAATCTCCTCTCTCAAACCAATTTTCTTTTTTTATCTGACTATCGGTCACGTTTATCTACAAGATTCATTATCTTCATTGCTCTACCTCTTTGTCTCTTACAGTATTTCTCTCCCTCTCTCTCTTTGTCTCTCTCTCTCTCTGTCTCTCTCTCTGTCCCTCTCTCTGCCCCTCTCTCTCTCTGTCCCTCTCTCTCTCTCCCTCTCTCTCTCTCCCTCTCTCTCTCCGTCCCTCTCTCTCTCTGTCTCTCTCTGTCCCTCTCTCTGTCCCTCTCTCTGTCCCTCTCTCTGTCCCTCTCTCTCTGTCCCTCTCTCTCTCCCTCTCTCTCTGTCCCTCTCTCTGTCTCTCTCTCCCTCTCTCTCTGTCTCTCTCTGTCTCTCTGTCCCTCTCTCTGTCTCTCTCTGTCCCTCTCTCTCTGTCTCTCTCTGTCCCTCTCTCTCTGTCTATCTCTCTGTCTCTCTCTCTGTCCCTCTCTCTGTCTCTCTCTGTCCCTCTCTCTGTCCCTCTCTCTCTGTCTCTCTCTGTCCCTCTCTCTGTCTCTCTCTGTCCCTCTCTCTCTCTCTGTCCCTCTCTCTCTCTCTCTGTCTCTCTCTCTCTCTCTCTGTGTCTCTGTCTGTTTCTCTCTCTCTGTCTCTCTCTCTGTCCCGCTCTCTCTCTCTGAAATCTTTATGTTTTGTGGTTACATTGTTCTTTTCAACTCTAAGCACCTACATCCAATCTATAGTTTACAGAAACTAACACAAGTTTGATCTTTCTTTTCTCACCCACCAGCTCTCTTTCACACACACACAGCCACACACACACTTTATCATTAGCTGAATCTCTCACTCTTTCACACATACACACACACTTTATCATTAGCTGCCTCTCTCACTCTTTCACACAAACACACACACACACTTTATCATTAGCTGCCTCTCTCACTCTTTCACACACACACACTTTATCATTAGCTGAATCTCTCACTCTTTTACACATACACACACACACTTTATCATTAGCTGCCTCTCTCACTCTTTCACACAAACACACACACACTTTATCATTAGCTGCCTCTCTCACTCTTTCACACATACACACACACTTTATCATTAGCTAAATCTCTCACTCTTTCACACATACACACACACTTTATCATTAGCTGCCTCTCTCACTCTTTCACACATACACACACACTTTATCATTAGCTAAATCTCTCACTCTTTCACACATACACACACACTTTATCATTAGCTGCCTCTCTCACTCTTTCACACAAACACACACACACTTTATCATTAGCTGCCTCTCTCACTCTTTCACACACACACACACTTTATCATTAGTTGCCTCTCTCACTCTTTCACACACACACACACACACACTTTATCATTAGCTGCCTCTCTCACTCTCTTCTTTATAATTTGTTCCTCGTTTTCCTCCATCTATTTTGTTTCATTTATGTGTTTTCTCTCTTTCTCTCTCTTTCTCTCTCTTTCTGTCTCTCTCTCTTTTTGTCTCGTTCTCATATTGATTATATTCGTTATCCTTATCAAATCTGTTTCACCATTCTCATCTTCTTTCTTTCTCTCTGACTTTCTTCGTTTAAAGGTTTTCTCTTTTAATCTCTCTCTCTCTCTCTCTCTCTCTTTGTCTCTGCTCACTCACTCATCCAATGACTGCTCATCTCTTTACCTGTGCCGCTATGACGTCACAAAGAGCTTTGATGTCCTCCCTACACATGGCCTCACTAAATACTCCTTTGTATTGGTTTCATTTCATATGTCCATAAGACGGCAACAAACCCAAGGGAGATGGGTTCCAGACCTACAAACTCAGTAGACTAGCACTGACAAACTCATCGTCTTCTTTACGGCTTCTGTGATTTGAACCCCTGCCATTTAGGGTTGAATGTTAGAGAAACGGGAAAAATTAAAAATCTTCATTCAATTTTCATCAATCTCAGTTACTGACGAAATCTCAACAATCTTCAATCCGCAATCCCTCTTTGCTCTGACTGAAGCTATATATCATAATATAATAGACTAGACGTATTGAATGAAGCCTCTTGAGGCGTCAACAGTTCCACTTGAGCTCATTTAGTGGTTCAGTGATTAACGTCATTTCTGTCTTCATTACAATGTATTGACCTCTTAAATAAAGGTTAACTTCAACCAGACCTGTAGGCTTTCAGAGTCTAAAAGTGAACCACAACAATAGCAACACAATTCCTTTGAAGTGTAGAAGAAGTGGCCCTCATATTTCTTTTGTAGTTATCATACTTTTTTTTTTTGAAAATATTTATTTGTCATTTATGTTTCATTTTATTACTTGAGTATTATGTCATGAATGTTTCATTTTATTACTTGAGTATTATGTCATGAATGTTTCATTTTATTACTTGAGTATTATGTCATGAATGTTTCATTTGTTACGTATGTATGATGACGTTTTCCTTGCTCTTTCGTTTTTGTTAGCTGCATCGTTATTTTATTCCTTATCAACTGTTTGTTTGCTTTCATTAGATGTTGGCTCTCCGCCATTATTTTAAACAATTGAAACCAGCCTGGCCTATACCTAGTCACACACACACATAGATGCTTGAGAAATCTAGCACTACTGATTAGCAGAACTCAATACATTGTAATACGGAAACAATCTCTCAATAATTCTCAGGAACATTAACTCTGCGAATTGCAAACAAATTGTGAACACAAATAGCAAGGATAGCGCCCCCTTATGAATAGATTGAACATCGAATTGATCCGATGAGTATGAAGCTGTTCCCAATGAAGAGTATAAACTAGATAAATACATCCAGTTGATCTGGCAAATGGTCCAGGGGAAGAACCATGTGGTGAAGCGAAGGGAGAATCAGACTTAAAATGTCAGCCCCTAAATAATAGACATACCAAACATGAGTTGAACGGTGTGATAGATAGACATGGCAAACATTAGTTGAACGGTGAGTCTGTCTGTCCGTCCGCCCGCCCCGTTTAGATCTCGTAAACTAGAATTGAAAATCCGTCATCATGATATTTTAAACATTTCAAAGTTCTGATGCAACTCCTACTTAATTTTGTATAATCCACTATGCCCTATGCAAGCATTTTTTTTTTCATAAAAATACACAATTTTTACAACTATTGACTATTAATAGTAAGAAACACAGGAGAGTACTCACTAGTGGAGAAGAGGCATTGCCATATTTTAACACATTTATGTAAACGGATTTAGATTTTTTGTCAAAAATTTTTTATTTTTTTTTCAAAAAGGTATTACTAAATTAAATAATTTCTGTCATACTAGCAAATAAATTTAAAAAATATATTTACTTTTTTTTTAAGAGAAATTTTCTATTTAATATGCATATAAGTAGAATTTAATTTAAAACAACAATTAATTAGTGTTCTATATTATATTCCAATTTGAAATCATGTGGTGGTGATTCGAACTAGCGATACAGCAGTATCGGCAACACTTTCAACAGAGATAGAGTTTTAGTTGTTGATAGTGTATAGTTTTTGATATTCTTTCTGAAAATATTGAAACCTGTGTTTTTATCGACCTGAGCGTTCTACTTCGGGGGCCGATTTTGAGTTTGTGTTTCTACACAAACTTTCTTTGTAACCTTGTTTAATTAATGAATAGGGAAGATTGTAATATCTATTGGGGTTATGGTAAAACTGGAGTATGGTATGACTGGAGAATGAGTAGATAGATTTGATAAGACTGGTGTATGATAAGATGAGTGTATGACAAGGCTGGTGTATGATAAGACTCGGGGGCGATTATACATCTCTAGTTGTTTCATTGACACCCTGGCACTAGTTTCATTAGATGATGGACATCTCTAGAGCTAGGTATTCTCATAGTGCCTGAAAGTTGGAATACAAAAAGAATAACGATGTTACAACAGTTTTGTATGTCACAGGAATCACCAAAAATTGTATAGTTATATGTTGTTAAACTGAAACCATATGTTAGTAGAAAATAAAAGTTGATAGGCTGGACATTGAGGTCCGAGGGAACCCATTCCTTTCCTAGAACAGTCCACTATGTACATCAATAATACTTTCAAATAGTTCTTTATATTTCTGTTCGTGTCATTTCATTTTCTCTTTCGATTTGTTGTTATAGATTACAGTTGAATGGGTAAGTGGGACAATATCTGTATGTCTTTCTCACGGATATCTGTATGTCTTTCTCACGGATATCTGTATGTCTTTCTCAAACATAGTTTGTCTATGTCCTAAATAATTGTTTGCTGTATCATTCATTTTTGTGTCTCTGTATCTAAGATATGTGTAATTTTATCTTTTAAATTTTCTATTGTCAAAACTTCAATCTGTCCTTAATGGTCACGTGATCATCTGGTCACTTTGCTTCGCTTCTAATTGTGTGTTGACTATCATTTTAGCTGCTTTTCTAGCCTTCCTGTTTGGTTCGATCTAATTAAATGGCATTGACATTTGTAGACTTGAGCTATGGAACAGAATAACTAGTTTGACCTCTAACCCTAACGCCACCTTAAGCAAAACAAAACAGACTCTTACTAAGTCTATATTTGAAGTAACAGTTAATGAATGACGTTTAATAGGGTTACACCAAATGTTCACCTACACTGAACACAGTCACTATCAAAACAGTCGACTTAACTAACTCAAACAAATTGAGCTACTAAATAAAAACTGGTGCTGGTACTGGTGTAGTGCTGGTGCTAGTGTGGTGCTCCTCAATACTCTTTTAGTCTAAGTCCCTACATTGATGTTATGAATTAGATTCAAAAGCAATCCATTTGCAGACAAAAACATTACAATTATTGCTTCATTGCTTGATATTTAACACACTCGCTCGTTAATTGTGATATAATTTTGTATTCCATAGATCTGGCATTAATTAACTAAAAGCATGCCACATTGAATTTATTTCCTCAATTAATTTTCAATTGATTGTGTGTATCAAAAGTCATTAATCTTAACGAATTCTTTGGTTGGCCTCCATCAATCTAAGAACACAATGGATCATCTTGATCATGTGATTGTAAGGACATATGCTGAGGACACATCTTGTAGAGCACTTGTTCGTGTGATTGTAAGGACATATGCTGATGACACATCTTGTAGAGCACTTGTTCGTGTGATTGTAAGGACATATGCTGATGACACATCTTGTAGAGCACTTGGTCGTGTGATTGTAAGGACATATGCTGATGACACATCTTGTAGAGCACTTGTTCGTGTGATTGTAAGGACATATGCTGATGACACATCTTGTAGAGCACTTGTTCGTGTGATTGTAAGGACATATGCTGATGACACATCTTGTAGAGCACTTGTTCATGTGATTGTAAGGACATATGCTGATGACACATCTTGTAGAGCACCTGTTCATGTGATTGTGAGGACATATACTGGGGACACATTTTTATTCATTTTAGTGGTAGAGGAAATAGCAATTTTTCTTTCAATTCGCTTTTCAGCCAGAGCTGAGGCCTATGGTTTTTTTTTTTTACTGTCCATAGCTTTCTTGGTCACCATCTCTCTCCACTCGGCGGCTATTTCTTTCCAGTATTCAACATCAATGTCCCTTGAGGTCCCATCTGATTACATCAATATATCGAAGCTTGGGCGGACCAGTTTTTATTGTGTCAATCACGATTCGTCTATAGATGATGACTTGCAGGATACGTTCAACCTTCATCTGGTGACAATGCAAGGCAGTCGTCGTTGTCTGAGGTAAAGATGTGTGGGAAGAGCGAGTATCTCAGTGTCACACACACACACTCTTTTTTTGTCATTTGAGTTTCAGGATGCATCGAAGGCAAGGCAAGTGAAATGGATTTAATTGTGTCTCTTGTTTCAGTCCATGACTCATTGTCCTACTATAATTAGTCCACGACTCATTGTCCTACTATAATCAGTCCATGACTCATTGTCCTACTATAATCAGTCCATGACTCATTGTCCTACTATAATCAGTCAATGACTCATTGTCCTACTATAATCAGTCCATGACTCTTTGTCCTACTATAATCAGTCCATGACTCATTGTCCTACTATAATCAGTCAATGACTCATTGTCCTACTATAATCAGTCCATGACTCATTGTCCTACTATAATTAGTCCATGACTCATTGTCCTACTATAATCAGTCCATGACTCATTGTCCTACTATAATCAGTCCATGACTCATTGTCCTACTATAATCAGTCCATGACTCATTGTCCTACTATAATCAGTCCATGACTCATTGTCCTACTATAATCAGTCCATGACTCATTGTCCTACTATAATCAGTCCATGACTCATTGTCCTACTATAATCAGTCCATGACTCATTGTCCTACTATAATCAGTCCATGACTCATTGTACTACTATAATCAGTCCATGACTCATTGTCCTACTATAATTAGTCCATGACTCATTGTCCTACTATAATCAGTCCATGACTCATTGTCCTACTATAATCAGTCCATGACTCATTGTCCTACTATAATCAGTCCATGACTCATTGTCCTACTATAATCAGTCCATGACTCATTGTCCTACTATAATCAGTCCATGACTCATTGTCCTACTATAATCAGTCTATGACTCATTGTCCTACTATAATCAGTCCATGACTCATTGTCCTACTATAATTAGTCCATGACTCATTGTCCTACTATAATCAGTCCATGACTCATTGTCCTACTATAATCAGTCCATGACTCACAGGAATTTGTACACATTAAGAGATACCCCATTCCAAGTTTATTTATTAATAGAGCGTACCATCTAATCAATTATTCATATCTCCAACTACTTTCGATACATTATTCAACTTGACACAATGCTTTTGAGGACAGGTATGTTTGGATGTCCAATGTGGGCCTGGTAGGAAAGAACTGCCCGGCACAATTCAAAGTAACTCAAGACGGGGTTAATGAATTCTAGTAGATCCTGCTGCCAACTGTGCAGTTTCACATGTGCCTGATTGTCTCATTCATTTCATTTATTTCTAGTTCATTTTGCAATTTTTTTTATTCTAGTTTGAACCATTTTGTAATTGTCTAGACAAGGAGTGTTCACTTTGTTAAATGTTCATCTTTTCTTCCTGTTGTTAGTTGAATTCTCATTTACATATGATTCTATTTCTAAGTTGAACTGGTGCTGTAAGTCTACTAATTAGGTCATGCAAAGAAAAACAGACCAGACTAAAGTCTGTGGCCTGATCCTCTCAATAAATTGTCTGTTACCTTATGTTCTCTATAGATGTACTTTCGTACTGGCTGTTGCTCTATTTAATCATAATAATGATAATTTCGATAATGAATCTGATTCTAGGCAGGCGCCTCTAAGACGCCATTCATCTCTGCATAGGAGAGTAGAGGTAACTCTGCTTGACTTGAGTACCAGGTATGAGTTTTCTGCCCAAGTCTTTCTAGACCAATTGATACCACATGGTTGTATCTGACCGACTGAGGCTCAGCACTCGCACTCATTGTACTAATGCTACATCAATGCTACATTAATGTTACATCAATGCTACATTAATGTACTGTTTTATGAAGACTCAGTTTTTAATCAAGAAACGGTTTATGCACAAAGACCAAAGAAAAATCAAACACAGATAATTTAAAAAAAAAAAAAAAACGCACATCTTAGAAGACCAAGAAAGTCCAGGGCTGTGACTTTGACCCAACGGAAGTAGTGTAGCAACTGTATCGACTAGACTAGGCATTTTACCGGATCTCTAAAACTCGAACTTATCTGAAATTTATATTTTGTGTGTGTGAGTGCCTTAACCTAACCAAATAGTTTTTTTTAAGTAAGGAACACTTCTTACTAAATGTTACAATCAAGTAATAACAAAATTATGACCTTAGGCTTACTAGAATTGGGCATATATCAATGTCCAGTTGACGTGGCAGACATCTGTTTGCTCACATTGGCTGCTAATTATTCCACTTTTCATCAAACTAAAGAAATTTTCAAATGTCTCTGACTGAGAATGTTATAAGCCTTCTGTCACACTTTCAATCATGTATTAGTTATTAGAGCCTCGGTTCTGAGCAGCTTTCATCATCTGCTCCATTGTCATTCCTATGACCTCATGCTTTGCTGATGAGTGGACCTCTGCTAGGTTTGCTTGGGCCCGTCCATTTTTCTCTTGCATTGTGGAAAGACATCAAAGTTTAAATGTATTTAATGTAATACATCAAACTTATAATGACTTTTAGACATCAGACTTGTTTAGACACCAGAAGTCTACTAATTAAGTCAACTTTTGCTGATTGTAGTGCAGATGTAAGTCTATTGCACGAATCAATAAAAAAAATAACAATTAGCTAATTAATTGTTAGTGATGAATTATATGGTTTGATATGGAAATAAGGGGAATAAATGCTACTTAATGAAAGATGGGGATGTATATGTGGACTTTATCCCTTTATTACGCTTTGACACGTTTTTTATCTAACTTTCCATTCTCGGATCAAGTTGAAATTTGGCATAATAATGTCTAGTCCATGATAATACACGAATCAATCCGAAAGTTAACCAATTAGAGTCAATTATTTAGTATTAAATTACTTTTTTTTTTAAATATGGCAGAAAGGGAGCTAAACCTGGAATTTTCTAAAAAGTGGAAGTAAAAAGTGGTTCTTTCCGTTAAATTATTATTATTATAGCTTTTATATAGCGCTACTTTCATGCTTATAGGATGCTCAGAGCGCTTTGGTCCAATCTCATTAGTGGACCAGTGGGGGGGAGGGGGTATCTAGGATTTGGTTTTCCGTGCTGCCTTTAGACGCTCAGTAAACGCAACTCTGCCCGAGTCGGGTGTCGAACCTCGAGCCCCCTTCTAGGTAGCCAAGCCAAGTTCAAGCGCACTTAGCCTCTCGACCACGCTTCCCATTGTTTCATTGTTTTTAAAAAAAAAATTTTTCCTATTGCTTTAGTTGTTTTGTTGTTTAGTTGTTTTGTTTCGGGCTTCCTAAACTTCGTGTCATCAAATAGTAATTAAAAGTAAAGCCCAGAATGAGACTAGAAGATTTTTGTATACTACATTTTGAAATATATAGATTTATTGTATACTTTATGAAATATCCTGTATGAAAATAAAAACCCAATATCTTGAGTGCTGAGATGTAGAACTATTGAATTTATTTCTGCAACACTCGTCACGTGTTAGCATTGAAAGACTCCCTCAAAGACTTGGACTCGTGTCTTTACGTCCAAAGGGAAGGGTAGAGAGATTCCATACAAGTTTCACTTTATATTTTATGAATCTCTAGCGTGTGGCTGAATCGGCCCATGCTGGGAAGCCGCCCATGAGACAATGTATCTAACCTTTGAATCACAAGTCGTTAGTTAAACCATGTTTCTTGTAGAAAGACAAAGTCTTGAGTTCAAGACCGAGCTTATTGTCTCATTATTTGACCGTGTGAGCCAATGTTCTAAAGATAGTGGAAACTAATTGTTACCATAGAAACCAAATACTTTCATTGCGAACTGGCAAACGTGTGTACAATAGTACAGACAGAAGTGAGTCGAATGTTTCATGTTCATGTCACTAAAATGAACATTTCTTTGAACTATGTTTCACTTCCTTGTCACCAAAATGAAATTTGAACTAATGCTTCATGTCCTTGTCACTAAAATGAACATTTCTTTCAACTAATGTTTCATGTGTATGTCACTAAAATGAACATTTCTTTGAACTAATGTTTCATGTGTATGTCACTAAAATGAACATTTCTTTGAACTAATGTTTCATGTGTCTAAAATGAACATTTCTTGAAACTAATGTTTCATGTGTATGTCACTAAAATGAACATTTCTTGAAACTAATGTTTCATGTGTATGTCACTAAAATGAACATTTCTTTGAACTAATGTTTCATGTGTATGTCACTAAAATGAACATTTCTTTGAACTAATGTTTCATGTGTATGTCACTAAAATGAACATTTTTTTAAACTAATGTTTCATGTGTCTAAAATGAACATTTCTTGAAACTAATGTTTCATGTGTATGTCACTAAAATGAACATTTCTTTGAACTAATGTTTCATGTGTCTAAAATGAACATTTCTTGAAACTAATGTTTCATGTGTATGTCACTAAAATGAACATTTCTTTGAACTAATGTTTCATGTGTCTAAAATGAACATTTCTTGAAACTAATGTTTCATGTGTATGTCACTAAAATGAACATTTCTTTAAACTAATGTTTCACTTCCAAATGAACATTTCTGAAAACGTAAATCAAAAAGAAAGTGAAAAGAGACACCCCACCCCCTTCCCCTCATTATGGTTATTGTCTTAAACAATTTAGATCTGTAGGAAAAAAAATTAACAATTCTCCTAAGCTAAAGTGTGTTCTAAAAGTCCAATAGAGTTTGCTTGTAACGAGGTCACGTAACTGTCTGGATTGAAAGAAAGGAATAGGTCAATACGCCAATTATCGATTGGAATCTTACTAGCGACTGACTTACCTCTCTTCAATGATTAGGAAGTAGACGTGTCTCAGTTGTAAGCAACTTGTGCCGTATTGAATGTCTTTTGTCAGTCTGTTTAATTGTCAGTTCAATTAGATCTGGTCATGCTTTTTTAAACTGTGTTTTGTATCACGGCACTTATACTAGTACCAATGAATAGCTAGATCTAAACAACTAGAACTAGATAGTGAGTAAATGTTTTCATGTGTTGGTGTTCACGCTCTTGGTGTAGTTTTCTTTGTCGTAATAAAGCAATGATGTGACAAGTCATCCTGACATATATTAGTGACGCCAACTTGATAAGTGGTATTATGGTATATATAAATGATGATGTCAACTTGATTAGTGGCATTTATGATACACATAAATAACGCAACTTGATAAGTGGTAGGCCTATTATGATTTATAAATGGTGATATCAGCTTGATAAGTAGTATTATGGCATATATAAATGACGTCAATTTGATAAGTAGTTTTACATATATAAATGACGTCAGGTATTATAAGTAACTTGTTATCTTGCCTGTCCAGTAAATAGATGTGTACTGCTGTGTACTGTTGTGTACTGCTGTGTACTGCTGTGTACTGCTGTGTACTGTTGTGTACTGTTGTATAAAGGAATAGAGCAGTAAGGGAAGTAACAAGGTTAAAGACATCAGGTTCTGAGACTGGATGAATGTTATACAATGAAAATAACAAGCACCTAGAGGTAACATTCAGATGTCTCTGCACAGTGTGACCATTAAAGTCCTCCTGCTGTAAACGTTGAGAGTACCCCTAACCTGTTCACTGCTTGACTAAGATGGAATGAGACGCCTGAGGAGAGGCTCCTAATTGGGTCAGGCAGCAGCCAATGGAGAAAAGAAAATGTGAAGGCAACTTCACAAAATTCCCGAAAATTGCGATATTATATATGTAACGGTACCGAGTGGCCCCTGGGTGGTGAAAACCGTTTAGACACAATGGAAATTGTCTCCCCTTCCCCAGGGGGACTGTATCGGGTAGTTATCTGCTCGTTAGTAGCCCTGATCGAAATGCTGTGTTGTCCCGCGTCAGGGATTGATTCCTCTCTATTGTGTCACAAATGAGATTGCCTCAACTTGTCCCCTACAATGGCAGCCCAAGGAAACTGACTGGCTCATCAGGGGGAGACTATTTGTCAGTCTCTGCTACGGTCATAGTGGGGCTGAGGGTTGCCATGACTACCAGAGTATCAACAAAATCAATCAGCATACCAGTACACACACCCAACAAATATATTTATTCAACAATGATGCACAATAGAGCCCTAGATGAAAATATTCGTCTTCAGAGCTTTGTCCTAGAGCTGAGCCAGATTGAGCTACTTCATACATGGAGGCTTGGACTTTTCAGATTTTGGCGTTTTTAACTAAATGGACATTCAACATCTTGCAAAGTTTTGCATCTCAATCTGTAGGGGTGTCTTATGTCTATATAATTTAATTTCATTATAAACTTACCCGATAAACAGGTTAGTGGTATACGATATTGACTTTAAAAAAAAAGAAAAACATTTTTAAAATATTTTAATAAAAACAAAGTTATTTGTAATTAGTTTGAATCCGTCATGTCATTTAATTTGTATTAGATCTGGACTAACAATAACATATCTGTACGATTAGACATAGTTTTACCAATTGTTTTTGTTAAGCGCAATTTAGTATTTTTAGCTGTCTCAATCTGCTATGATAAGGAATTCCTGGTCTGGACCAGTTGGAAAGCGGGTAGGAGGGAGGCGTATCCGAGTCAAGTTTACCATGATGTCTGACCACTGTGCCAGGGGCGTAGTTATGCAAATTGAAGGTTTTATAGTTATCTACAAGTTAGTTTTAAACTTGTAGGCAAAGTATAAAGGGAACTAATTCAACATATACCGCCACATAAGTCAAGTACAATATCTTTCCTGTTGTTCGATACCAAACATAATAATTAATGACCAATAATTATTTAAAAAATTGGTTTAAATTTTGTTTCATTGGTTCTTGTGTTGTCAGGTGCCAGTGTTAATTTTGCGAAATTTCAACTTGATCTGAGACTTGGGGTGGTGGAAGTTTTTGATGTCGTTGTAGGTTACAACTGGCTCTATGTAGCTCTTCATTTTTAAGCTCTAAGACGATGCGTTATTTTTTTGTCTATACTCGTTTAATAATTAAGACTAGATTGTCTTCAAGATATACAGTTACACAAATAGGTCAAAGCCAAACACCGTGCTCCACACTTTTAGTGATACACTCTATACAATTTTAGTGCATCCAAAAGTGTCAAATATGTATTTGTTATATGCTACTGTTTAGTTAGAGCAGAACTATGAAATTCATTTGTTTCGCAACCAATAACAAAAAACAGACTTTTCCACACAATGTCCTTCTGATCAGTTTATACCCACACACATGTGTTACAGCTAGGGCGTTAGATCGGACAAATAAATATACAGTTTCCGTAATGACAACTATTAGAAACCGCGACAAAAAATTCTCTTTGGGATAAAGTCAAACTGACGTAGAGCAGAAAAGCTTCAGATGTGCCTTCAACTTTGTCCCATACATTTCAAGAACCTAAATGCCAGGAAATGTTCGGACCATGAGAAGCAATAGAAGTTTCTGACACAACTATCTGCTGTACAATTTGAGATACTACCAAATGTTTTATAGAAAATACAAAATTAGGAAAGTAATGTTCCACTTTCAGACCTAGCGATCTATAGGGCAGATGTTTGTTTGGCCAACGGTTAACAAGTCGGGTGTTTTGTGGTCAGCACAACTACCAACCGCCTTTACTTTCCACAACTGAAGTCAGATACCCATTAGAGCTGAGATTCGAACCCAGGACCCCAGGTTCGGAAGCCAAGCGCTTAACCACTCAGCCACAGCACCCCCATAGAAAATACATGCTTTAGATTCCTCTTGTAATACCAAATGATTCTATTTATTGCATGATCATAAACTGAGGGGTTTTTTGTTTTACATCTGTGTGGGAAAGTATTCCTCAAGATCACGTGACTGCTTTATACCATAGTGACTCCCCAGGAGTAGGAACAAAATTCCGGTTCATTTTAGGGGAGGCAATTGTCAGTATGTGAACTAGAATTCACGCTGACTCAACATCTTTCCATCAAATCATTGTGTTATGACAGGGGCAGACAATTTGGTTAATCTCGACCTCACTTTATTCATTTTTTTTCTTACTAGATTGAAAAGATTCTATCCCTTTGTTGATGACCTGTCTTATTATTAGAGGTGCCCTTTTCTTTTCTGTATTCTGTTTCCACCTTACATTTCTCTGACTTGTTAACAGCGTTTCTATAGGAGAGGCGTCTCAGGGGCGGGGTCACTTTGCGCCAGAGTTAAGATGCGTTTCCTTCAGAGTTAATATCAATCTTCAGAAAGTTGGTCCTGCAGTTAACTTACACGTCTTGTTAACTCTTGAGAGCCAGGCTAAAAGGCTTTCTCCGGTGTACTCTCAGCCTGCTAGAAACTAGGGTTAATGCTTTTTTTTTAGTTATAGGACTGATGTAGTAACTCCAAAAATAAAAATAAAAAACTATAAACCAGCAACTAATTGGTGAAGTTGTAAGTTCAATGTGAAGGTTAGAAGTTTGTCATCGCCATGAAATGTTCAAGATAAAAGAACGTAAGATGATTACACACATCACATCATCCAAACTAAGATGTATAGTATCTTAGTTCACACATCACATCATTCAAACTAAGATGTATAGTATCTTAGTTCACACATCACATCATCTAAACTAAGATGTATAGTGTCTTAGTTCACACATCACATCATCCAAACTAAGATGTATAGTATCTTAGTTCACACATCACATCATTCAAACTAAGATGTATAGTATATTAGTTCACACATCACATCATCTAAACTAAGATGTATAGTGTCTTAGTTCACACATCACATCATCCACACTAAGATGTATAGTATCTTAGTTTACACATCACATCATCTAAACTAAGATGTATAGTATCTTAGTTCACACATCACATCATTTAAACTAAGATGTATAGTATCTTAGTTCACACATCACATCATTCAAACTAAGATGTATAGTATCTTAGTTCACACATCACATCATCTAAACTAAGATGTATGGTGTCTTAGTTCACACATCACATCATCCACACTAAGATGTATAGTATCTTAGTTCACACATCACATCATCCACACTAAGATGTATAGTATCTTAATTCACACATCACATCATTCAAACTAAGATGTATAGTATCTTAGTTCACACATCACATCATCTAAACTAAGATGTATAGTGTCTTAGTTCACACATCACATCATCCACACTAAGATGTATAGTATCTTAGTTCACACATCACATCATCTAAACTAAGATGTATAGTGTCTTAGTTCACACATCACATCATCCACACTAAGATGTATAGTATCTTAGTTCACACATCACATCATCCACACTAAGATGTATAGTATCTTAGTTCACACATCACATCATCCAAACTAAGATGTATAGTATCTTAGTTCACACATCACATCATCCACACTAAGATGTATATTATCTTAGTTCACGCATCACATCATCTAAACTAATATGTATTGTATCTTAGTTCACACATCACATCATCCAAACTAAGATGTATAGTATCTTAGTTCACACATCACATCATGCAAACTAAGATGTATAGTGTCTTAGTTCACACATCACATCATCCAAACTAAGATGTATTGTATCTTAGTTCACACATCACATCAGCCACACTACGATGTATAGTATTTTTCTTCACATCACATCATCCAAACTACGATGTATATTTCTACTGTCTTAGTTGAAGCGTCACTTTAGAGCTATTTCTAAGTCGTAATGAATTAATTACTCAGAATGTAACATTAGGTTACTTTGAAACAAACTTTTAAAATCTTTTTTTTTTTGTTTGTAAATCGAACTCATGATGCCTATATTCACCAAACACTGAGTCCGGTATTTAAAACAAAAAAAAATGCAAATTCAGGGTATCTATTGTGCATTATCCTGCTATTAGAAACAAAATCCAAGTCTTCTATTTATTGCACCTTATGAATGAAGTCCAGCGACTGATACAACTCTCCGGGCTACGCTCAGGCAATGCGTGACTCTAGTTTGCTTTAGATTTTATAGTGAAAAGGGAAGTTTTATCACCAAAACCATCTGTTGGGGAGTTTTAAACTAAAAAACTCTTTGGAAGTTTTTTTTTAAACAAACTCAAAACATCCATTAGCTTCGCTCATAGAACTTGGTGATTGTAATTTACATTCGAATAATATTGAAGAAGGTTTTTTAAATCTCAAATCTATCTGTAGGGAGGGTAAGCTCAAAACTATCTGGAGAAGTTTTTACTAGAGTGTTTTTTTAAAGCCCAAAGCCCCTCTTTGCTATTCTCATAGAATCTGGTGACTTTTCTATGCTTTAGTCCAGTGATTCCCAAAGTAGTCTACATAGACCCCCAGGGGTTCGATTTTTAAAATCACTTATGCAAGCATTTTTTTCATAAAAATACACCACTTTTACAACTATTCAATATTAATAGTAACAAACGCTGGAGGCTCTTTGGTAGGGAAGACTAAAATTTGCAATATTTTTAACACACTTGTGCAAACGGTTTTTGAATTTTGTTCAAAAAAATTTTTTTTGTTACATTTGTATTGCTAAGTTAAGTAAGTTCTGTCATACTTACTACTACATTGACACGAAAAGAAATGTTTTTTTTTAAAGAGAAACAATTTATTTAAAACAACAATTAATAAGTAATTTTTCATTTTATCTCGTGAACTTGAATGACAGCATACGTACAGAGGTATAGAACACTGAACTAAACGAAATGTTTTTGGGTTGTTGTTTTTTATTTAACAAAATGTTTATGTGTGTGTGTGTTTTTTTTTTTTTTTTGAGGACTTAGAGATTGACCATTTACAAAGCAATTAGATTAATTAGATATTCATTCTAAGACATTAGTTAGGCCACAGGTTCACATTGAACTTCACATTCCCTTTCACCTATCCTTTGGTTTACTGGACCGCTGGGGCATCACACAAGATTTGTCAACCTTCTTTCTCCATTCTTCTCTGTCATTTGTCTTTGATCGAATTTAATTCTGATGTTCTTTCTGAAAATACTGATACATGCCTTTTTAGATGCCTGGGTGGACCACTTCGGGGGCCGATTTTGAGTTTGTGTTTCCACACAAACTGTCTTTGTAACCTTGTTTTACTTTCGAAATAGATCTTAAACCATAGATAACAAGACTTCAAAAGTCACCCTAGTTAGGCCTACATATCTTTCGACATAGATCAAACAAGATCTTTCAAAGAAATAGATTTAAGATTTATGATTCATGCGTTGCTAGAGAAATGAATAATTGTACAAAGTTTTAACTTGATCCGAGAATGGGAAGTGGGAAGTGTCCAAAACTTGTACTAGACAGAATGAGTTCAGAAACTACTCAAATCATCTTCTTGGTGAATGTAGCAGAACTAAAGGACGTCATTGAGAAATGAATTAAGCAATTTAAAAAGAAGAGTGTCAAACCCTTAGCTACGAACCGAAAGGTCATAGGTTCCAATCTTGGTAACGACTGGGAATTTGAATTCGTGATTTTCGGGAGGCCACTCAACTCTAATCGGTATCTAACATTAATTGGGGAAAGTAAGGACGGTCTGGAATGGACATTATGCTTTATTAACTTTTATTGCAGAGCTTTAAAACTAAAGAATATATCGTTTTTTTAACTTAACCACTGCAATGCTAAGTATAGGTTTAACGTAACCCGTATTTAGATAGATAGATAGATAGATAGATAGATAGATAGATAGATAGATAGATAGATAGATAGATAGATAGATAGATAGATAGATAGATAGATAGATAGATAGATAGATAGATAGATAGATAGAATATTGACATATATATATATTAATATAGGCATATATATATGGAGATAGATAGATAGATAGATAGATAGATAGATAGATAGATAGATAGATAGATAGATAGATAGATAGATAGATAGATAGATAGATAGATTAATTATACATATATATACATGACTTGTCTATTCTCTCCCTTGGACAAGACAACTTGAAGAGTGCATCTGTTTATCCTCTGCAAGATCAAGGTTGTTCAAATACAGGCAAAGTTCAGCCATCACCTTGCAATAAGTCGAAGTTCTAGACGCATAACAATAGAACATTCATTTACCTCTTTTACATTCACACACACAGACACACACATAGACACACACATAGACACACACATAGACACGCAGACACACACACAGACACATCCTTCTCGCGGCATGGAGGTGATAGAACACATTTAATGCCTGTAGAGTGATTGCCCTTTTCAATTTCTAGACTAAGGATTATGTTTTCAAGAAGCTAAGATTAGAGCGAGCGGCACATGCTGGGTGGAACGTTCTAAACATGGGAAGGCGGGAAACATGCTGGAAATAAATACTCGGAAGGGAAGGGAGACCATTGTCTCTGGGTGTGAGAGCTGTTTGCTGTGTGCCTGGAGAGAGTTAACGGTGTATCGAAATGCAGAAACTGTAAACTGTCAGGTCAATTAATTGTGTCAATTTTTGGAGGAGTATACAAACCACGTGCATGTATTGAGTCCACGTGTTAGGATTGGAGGTGACTTGGTACAAAATGTGGACAGCTGACAGCATTTCCTGACCAACTTTACAGACTAGATTCAGACTATCAAAATAGAAATGATTTAATAAAAAATTCGGCTCCACTATCTGGCACATATTTGAAATTGTAGTTGCGCATGTACACAGGACAATGTCCATCAGAACTGTCTAGTAGAAGCCGCATGTACTCAGGACAATGTCCATCAGAACTGTCTAGTAGTAGCCGCATGTACTCAGGACAATGTCCATCAGAACTGTCTAGTAGAAGCCGCATGTACTCAGGACAATGTCCATCAGAACTGTCTAGTAGTAGCCGCATGTACTCAGGACAATGTCCATCAGAACTGTCTAGTAGTAGCCGCATGTACTCAGGACAATGTCCATCAGACAGGTCTAGTTTTCATGTGAGCCGACGACTTCTTTTTGATAGCAAATTAAAAGAAACGTCTTCTGTTTTTATCCACAGAACTTGTATGTCCATGACTATCGTTTTATTCAGAGACCTTATAAATCTACGTCTATTTCTTATTTCACAGTCCATTAGTTGTACTTTTCATAAGGAAGTTTAACAATGTTCATTTCCTAACAGGCCAATTACCAATTAGTTGCGAAAGTGAAACATTTCATTGAACTTTTCGTTTTCTGTAAACTCCTTCGAATAGAGGAGATAAATGTGAAGCTGAATTATATAAACCTTATTCGTTAGGTCAAAAAACTGTGCTTGGTATTGAAATAAAAATTAATTTTTAAACTACCTCGAAGATGAAAAGATATTTATTGTTCATAGGAGAACTCCTATCTTGAAACACAATAACTCCACTCAATAGAAGCCAGACATTCTTTAGTAGAATAATAAAATTATTAGATCTTTAAAATAGTGTCCTCTTTACTGAACACATATATATGTCAGTAGTGTGTTCCTTGAATGGACACCTATATATGTAAGTAGTGTGTTCATTGACTGAACACCTATATGTCAGTAGTGCGTTCCTTGACTGTACAAATACGCTGTCTCTTTGTTTAGAGACAGGACCACGTACCATAACTGTAAGATGTTCTGCGTACTATATATATATATATATATATAAATATATATATATATATATATATATATATATATATATATATATATATATATATATATATATATATATATATATATAATTCTCTTCTCCCCTCAACAGTTTAAGCGAGTAGTAAGGAGTAAAGGAAAGAATAGTCCACGAGTAAACAAGGGGGGGGGGGGGAGAACACGTAGTCACAGAATAGCAGGGCAGGACCGTAGCAATATCACTCTTTTTGTTTTATTTCTACCTCACGTTAAAAAAAAAGGAGGGGGAGGGATAAATCTTCTTTGTAGTAACTATCGAAGCGACAGAGCACGCTCAAGAGTTGGGACACAATGGAAAGATCACTCTTTTATTTTTGTAACTCGGACGGAGAGAGTTATCCTAGGTAATTAAAGAGTGAAAAAAAAAGACAATTTTCGTCTGTATATTTCAGGAGATTGGTATGAGTTTTCAAAAGATTTTAATAATTTCCGGATATTTCTAGGACTTTTTCGTATATTTTGCAATTTCAGGAGATTTCCAGGACCTCCTGTTAAATCGACTAGAGGCCTCGAAAATCTGTTATAAGCTATAAAATGGTTTAATGGAATAATTTATACATCTAAAATTAGCGCGGGTCCTATAAAAGTGCAGGGCCCAGTGTGGTCGCATAGGTTGCAGTGGCCTAAGGTTGGCCCTTCAAAATAGCGGCGTATGCTACGCCGCCGGTTGACTAGTATTCCATATTTTCCCAAGTGTAAATCTATGTATGGATTGCTTCATTTTGTTTGTGTATATTACCTTTTTTTTCTCGTCTGTACAACCAGAAATATGAATTGCACGTTCTGGAAACAACAACACCCTAATGACACACACACACACATACACACTTGTCTTGACGATTTTATAGGATCTATCTTTTTATATCTACATTCTACTGTGTTTCTGTATGTGAATTATGTCCCTTTGTTTCTTGACTGTACAACTATACCATGTTCTTTGTCTCTGGTCAATCCTTATTTTGATTCGCCTTTCTTGCCTTTTTTGTTTCCCTCTCTCTCTCCCTCTCACTCTCTCTCTACTCTCTCTCTCTCTCTTTGTCTCTCTCTCTCTCCTCTGATATTTTGTTCTGAGTTTTCTCCCGGTACTTCTTTCACCGGTTCCTTCCCTTGCTTTTGTAAACAAGTGTAAGTGTAGCCTTAGACGACCCCTGACCTTTAACCCTTAAGAGTCTGGCCTGGGCTGATGTATAACCTGATCTGAGAGTTAGACCCCCTCCCCCACCCCATGCACCTTGTACCCACCAGTCTCTTCCCACCCCCCTTTTTTTATTTTTTAACTTATCTCCAGGGTTAATTGAACTCATCAACTGTCATGTTTCTTGTTCCAATCTTTCCAGACTTCTTGGAATGTTGTGTTTTTGTTGTTGTTGTATATTAAGAAGCAAGCTGTAATATGTGATGGTAAATAGTGGTCAACGATTTCAAAAGTATTTGATCGCTGGCGAATTTCTTTATAGTTAATTGACTAGTTCAACTATCAAAATAAAACTGAAATGAAACACCAAAAGTTTACTGCTTACATAGGGACTACTTACCTACACCTAGACTTATCTGCTTACATAGGGACTACTTACCTAGACTTAGCTGCTTACATAGGGACTACTTACCTACACCTAGATTTAGCTGCTTACATAGGGACTACTTACCTATACCTAGACTTAGCTGCTTACATAGGGACTACTTACCTACACCTAGACTTATCTGCTTACATAGGGACTACTTACCTAGACTTAGCTGCTTACATCGGGACTACATACCTACACCTAGACTTAGCTGCTTACATAGGGACTACTTACCTACACCAAGAGTTTACTGCTTACATATAGACTACTTACCTACACCAAGAGTTTACTGCTTACATAGAGACTACCTAGCCAATGTCTTACATCTCTAAGAACTGCAATGCTTTTAGACATCTCTAGTAAAAGTGGACAGAATTATGGAAGTCTGGCCTACATTGAATGACAAACCGAGTTAAGTGTCCGTTTAGTGACGTCAATTTCAATCTTTATAACCAATCATTTACCTGAGACATTTTAGACAAAACTAGGTCAGTTTACTGGACAGATATACCTTCCTTTTTAGCCACAATAAAAGAATTCAATGTAAAAGAAAACTGTGGCAACAGTAAGTGTATATTGAAACGAAAAATTACCGGGGAACATTCGGCAATGAAATCATTAGTAGACGGCTTTCCCTGCGTGATATTACTTTCAATTTTATTGTTTCACTGAAGGAGACAAATTCATACAAAGCCTTAAAGTAAATTAATGACACTTTAAAAGAAACACTTTGTTTACAAAACAAATCAATAAATCTTGTCATTTTAAAAAAGTCAGTTCAGCTTATAGCTCTGCATCTTTCACATTGAATCTGTTGGTTTTGTTTTTTGTGTGTGAGTTGAATTAGTTAAACTGTTCATTGGGTCTTTCTTATAGTTGTAGAGGTGTCTATGGTAGGCCCAATATGAGTGGGGAAAAAAAAAACAACAGCTTGATACACTTGATCATATATGTGAGTCTTAAAGTTGAATCATAAAACAGAGTAGAGCATCTAGACATTAGCGACCGCAATTTGAGTTTTAGGACCTTCTTGTACTGTCACGTTTAAGTAATGTTAAGTTATTTTTTTAGAACTAATTCAGACATCAAATCATATTATCTCCAGAGAGAGTCCAGAGTTTTAGAAGTTCATTCGATAAACTAGTTCAGTTTCTTCCTGGCCTTACTTTCATCGAGCTAATTAAATATCATACAATCTAGTAGAAACAGTCAGAAACTAAATGACGTAAAGCCTGTCCCCTACTGACATTATGACGCGAAGTCTTGGACTAACCATTAGCTCTTCTGCTGATATTAACACCGGCATTCCATTAAATCCTCTTTATTTCCCACGTGTGCATTGGTGGTCGGGTTGGTAAAAGGGTAGAAGCCGAACATGGGGCGCAGACACCCTCCCCCCCCCCATTCTTGTTGGCCCATGCGTGTCTGCGGTGCTCTTCCCCATCGTTCTGTGTGTGAGCGGGCTCCCCGAGCATGACTCCAGTTTCTAACACACACGTGCCAGAGTTCCTTCCCTCGTGCCTGTCTTCCACCTTTCCTTTCTTCCATCCATTCCTCCGACTTTTTACCTAGACAGTTTGATGTGAGTTTCAGAAAGTGTACCGATCTCAGCCTCCATCGTTAGAGAGGTTACTTGTCAAGGAAAGGGAAATCTGAATGTGTTTTTTACTTCAATTCAACAAAGCAGTTACAGAATTATTCTTCTTGGACAATTGAAGAATTATTGAAACTTGGTAGAAAGTAACTCGTTTTTTGAAAGCGTTAACCTGAGGGAAAGTAATACGCTGATCTGATACGTAACGGAACTACAACCTTATCCATAACTTCTCATGTATTAGTTTTTTGCATCCCAGGCGAAGTAGTTTACAGGTTTATGGTTTTATTATATACCTATTAAGTATCAAGTGTCACAGTAACATTGCATTTGAAGACCGGTGATACATAATGTTACACAGTGAAGTCTTAGTTCAATAGTATTTAAACATGAGTCTCAGTGAACTCTCTATATTGAGTAGTGCAACCAATTTTCTGAATTGAAGTCGGATATTTGTCAAGATCATCTGTGTAACTAGGGTAAGTAAATCTAGCGAGTTTTTTTAAATACTAGTTCTCTCCCCTGAAAAATGTAGGCTTTTATTCTTTCCCTTGGCTGTTTCTGTGTGTGCGTATGTGTTTGTATGTGTATGTTTAAGTGTGTTTGCTTTAAAACACTTGTCAGAAAATGAAGACAAAACTTCTTGTTTATACAAATACATTTTATTTAGCTTCATGATTTCATTAGTTTATGTTGTTTATTAAAAACGGATTAATTAATTTTTTTGGCATCGTTCAATGTATTTTAGTGGTGAATGGCTTTTCTCGAAGAATCAGTCCAGAACAAGAATTTATTAAATAGAAACCACACTGTCAACAGCTTTGTCTGCAGAGTTATCACAAAATATGTAGGTCACTGTTGGTTTGGAACGGTGTTCCTCTATATCCCCATCCACACTAAATTAATTTTATTTTCTTAATATTTTTTTTTGTCTAGAAACGTGCACAAAATGAGTGTAGCTTTCAGTGATGTTCAAACATTGAACTAATGTAGCTCTCAGAGATGTTGAAACATACATTGAACTAATGTAGCTCTCAGAGATGTTGAAACATTGAACTAATGTAGCTCTCAGAGATGTTGAAACATACATTGAACTAATGTAGCTCTCAGAGATGTTGAAACATTGAACTAATGTAGCTCTCAGAGATGTTGAAACATACATTCAACTAATGTAGCTCTCAGAGATGTTCAGACATTCAACTAATGTAGCTCTCAGAGATGTTCAGACATTCAACTAATGTAGCTCTCAGAGATGTTCAGACATTCAACTAATGTAGCTCTCAGAGATGTTCAGACAGTCAACTAATGTAGCTCTCAGAGATGTTCAGACATTCAACTAATGTAGCTCTCAGAGATGTTCAGACATTCAACTAATGTAGCTCTCAGAGATGTTCAGACATTCAACTAATGTAGCTCTCAGAGATGTTCAGACATTCAACTAATGTAGCTCTCAGAGATGTTCAGACATTCAACTAATGTAGCTCTCAGAGATGCTCAATGGAAAGACTGGACTGTAGTGATCATAACGAAGGGGAGAACATCAAAGTCTGAATTTTGTTTTGTTCTTGATATGTTGCGCTTTTGCTTTGTTCCAATTGTACTTTGTTCATAATTGTACTTTGTTCCAATTGTACTTTGTTCATAATTGTACTTTGTTCCAATTGTACTTTGTTCATAATTAAAGGTGACATTTCTACCTTCCAACACCTGGCTACTGTAAAGATCTTTGTGACAACTCCCCTCCCCAACCCAAATAACAAAATTAATATCAAACTTTGTTTATGGCCATGATAAATAAAATATGTTACAATTTAGGCTTACACATGCTATTACATTATGTTACATACCCTACATCTATACATTGCACACATTACATAAATTTCATTACATACATATAATTACAAAATCAATGTTGCATCTTTTCATCATTGTCTAAAGAAATATAAATTCACACATAAACATTAAACATAGACACACATATCCGACACACAGACTTACCTCACATAAATATAGACTCACATAAATATGTTTTGATGAAAGAGTTTATTCTTCTACATTAAATCCTTCACATTAGCTAACAGCTTTAAAAGATCATTTCGCCCATTCTAATAAAATAAAATATTTGCTTTAATAAAGTTTAACTGGAAAATATTTCATTCAAAGAAAAATCCAACAACTTAAAATTTGCAAAAAGATAGCATTTACTCCATAAATAATCGCACACTTTTGGGATATTGGCAGACATAAGTGAATCTGCATTCAAAGTGTTTGCATATTGGCAGACATAAGAGATTCTGCATTCAACGTGTCTACATATTCGCAGACATAAGAGATTCTGCATTCAACGTGTTTACATATTGGCAGACATAAGAGATTCTGCATTCAACGTGTTTACATATTGGCAGACATAAGAGATTCTGCATTCAACGTGTCTACATATTCGCAGACATAAGAGATTCTGCATTCAACGTGTTTACATATTGGCAGACATAAGAGATTCTGCATTTAACGTGTGTCTGCATATTGGCAGACATAAGAGATTCTGCATTCAACGTGTTTACATATTGGCAGACATAAGAGATTCTGCATTCAACGTGTCTACATATTCGCAGACATAAGAGATTCTGCATTCAACGTGTTTACATATTGGCAGACATAAGAGATTCTGCATTCAACGTGTTTACATATTGGCAGACATAAGAGATTCTGCATTCAACGTGTTTACATATTGGCAGACATAAGAGATTCTGCATTTAACGTGTTTACATATTGGCAGACATAGGAGATTCTGCATTCAACGTGTTTACATATTGGCAGACATAAGAGATTCTGCATTCAACGTGTCTACATATTCGCAGACATAAGAGATTCTGCATTCAACGTGTTTACATATTGGCAGACATAAGAGATTCTGCATTCAACGTGTCTACATATATTGGCAGACATAAGAGATTCTGCATTCAGCGTGTGTCTACATATTGGCAGATTGCTACTGATTACAGAAACTGTTGAATTGGCTGTGACGGAAATGGTTTTGTTTCAAATCTTTAGTGTATCTTGGTTTGAGTTTATCCTCATACATATCAATGCATACAGCAGACTCATACAAGATAGTAGGTCTTGGTGAAATATACAAGTTACAAAAACATCGTCAGGAGATAAAGAATGTAAACTACCGAGTTGTCATTGTAGACAGACATTTCCATTGAGATGTTTCCACATCACATCATCTTTGTAAATTCTCCTACACAAACTCTGCCTGCAGCATGCCAACTAATAGGCTTCACACAAACTCTGCCTGCAGCATGCCAACTAATAGGCTCCACACAAACTCTGCCTGCAGCATGCCAACTAATAGGCTCCACACAAACTCTGCCTGCAGCATGCCAACTAATAGGCTCCACACAAACTCTGCCTGCAGCATGCCAACTAATAGGCTCCACACAAACTCTGCCTGCAGCATGCCAACTAATAGGCTCCACACAAACTCTGCCTGCAGCATGCCAACTAATAGGCTCCACACAAACTCTGCCTGCAGCATGCCAACTAATAGGCTCCACACAAACTCTGCCTGCAGCATGCCAACTAATAGGCTCCACACTATCTCTGCCCGTAGCATGCAGACAAATAGGCTCCACACATTCTCGGCCTGTAACATCTCTGTTCAGTCTACTTCAGGATTAACCACTAATTTTTTTTATTTTTTGAGGATATTTTTAAAGTTTTGTTGTTTTAATTCAAGTTAACTTTTTTGGAGAAAAAAAATTTCAGCAACGCATTGTATTAATACTGTCTGTCTGTACGACTCTGACGTTAAAATATGGACAAAATATATAGCGTAGTTTAAACTCCGAGTTTCCTGTCGCCTAACTTTAAACTGTGGAACGGCTGATAATAGCAAAATATTTCTCTTTTGTTTTTTTTAATTGATGTTTGGTTAGTCTATGTCCATTATATTTTAATATAAGTAAGAAAAGAACAAGTGTATGTATCGTACAATCTTAAATAGACTCCCTCGGATAACGGCTTTGTCTGCATGACTTGTGGAGAAATATGCAGGTCGCAACTGGGTCTGCGTAGTTATTTGCACTCTATCTTCATCTTCAGACTCAAACACTTTGTCATTTCACAACTAGTGGATGTTCTTACAAACTTTCTACCTAGAGAAATAAAGACTGGGGGTAATAGTAAATGTGTAACTACTAAGTATGTACCCAAACATTTTGTATTTCTACCATAGTGTCATTTAATTATCTACTTAGTGGTCATTTTATTGTCAATGCAGCGAATGGCGTAATAGTGTTAGTTACTGTCCATAAATCTGTGATTTACCCGCAAAGGCATTATATCAGTATTGTAGGACCCAATCTTTCATGGGGAAAGTCATGCTTTGAACTTGTTGAAATAGCCTTTATATTTGTTTGAAATACTTGATATAGTCTTTATGGTTTATATATTTTTGGATGAAATAGTCTTTATTGTCTATACATTTTTTATCCAAATAGTCTTTATGGTGTATATATATATTTGTTGGACTAGTGTCTAGTCTATAGAGCTGAGTTCTAGAAAGTTGTGCTCTTCACTACTTATTCATCTCGTTGTGGATTGGTTGCTTTTATTTGACTGAATGAAACATATTGATGAATGGTAATAATTTCATATTCTGTCTGGTCATACGTTATACTTTTTTATGAAGCTGGTGACCAATAGTTTGTTTCATCTCTTCTGTTGATCTTACCTGTCTTAGCGTTGAGTCAGACTACCGCAGTGTCAGATCATAAGGAATCTGACTGGCTGACACAGTTGTGCTCAGAGTACAACCGTTCTAATTGAATGTAGATTCTTATTAGGTGCAAAATATTATAATTAACTCATCACAAAATGTTTTTGTTCGGAAACATTTAGTTGAATGTGCTTTGACCTAGTAAACTAATGTGCTCTCACCAAGTAATCACGCATATGTGTGTTCTGACCCAGTAATCACGCCAAAGTGTGCTCCAACCCAGTAATCATGCCTATGTGTGTTCTGACCCAGTAATCGCGCCTATCTGTGTTCTGACCCAGTAATCACGCCTATGTGTTCTGACCCAGTAATCACGCCAAAGTGTGTTCTGACCCAGTAATCACGTCTATGTTCTGGCCCAGTAATCACGCCTATGTGTTCTGTCCCAGTAATCACGCCAAAGTGTGTTCTGACCCAGTAATCACGCCTAAAAGTGTTCTGACCCAGTAATCACGCCTGTGTTCTGGCCCAGTAATCACGCCTATGTGTTCGGACCCAGTAATCACGCCTAAGTGTGTTCTGACCCAGTAATCACGCCTAAGTGTGTTCTGACCCAGTAATCACGCCTATGTGTGTTCTGACCTAGTAATCACGCCAAAGTGTGTTCTGACCCAGTAATCACGCCAAAGTGTGTTCTGACCCAGTAATCACGCCTGTGTTCTGGCCCAGTAATCACGCCTATGTGTTCGGACCCAGTAATCACGCCTAAGTGTGTTCTCACCCAGTAATCACGCCTAAGTGTGTTCTGACCCAGTATTCACGCCTGTGTTCTGACCCAGTAATCAGGCCTGTGTTCTGACCCAGTAATCACGCCTAAGTGTGTTCTGACCCAGTAATCACGCCTGTGTTCTGACCCAGTAATCAGGCCTGTGTTTTGACCCAGTAATCACGCCAGTGTTCTGACCTACTTCTTGGTGTATCAGTTTCAGAACAAGTGTAAACCACTAGAATAAAGCAAGGAAGGTAAAACTGTACATAGCAAGTGATTTCAAAGTGAACTTGGCGAGCCATGTGGCGAGGGGTCTACTTACAAACAATGGTAGGATGGAACCAGCACAGACCTCCTCCAGGTCTCAGATACACGAGAATACTGCCTACTCACTGATTGTGTGTGTGTGTTTGGGGAAAGAGGTAATGCAGATCCGAGGATAAAAAATGTAATCGCTTTAAAAAGAAACGAAACAGTTAAAAACACAAGGAAACAAAACAAAACAGGTTGTTGTTTTTTATCCACAACACTGGTTGTAAGGAAGTTATGAATGGGTTACTGTTTGGTCACGTGGTGTCTTTTTCTTTAAAACTGATGTACTGCTATGCGATGTTCAAGGTCAGGTAGAAAAGTGCTGCAACTTTGCTATATTTTATCTAGTATATTTTTTAAAATGTACAACTGAATGAAACAAAGAGCCATTTTAGTGTTGAGCACTTTGCTCACCAAACATTTGGTTTTTCTATCTGGTTCATACCTGAAGTACAGCATATCTAGGTTTAAATACACATGTTATTTATGTAACAAGCACAAATATAAGAAGTACTATTTAAAAAAAACAAAGCTTATATTAAATGTAATTGTATCAATTAGTTTGGATCAGTCATGTAATAAATTTGTCATATATCATAACTAACAATAATAAATCCTTGCGAATAGAAATATTTTGACAAATTGATTTTGTTTAGCGCAATTTCATACTTTTAGCTTTCTCGGTGCGCTATGAATCAATCACTGGTTTGGAGCTATTGGGAAAATGGGTGGGGAGAAGGGGGGGGGTATCTGAGTGATGGTTACCGTGATCGCTTTTTAAATGTATTGTATTTTTGAAAATGTGTACGACTGAATTCGAACTCCAGAGCTTAAGCCAATACGGTAGCCACTGTGCTAGCGAATTGCTTATGAAAATAGAAGTAATGTTTACAATTATTATTTTACTTATTATTTGTTATTGCCTTTCTGCTGGACGTGCGGTATGCGTGCTGGACTTCTTGATGGTCTCGGGTTCATACCCTGCCCGCTGAATCATCCGTCGTCCTACGGGAGAGTAGAATCCCTTCAATTAACTCTGAAGGAACATCCGAAACATGTAAATAAAAAAGTATACAACATTTGTACCTTTATTATTATCAGTGATTAGCTATTCTAAGGAAACAATTACATTGTCATCCCCAGTGTCACAAAGGAAACAAATACCTTGTCATCCCCAGTGTCCACTAAGGAAACAAATACCTTGTCATCCCCAGTCTCACAAAGGAAACAAATACCTTGTCATCCCCAGTGTCACAAAGGAAACAAATACCTTGTCATCCCCAGTCTCACAAAGGAAACAAATACCTTGTCATCCCCAGTGTCACAAAGGTAACAAATACCTTGTCATCCCCAGTGTCCACTAAGAAAACAAATACCTTGTCATCCCCAGTGTCACAAAGGAAACAAATACCTTGTCATCCCCAGTCTCACAAAGGAAACAAATACCTTGTCATCCCCAGTGTCACAAAGGAAACAAATACCTTGTCATCAGCAGTATCACAAAGGAAAAAAATACCTTGTCATCCCCAGTCTCACAAAGGAAACAAATACCTTGTCATCCCCAGTGTCACAAAGGTAACAAATACCTTGTCATTTCCAGTGTCACAAAGGAAACAAATACCTTGTCATCTCAAGTCTCACAAAGGAAACAAATACCTTGTCATCAGCAGTGTCCACTAAGGAAACAAATATCTTGTCATACCCAGTGTCACAAAGGAAACAAATACCTTGTCATCAGCAGTGTTTACTAAGGAAACAAATACCTTGTCATCCCCAGTCTCACAAAGGAAACAAATACCTTGTCATCAGCAGTGTTTACTAAGGAAACAAATACCTTGTCATCCCCAGTGTCACAAAGGTAACAAATACCATGTCATCCCCAGTGTCCAGTAAGAAAACAAATACCTTGTCATCCCCAGTGTCTACTAAGAAAACAAATACCTTGTCATCCTCAGTGTCCAGTAAGACAACAAATACTTTGTCATCCTCAGTGTCCACTAAGGAAACAAATACTTTGTCATCCCCAGTGTCACAAAGGTAACAAATACCTTGTCATTCCCAGTGTCCAGTAAGAAAACAAATACCTTGTCATCCCCAGTGTCTACTAAGAAAACAAATACCTTGTCATCCTCAGTGTCTACTAAGAAAACAAATACCTTGTCATCCCCAGTGTCTACTAAGAAAACAAATACCTTGTCATCCCCAGTGTCTACTAAGAAAACAAATACCTTGTCATCCCCAGTGTCTACTAAGAAAACAAATACCTTGTCATCCCCAGTGTCTACTAAGAAAACAAATACCTTGTCATCCCCTGTGTCACAAAGGAAACAAATACCTTGTCATCAGCAGTATCACAAAGGAAACAAATACCTTGTCATCCCCAGTCTCACAAAGGAAACAAATACCTTGTCATCCCCAGTGTCACAAAGGTAACAAATATCTTGTCATTTCCAGTGTCACAAAGGAAACAAAAACCTTGTCATCCCAAGTCTCACAAAGGAAACAAATACCTTGTCATCAGCAGTGTCCACTAAGGAAACAAATATCTTGTCATACCCAGTGTCACAAAGGAAACAAATACCTTGTCATCAGCGGTGTTTACTAAGGAAACAAATACCTTGTCATCCCCAGTCTCACAAAGGAAACAAATACCTTGTCATCAGCAGTGTCACAAAGGAAACAAATACCTTGTCATCCCCAGTGTCACAAAGGTAACAAATACCATGTCATCCCCAGTGTCCAGTAAGAAAACAAATACCTTGTCATCCCCAGTGTCTACTAAGAAAACAAATACCTTGTCATCCTCAGTGTCCAGTAAGACAACAAATACTTTGTCATCCTCAGTGTCCACTAAGGAAACAAATACTTTGTCATCCCCAGTGTCACAAAGGTAACAAATACCTTGTCATTCCCAGTGTCCAGTAAGAAAACAAATACCTTGTCATCCCCAGTGTCTACTAAGAAAACAAATACCTTGTCATCCTCAGTGTCTACTAAGAAAACAAATACCTTGTCATCCCCAGTGTCTACTAAGAAAACAAATACCTTGTCATCCCAAGTGTCTACTAAGAAAACAAATACCTTGTCATCCCCAGTGTCTACTAAGAAAACAAATACCTTGTCATCCACAGTGTCCACAAAAGAAAAAAATACCTTTTTTATCCCTAGTTTCCACTGTAGAAATTAACACCTTGTTATCCACAGTGTCTACTAAGGAATTATTTGTCTTGTGCATTAGAAATGTTAGAATCATTGGACTGCTGTCATTTGTTTTCAATCTTGTTTTGTTTTTTAAATTACATTGAAAAAGGCAAATTACTTTCTTGATCTACTTTTTGTTGTTGTTTTATTGTTTTTTTTGTTGTTGTTTTTTTTTAGTTGATTAAGAAAAATATTAATGTTACTGTGTTCTATGGTAAAAGAAAAACATTTTTTTAAAAATCAGACTATGTTTCCTAGTTTACAATAGTGTCCAGGATGTACTATTAGGTCATGCTATTGGAATACAATACTAGAACAGAACAGTCTTGACAGCATGATTAAGACTGGTCATCTTAACAATAGAGCACACTCTGGATACTCTGGGTTTTATAGTTTCCACTGACCTTCAACGCATGCTAATTCACAAGCTAACATTTACTATTCTTCTATTAAAACCAATGCTGGCTAAGCAGAATACATGATTACGTGTAACTGAGAGGAGACAAAGAAATCCCAAGAGTTGTATCTTCAGAGATGTGTGCAGATATTAGTGTTACACAGAACTCGACACCTGGGCCAATCAGGTGAAACAGTTCGACAGCCAAAATGCCGTAAAAATTAGACTGCAATTTTTCACCCCTTTTTTTTTTCGGGTTTTAAAATTGGCCAGGTAATTGTCGTCTGCTGAACTGGAAGGTAAGAACGTGAGTAAACTTTGTGATCTGGTTCAGTGAGTTTAAGTACAAAAAGTTTGAGAGACACCATACAGCGTCTGAGAATGTACTGGAATCTTCAGTTTCGAATTCATTATGCAATACAAAGTTGGATAGAGAATAGGGCATACTTTTGGTTTAGATCAGAAATGTGTGGTCACTTGCTAGTGATTAGAGATGGCAAATAAACCGAACCGAACCCGAACTTAAAGACTGATATTTTAAAAACAACAACTTAGTTTCAGTGAGATGATTTGACAGTTTTCTTGTTTTGTTGTTGTTTTTGTTTTGGAAAAAAAAACTCAACTGGATCATTTTGTGTTGTCTTATCACCTCGAATTGGTACGGTAACATTTAATATTAGTGCGTTAATTAAATGTTAGAGTCGAAGAAACTAAAAGTAGACTCTATGTAGAGACGTGGACAGATCTTCGCCTTCTTATGGAGCACGAAAACAAACCAATATATTTTGTTCTTGGTATCGAGATGTTTGTGGCTGTTTTTGTAGAACGTAACTGTAACCAGCATTATGAAATCAAAAACTAAAACAAATATGGCGGCGTTTTTCGTTTGAGTTACTTCTTCTTCTTCTAGCCAGCTTTATTGCTGCTGAGCTGTCAGCTCTTTTCCAGACTGTGCCAAGGAAAAATAGTGTGCTGTTTTCTTCAGTTGTTCAGCGCTGCCGTACAGAGTGTTGGTTATGTTGGGCTGCAGTGATACTAGGGTCTGCTTAAGGTGGATTAGGGGCATTCAAAGAGGATATGGTTTACGGCTTCATAAGGGTGGATGCAGTGTCTTGACAGGGGTAGCCGTGTGGGATTTATTTTGTTTAGATGGTAATTTACCAGAAGTATGTGTCCTGTTCTTAGTTGAAAGATTGTAGATTGCCCACCGGCCGAATAATGTCTCACATCGCTGTTTTATCTAATGAATAATTGAATAAAACTTTATTACATATACTTAGTTTTTTCTTTACCTAATTTGATAACATCGCACCGAACCCGAACTTTGGACCTGACCGAACCGAACCCGAACTTTGGACCTGACCGAACCCGAACTTTGGGCCTGACAGAAACAAACCCGAACTTTCGACCTGACCGAACCCCAACTTTGAGCCTGACTGAACCGAACCCAAACTTTGGACCTTACCGAACCAAACCCTAACTTTGGACCGAACCGAACCCGAGGTATACTCGCCATCGAACCCGATCCCGAACTTAAATCTGACCGAACCGAAACTGAATTTTAAAAGTTGGATTCGATTCTTATCTCTACTGGTGCTCGCACCTTTACTTGAGATCTGACACTTTAACCTTCCGACGCTTGCTTCCGTGTTGAATGACTTCTGAAAAGTTCTTTGAGGCAACCCCCTCCCCCACAAAAAAAAATATCGCAATGTCGCTATATTTATTGCCATGATTAAAAAAATATATATGCTTCAATGTAATCGAACAAAGAAGTCATTTAATCAGAACAGATGTTTAGAAACATAGTCACGAGTTTTTCTAACATTAAACTATCCATAAGAAAGCACATCAAGCTATGAAACTGGAAGGAGACACACGCACACACACAAGCATTACAAGATGAAACTAATTAATTACAAGATGTAATGAAACGGCATGAAATGTTGACATTGTCTTGCGACATGCTTCATGTCTTGGTGTTCTATCAACACTGGCACAGGTTGTGTCCACCAGAAGATTAGGATTCTATTAATTAAACTTGCTCTTAAATAGAATACAAAATGCTCAGAGTTCTAGGAACAGTTGATCGACATTTTGGAGAAGAAAACAAATGAAAGGGTGACCTGGTCTAAGAGAACGAGCTTTTCATTGCTGTACAAGTGACTGGAGTTCCACTGAGGAACATTAGATCATTCAATTTTATAGAAATCAACGGGACATCAGATAACTGAACTACATAAAAATTAACTGAACACCAGATAATTAAACTTTATGGGAATCAACGGAACATCAGATGATGATGTAAATCAACGGAACAATGGAAAACAACATGTAAATTAGTTTGATGATGAATAGCTAATTACATCAAATGCTTACTTGTGACAGCTGTGGATAGGATAGCTGCATTATATGTTGAGCTTTTCAAAAAATCTCATTTCATAACCTACTTTTTTTTACTTAATGTCGTTGTTGTTGTTTTTCTGAGACTTTCCACTATTTCTAAGTTCATCTATTTCCAAGCTCATCTATTTCCAAGCTTTCTGTTCTTCCTATTTCCTCACTTTCTTTGACCCCCCACCCACCCTTCTCATCTCTCTGTCTTTCACTTTTCAGTGGAATTGTTATTACAAAGGTGAATGGAGTTACATTGAGATCTACCTGTACATTTCAAACCAAACACTCACCTATTTAGCCACTTACTTTCATTGAACCAAACCAGAGACTGACAGAGAGAGGGGGAGGGCCGGATGTTGTAAATGGATGAGACGGGCAGGAGGAGGGGTGGGTGTACACATGATTGTGGTGATTAGATTCTTCCACTGTTGTATCCAGGTGTGGTCTTGACTAAAAATCAACTGTCAGATAAACACATTGGTTAATGACAACCCATCAATTCTTAATGAACAGAACTCCATGCGGGGGGGGGGGGGGGCGGAGAGATCAATCTGGTGGTGTGAAAATGTCAACAGTAAATCAAGACAAGATTCCATTGGATCTGATAGTAAGACCCTGCTCTAGGTTTTGATATGAACACCTGTCCAGGACTGACCAAAGTTTTAGATCATGATGACATCGTTACGTCTTGTTGAAGTTGTGTCCTCTGTCCGACAGACATTGGCCTGCAATTTGAAAATGTTTAACTTTTCTCTGACTAATACTTTCCTACGGCCCCGCAAATATCTTTCTTTTGTTTCTACTTTTGTACTGTCTCTTTTGTGGAATCGTTTTCTCTCTTTTCATAATCAGTTCATATTTTCTTTTTCTCTTTTATTATTTCTCTCTCTCTCTCTCTCTCTCTCTCGCTTTGTTATGTTCTTTATTCTTCTCTTTTCTCTCTATTGTTGTTCTTCTCTTTTCTCTCTATTGTTGTTCTTCTCTTTTCTCTCTATTGTTGTTCTTCTCTTTTCTCTCGATTGTTGTTCTTCTCTTTTCTCTCTATTGTTGTTCTTCTCTTTTCTCTCTATTGTTGTTCTTCTCTTTTCTCTCTATTGTTGTTCTTCTCTTTTCTCTCTATTGTTGTTCTTCTCTTTTCTCTCTATTGTTGTTCTTCTCTTTTCTCTCTATTGTTGTTCTTCGGGTTTCGAACTTTCTTCCCGAGTCTTTGAAACCTTCCTACCACCACCACCCCCTTGCCATCTCTCCACTCACATCTTGTAATCTTACACTTTAGTTTAGTTCTTCACTTATGTCGCAGGTTTGAGTCAATGTATAAGTGTAACAATCATATTTTTGTATGTTAGACCTCACAGTTACGTCCCTTGTTTAAATCTGTTACTATATATAGCATAATGTGGCAAGGAAAACAACTCTTAACAAACTCAACGGAAGGCCTATGTATGAAACACATCTGCTAGTGCAGACCATATGATATTAGACTGGAAAATGGAAACAACTAATTCGTCTGTGGCATTTTTACGTCTCGAGAGACGATCTTTTCCCTTTGCAACTTCTTGTGTGACTAAAGAGGCCAATCCTTGATACACAGCTGCGATCGCAGGTTGGGCATATATAATCACCAGACGCCGTTGCATTTTCACCCTTCTTTCTGCTTCTGTTGTGTATGGCATCTGCAATCTTTGACCCTTCCTTTATGCTCTCTCTCCATGAGGATCTGTCCAGTGCCACCTCTTCCCAGTTGCCAGTGTCGATTTTGAAGAGCTTCATGTCGCGTTTGCATACATCCGTATAACGTAAAAGTGGGCGACCAGCGGCTCTCCTGCCTTCTATCAGATCGCCATACAGGATGTCCTGTGGAAGTCGACCTTCTGGCATTCTACGAACGTGGCCAAGCCAGCCAAGGCGTCTGCTGCTGATAACAGAGCGGATGTCCTGGCACCCTGCTCTTTGTAGCACTTCCTCATTGGTTATCTTATCTTGCCACCTTATTTTAAAGATCCGCCTTAGGCATCGGAGGTGGAAAACATTCAGCTTTTTTTTCCTGCCATGAGTAGGTTGACCATGTTTCACTTCCGTACAGCAAGGTGCTCAACACACAGGTCCGGTAGACTAGGGCTTTAGTACTGTTAGTCAGCAATATGTTGTCCCAGACTCTTTTCTGCAGCCGTGACATGGTGGCCATTGCCTTGGCTATCCTGTTGTTTATGTCTTTATCCAGTAGAGTGTTGTTGGATATGATGGAGCCAAGGTAACAAAAGTGATCAACAATTTCTAGTGGTTGGCCATTAATGCTTACTTGAGGTGCAGTGTTTGTGTTTTGGACAAGTATCTTAGTCTTGCTTTGACTGATGTTTAAGCCGAACTTCTGGCAAGCAGCAGATAATTTGTCAACCAGGCACTGTAGCTGAATATCAGAATCAGCCACAATAGCTGCATCATCAGCATACAGGAGTTCCCTGACGAGTAGCTTCCTAACCTTGGTTTTTGCCCGCAGCCTTGAAACATTAAATAGTTTTCCAGAGGATCTTGTATGGAGAAACACACCTTCGTTTATGTCGTTGTATGCATAATGCAGTAGACAGGAGAAGAATATGCCAAACAGAGTAGGTGCGAGCACACATCCCTGCTTGACACCACTGCAAACCTCAAAAGGTGCTGATTGGGCTCCATTGAATTTGACAGTGCATTTAGTTTCCTCGTGAAAACACTCAATGAACTGCAGTAGTTTGGGAGGGCAACCTATTTTCCTCAAGAGTTTGAAAAGGCCACTTCTGCTGACCATGTCAAAAGCTTTAGTCAGATCAACAAAAACGATGTAAAGGGGTCTGTCTCTCTCTCTGAATTTCTCCTGCAGTAGTCGTAGAGAAGATATCATGTCTACAGTGGATCTACCACTTCTGAATCCACACTGAGACTCTGGGTAGACTCTAGAAGCTATCACTTGCAGCCTGGATAGTGCCACTCTAGCAAAGATCTTGCCCACTATACTGAGGAGAGAGATACCCCTGTAATTGTTGCAGTCACTCCGATCCCCTTTGTTCTTGTATATTGTGACTATAGTTGCGTCACGCATGTCCTGTGGGACATGACCTGTTTCCCAACAGCGGCAGAGGAGAATATAGAGTTCAGGGAGCAGGAGTGATTCGTTGACTTTCACTACTTCCACTGGGATACCATCACTCCCAGGAGATTTTCTATTTTTTATGCAGTTAATTGCTTTTTTAAGGTCACTGAGGCTCGGAAGATCATCTAGGCATTCCAGTACTGGAAGATCTGGTAGAGAAGCCAGGGCGACATCGTCTACTGTGTTCTGTGTGGCATAGACTTCGAGGTAGTGTTCTGTCCAACGTTCTAGCTGCTTGGTTTGATCAGTAATTTTTTCTCCTGATTTGGATAGAAGGGGGGCAGGCTTAGACACTGTTGGACCCAGGGCCGCTTTAATGCCATCAAATAGAGCTTTGCTATTTCCTGCGTGGAGACTGTCTTGGATTCTGTTGCAGGTATCCCTCCAAAAGGTGTTAGCACATTTTCTAGCCATTTGTTTCGCCTCTTTATTAGCACTTTTGAAGGCCTCCAAAGATCTTGGACTTGGCTTTGTCTTGAGAGCGAGTTGTGCAGATCGCTTTTTCTCGATGCAAGGTTCCATTTGTGCTAGATTTGCCTCAAACCAGTCTACATTTTTGTGTTTTTGAGGCCCAAAGGCCGTGATTGCCGAACTGTAGATTACATCTCTTAATTTCTCCCATCTGATAGAGATGTCTTCTTCATTACTTAACGAGGGGATTGAACTGTTCAAAAGCTTGCCAAAGAGTGCACACTTCTCTGGGTCACCTACATGGTTGACGTTAATTCGCCTAGTTCTGGGTTGAGTGGAAGTATAAGCCTTCTTGAGAAGTAGTTTGATTTTGCTTAGCACTAGTGAATGGTCTGAGTTGCAGTCCGCACTATGGTATGAACGGGTGTGGATGACACTTTTCAGATCCATCCTTCGGGTGATGCAGAGGTCAAGCTGGTGCCACCTTTTTGAGCGTGGGTGCTGCCAAGAGACTTTATGGCGTTCCTTGCCAGAGAAGAATGTATTTGTTACACACAGTTCATGAGAGCTACAAAACTCGAGTAGCCTTTGGCCATTGTCATTGATTTTGCCAACACCATGAGGTCCCAAGCATTGTGGCCATGCATCATTTCCACCACCAACACGGGCATTAAAGTCTCCATTTATATAGAGGTGCTCGGATTTTGGAATACTTTTAATTACGTCCTCTAGAGCTTGATAGAATCTGTCTTTGTCCTCTTCCGGTGCAGCAAGGGTTGGTGAGTAAGCACAGATTATATTAACTTTGCCTTGCGGTGATGCAAATTTCATGTGTGATACTCTTTCATTGCCAATGGGAAACATCGCGATGCAGGGGACGAGACTGTTTCTTATTGCGAAGCCGACGCCATGTATTCTAGGGCTTTGTTCTGGTTTTCCTTGCCAGTAGAATGTATAGTTGCTTTCTGTGAGAGATCCGCTGTCTGCCAGTCTGGTTTCTTGCAGGCAGGCCACATCAATGTTTAGTCTGCTGAGTTCTCTGTCGATGATAGCTGTTTGACGCATGTCTGTGACTAGTTCAGGGTCAGTATTGAAGCCAGGACACATTGTCCGTATGTTCCAGCTTGCTAAACGCATTAATTTTGAGGGTTTTCTTTTGATTGTATTTGCAGGTGCGGGTGAGCAGCTTGCTTTTTGATTTTGTCTTAGCACCAAGCACCCAGTGGTGCGGCAAGCTGTGGCGGGATAGCACTTTACTGTCCGAGGGCTGCTCGGCTTAAGGCAGGCAGTAGCTATCCAGTGAGGCTAAAAAGCCCCTCCTACCGTCAAGAGTGGTCCCTGGCGTTCCAGCTTACGCCAATCAGCTAGGAACTTATAACCGGTAACTACCACTCTCCGTGTTTTTCCAAAGACATTACTGTCAGAGATGGAGTGACCTCTCCATTGCTGGGGGAAAGCCTGGGCGGTAAATTTGCGAGTGCTGGGCTGCCCACACGTCAGCACACGCCTCTCTTCCATACTGACCGGGTCCAAAGGGATGGCGAGCCATCACAATTTGGGGACAGGTGGCTGCAGGAGTTTGCCAGAGAGCAGTAGTCTTACTACTGTCCCCCCGCCTACGGGGCTCCAGGACCGGATTTTCTGTTAGGGTTTACTCCCTTAGCCTTAGACCTTACAGGGACACACACACAAGGCAGTGAGGCTATTGACCTATAGCTAGGGGTTTGGTTTGTGGGCAACAGGGCGTGTCCGCACGCCGACGGGCCATGCCTGCCTCACATCTTGGGGCCAAACCTCCTCCGAGACCCTTGCAGTTTAGCCTGAGGCTTCGCAGCCTCAGTTTCCATCTGCCACCACGAGGAGGTACTGCATAGGACTTGCTGTGGAGAGGCTATGTACTGGCAAGAGAGACTTACAAAACTGCTCCCCTTTCACAGATGCTAGCCAGCGGTGGCAACAAGTCAAGCTACCACACTAGACGCTTCACACAGCCATTTGACAGACTAATTCGTATCCGGTAATTATCAAATCACAGACCTACATATAAATATATATATTTATATATTTATATATATTTTTATGTACGTAACTCTTTTTCAAGCTATAAGGAAAGTCGTCTCGAATCTAGGAAAATAGAAATTTATTTGCTTGTATCCGAGAAAAGTCATAATCTTTAGTTTTCAAAGTGTAAAAGTAATACAATACCATTTTTCTGATTTTACATAGAATGGAACTATACATTCACGAAAATCTATGAAATAAAGCATGGGCGTAGCCAGGAATTTTATTTGGGGGAGTTTGAGGGGGAATTTTCACCCCCCCCCGCTAAATATATATTATACATATAGATAGATAGATAGATAGATAGATAGAGATATATAGATTTAGGTATAGATATAGATTTATATATAGATATAGATAGATAGATAGATAGATAGATAGATAGATAGATAGATAGATAGATAGATAGATAGATACATACATACATACATACATACATACATACATACATATAGATAGAGAGATTTTGGTATAGATATATATTTATATATAGATATAGATTGATAGATAGATAGGTAGATAGATAGATAGATAGATAGATAGATAGATAGATAGATAGATAGATAGATAGATAGATAGATAGATAGATAGATAGATAGATAGATAGATAGATAGATAGATAGTGTGTGTACAGAATAAATCTTTATCACATACTGACCTTTCATTTCTTCGGAAGACGTTTATTGTAGAAAAGAATATTCCTGGAGATAGTGGGAAAATGATAGACTCCCAGACCTTGCCAGCAAGGCCTTTCCTCCACCCTTCTATTTCCGGTATTGAAAGCCAAAAAATGCATAATCTGAGGTATCTACAGTGCATTATACTGCTTATAAAAAGTTTTATTTCAAAAACCTAATCTGCTATTTTTACTTAGATCATCAGGCGACGTTCAGCGCATTGGGCGGCAAGCTGCTTCCACAAATTCTGTCACTGGCAATGTCTGAAACCTCTTCCCACCTGCTCTGAGAACCTCCATGAAAGTGTGGCGCCAAGTTATACTAGTATGTCCCTGTTTGCGCTTTCCTCGTAATGGCCTCGTGTCATCGCAACCCCTATGCGTAATTTATTTTGTCGGATAACATGTCCCGCAAACCTAATGCGTCGCTCTGTTACAATCTTACCAAGGAGTCGACTAGGATTTCTTTCATTGAGACCCGATCTCCAAAACTGACTCTAAAATCCGTCTTAAGCATCTCGGTTGAGCCACATTAGTTTTTTTTTCAATTTGGCAGATGATTATTTACTGCACTTTATTAATGGAACCCAGCCACTGATAGAAATTTGTAACCTCTCATGGCTACGTTCTTGGAATTAGGTGACTATAGTTTGCTTTACATTTTATATCAAAAAGAGAAGTTTGATCGTCAAAATCATTTGTTGGCGGGTTCAAACTAAAAAGTGAAACCCCCTTAGCTATGCTCATTTTGGTAACAGTAGTTTGCTTTAGAATAATATTGAATATTCAACCTCAAAACTCTCTGTAGAAGGATTTTAAACTCAAAACCATCTGGAGGGGTTTTAAACTAAAAAAAAAAAGCCCTCTGGAGAAAAAAAAAGGGGGGGGGGGAAACTCCACCCCACCCCCTTGGCCATCTACGCTCATAGAATTTTTAGTGTGTTATTTGCTTTTTTTTTATTTTGAGATATTTTTTAGCTTCAAATCCCATTGGAGAGGGTTTAAACTCAAAACCCCCTTAGGCTACTCTCATAGAATTTTTAGTGCGTAATATGCTTTTTTATATTGAAGAGATACTTTTTAGCTTCAAACCTTGCTGAAAACCCCTTTGGCTATGCTCATACAATCTGGTGACTGATATATGGATAGTCGTATATTGAAAAGTTTTTTTTTTATTTTCATTTCGGAGGGTGTTTTAATTTCAAAATCTTCCTTAGCTACGATCTTGGCATTTGGGGATTTGTCGTTTGTATTTTTTTGTTTTGTTTTATAGAAGAGGGGGATTTAACTGCAAAACCCCCCGGGTAGGGGGTTTTAAACTCAAACCCCCCTTGATCTTACCTCAGAGCAGGTGAGAAGAGGCTTCAGACATTGCGCTTCCCCAGACCCCTTTTGCTGGCAAGAGGGGAAGTCCATAATTTTTCCACTAACTCCAGGAAGAACTTATGCTAGTGTATAATAAACGTCTTTCGAAAGAATGAAGGGTCAGAATGTAATAAAGACTAATTATGTACACACACATATATATATATATATATATATATGTTACCTGTCAACACAATAATCAATACAAAAAACAAACTACTAATTACTTAATTACTATTGGTAATAATTATTTTGTTTGGTATCGAAAACAAGGGGAAAATAGTACTTGACAAATATACTTGGTATAAGTTAAATTAGTCCCCTTGAAAACTCTTCAGCCCTAAGTGAACATTTTTATGCATTAAAAAAAACAATCATGTCAACTTTCAGCAAGATACCCCCTTCTTCCATCTCCCTTTCACAACTGGACCAGACAAGTGATAGGTTCATAGAGCATTGAACTGGCCCAGACAAGTGAAAGGATCATAGAGCATTGAACTGGACCAGACAAGTGATAGGTTCATAGAGCATTGAACTGGCCCAGACAAGTGATAGGTTCATAGAGCATTGAACTGGCCCAGACAAGTGAAAGGATCATAGAGCATTGAACTGGACCAGACAAGTGATAGGTTCATAGAGCATTGAACTGGCCCAGACAAGTGATAGGATCATAGAGCATTGAACTGGTCCAGACAAGTGATAGGATCATAGAGCATTGAACTGGACCAGACAAGTGATAGGATCATAGAGCATTGATAAAACTGAAACAAAAACAATGGGTAAACATATTGTGTAATCGCACAGATTTATTATGTCTAGATCAGCCGAGTAAATAATTACATGATTGGTCAAAACTAATTGATACAATTACATCTAATATAAGCTTTTTTTTTTCCAAAAATATTGTTGTATATTTTTCTTGTCTATTCGTTACGTCCTATCAGTTCCATGGTTTGAATAGTCTCTACTCCTAGTCGCTGTTTCCTCGTCAGCCAATAGATTCAAATGTTCTTCTAGTCACGTGACTGATGTTCACATGGTACTCATAACATGGTACTCACATCTTCGCTGGTCTTGGTATCGCTTAAGCAGGAAACAGTTTTAATTTGGAAAATGTATTAAGAAGATGTTTATATTGTTTTCATATTGAATAGAACAAACATTTACACACTTTCTTTTATTTGCTTGAAAGTATTTGAGAAACGTAACATGTCCACGCCAAAACAAGTTTTGTTATCAAAGAAACAATCTGTTCTAGATGAAATGTGAACTAAACACGTCTCCCTAGCCCCACCTCTTGGAAATGTTTACATTTGTGTATGTTTTGTTTCTTGTATATATAGGCAATGGTTTCCAATCAAGATAGAAGTTCTCTTACAACAAGACATGAAACCTTCAATGACCTGGAACCAAATGGTCTAGTATGAAATATACAAATAACAAAGCAACTTCTGCTGCTGATATTTCTAATACAAAACAAGAAGATTGCGTATGAACCTTTTTTTAAATAGAAGTGAAGATACTGACCAGTCAACCAACCTTACTCTGTAAAGTAACTCTATAGTAACTACTGTGTGCTTGGTCCGTGAAGATACTGACCAGTCAGCCAACCTTACTCTGTAAAGTAACTCTATAGTAACTACTGTGTGCTTGGTCAAGTAACTCTATAGTAACTACTGTGTGCTTGGTCCGTGAAGATACTGACCAGTCAGCCAACCTTACTCTGTAAAGTAACTCTATAGTAACTACTGTGTGCTTGGTCCGTGAAGATACTGACCAGTCAGCCAACCTTACTCTGTAAAGTAACTCTATAGTAACTACTGTGTGCTTGGTCCGTGAAGATACTGACCAGTCAGCCAACCTTACTCTGTAAAGTAACTCTATAATAACTACTGTGTGCTTGGTCCGTGAAGACGAGAATCACCAATGACCGGGAGACTTAATTCTATTGATTGACCATGGTCCAACATTTTTTGTCTGTTAAATAGACTGGTTATAGTTCTATGACATTTCCACTTCCTGGAACATGGAACCTTCTAGACGGGCTAAATCTGGACACCGATCTCGAATTCGGCTCTAACGATTTTCCTAGATATTTGACAGTTAATGTTTATCGCTGAAAAAATGAATTATTAAATCGTTGGCCATCCGGTAAAACTCTAGTTGGACCGTGTTAATTTGTCAAAGTTAACAAAATAAATTTAAATTTTGCTAGAGAAAGAGAAAATATTCATCTTCGAGTATTTCCGAATGTTCATTATTGATTGAAGAGTTTAATAAATTAATGCTAAGAAAAATTGTTCATGACATTGTGTGTTTGTGTGTGTGATCCTGTTTCTGTATTGAATATCGCGACCAAGTTCTCAATCCAGTATTTAGTTGACCTTCACCTTTGCCAACCTTATTCTGTCCTATTTCTGTCTTTGAGAGATTTGTGTTCCTGGTGCAGTTTAAGTTTAACAGTTTCTTTTCTGTGCTACATATCTATGACAGCTTCTTATTGTGCTATATATCTATGACAGCTTCTTATTGTGCTACATATTTATGACAGCTTCTTATTGTGCTATATATCTATGACAGCTTCTTTTCTGTGCTACATATCTATGACAGACAGCTTCTTATTGTGCTATAATTCTATGACAGCTTCTTATTGTGCTATATGACAGCTTCTCATTGTACTATATGACAGCTTCTTATTGTGTTATATATCTAACTATAACAACCTCTTTTGTTTCTGCTACAAATCTCTAACAATGCTTTCCTCCTCCTCCCTGTCTAGTACTTCTATAGTTGTCAGTCGTTAGAGAGCATGTCAATCAACTTGAAGTCTAGAGGAAGAGGCTGGCACAATTTATAGTTCACTTATCGAACATGACAACTAAACATACCTAAACTTTGCCCTTGAAGTGTGTGGGAATGAATAGGTCACTCCCCCCACAAAATAGATGTCGCTAGTTCAATAATGTTGCTTGGCTTGGTTTATCTGTTCTCTGTCTCATCCATCCATCAGCTGCACACACTGTACAGTTTGGTTACTTCATCATCCTTGTTGTAAGGTTACTTGTACAGAGAAATGTTCCAAGTGTCGTGTCTGAAGATCAAATATCTTCTTGCTATTTCTTATTACCTGACTTGAATGTTTAGGAGAAACTCAACGTCGGAAAGAGAGACACAAATATTGTAACGTTACTTTGATATTGTTATTATATATTAGGAAGTAATCAAATACTAGGTAATCAGTACACACATCAATGGTTAGATAATTGATCATGGTCTTGTATATAGAAACCAAGAATAATTATTTTTTTCTGGCTGCATAAGCACTTGGTTCTCACATTGCCTTATCATCACGAAAGAATGAAAAAATCGAACGCTGTAGGCCGTCATCCTCAGACTACGCTCGAACGCTGTAGGCCGTCATCCTCAGACTACGCTCGAACGCTGTAGGCCGTCATCCTCAGACTACGCTCGAACGCTGTAGGCCGTCATCCTCAGACTACGCTCGAACGCTGTCGACCGTTAATCCTCAGACTACGCTCGAACGCTGTAGGCCGTCATCCTCAGACTACGCTCGAACGCTGTAGGCCGTCATCCTCAGACTACGCTCGAACGCTGTCGACCGTTAATCCTCAGACCTCATGCATGGGAGTTGGATTTTGACTTTAAAAACTTATTTTCAGAAGGCTACGTCTATATTCAATGTTCTATTCTATTCTGTTCATTGTCACATTTATTGTTGAAGTTGAATTCTTGATCTCCGTGGTATGTCAATGATTGAGTTTCCTATTGAACGCTGAATGGACAGAGAAACATTGAGGAGAGGGTCAAGTAGTTCTGTGTGTATTTTAAAATTTCAAAATTTGCTGTTTCTTTTTTTTTTTAAACAAAGCTCAACTCACTCTGTCTGTCTGTCTGACAAAAAGTGTGTTCACGTTATTTCTCCCACACAATATCTCGGATCAAGCTAAAGCATTGCACAATTATTTCTGTTCCCTGACCAAACTAGAATAAAAACAAATGAACCAATGGGTAATTAATTATTTATTATATTATATATTATTAAATTGTATTTAATTGACATGGTGGTATAACTTTAATTAGCCCTTTTTATAAGTTTGAAGCTGATAAAAAGATAACAATAAAACATTCTATTTTCATAAGCGAATTGCTAGCACAATGGTTACTGTTCTGAGTTGAGGAGGCTTGAGTCATCAGTTCGATCGAATTCATGTCTTTCAACTTTAAAAAAAAAAAAAATGCATTTAAACAGCGATCACGGTAACATTTACTCAGATACCCCCGCTTTTTCCAACTGATCCAGACAAGTGTTAGGGTCGTAGCGCATTGAGAACATTAAAGCACGAACTTGCGCTCAACAAAAACAATTGGTACAAATATTTCTAATCCCACAGAACAATTATTATTAGTCTAGATCTATTACAATGACTGATCCAAACCAATTGATTAATACAACTGCTCGTAATATAAGCTTTGTTGTTGTCTTTTTAATTTTCAAATGTAGAGGCCAATGATGTACTGTTGCTTGATTAGTAAGACTAATTGAGTGAAGATGATTGTGTGAATATGATTGTGTGAGAATGATTGGTTGATAAAGTCGAAGTGTTATAAATATTTCTTTCATATTTTTTCTGTCGACAGGTTTTGAAATGACTGTAACACAAATATCAATGATGTTAAATGTAATTTCTAAAGATAGGTGATCATTTTGCTTTCAAATATTTATACTCTAATTAATACCATTACGTATGGCGCGGGCTTGGCTTCCGAACCGATTCGTATTTTTAGAACGATCCTTCTTGAGTTCACGCCCATTCTAATTGGTCACGCCACTCTAATTGGTCACGCCACTCTAATTGGTCATCTGTTTGGGGTAATAAAGGCATTTGGTCGTTGTGCTGGTCACATTACACCCTTGTTAACATCATCTGCCCAAAATATTTGAAAGGTCTGAAAGGTGTACCTTTACTTTTTACTTTTAATAACATCACATTCTCATCATTATTTGATCCTTTCAACTCAATTTGTTTGAACCAAAGTCGTTCTACGACTGAAGGAGGCCAACTAATTAGATCCTAAAACATCAACCAACATTTCAGCTCTGCTCTAAGTTTGGAAGATTTAGTTTCAAACTTGTCACTCCACTATCTCGTGAACTGAACAAAATAGTCGACATGATAGTTGAGACTGAAGTTATAGAACCTACTTAGAAATGTATTGAAACAACACAAACAACAGCTAGAAATGTATTGAAACAACACAAACAACAGCTAGAAATGTATTGAAACAACACAAACAACAGCTAGAAATGTATTGAAACAACACAAACAACAGCTAGAAATGTATTGAAACAACACAAACAACAGCTAGAAATGTATTGAAACAACACAAACAACAGCTAGAAATGTATTGAAATAACACAAACAAAAGCTAGAAATGTATTGAAACAACACACACAACAGCTAGAAATGTATTGAAACAACACAAACAACAGCTAGAAATGTATTTGTTCTCCAACAGTTAACTATGGAGTAGATCTGAATGAAACTTTTGTATATCAACTGATTTTAAGTCATCCATCTAATGACAACTATCTCATACTTATCAGATAAGCCTAAGACGTGTCCAACGAAAACTTATCAAACAACTCTTGTTGTCATAACAACCGGAACACAAAGTCTGACCTGGGCCTGTTTAACCATGTGACCTGTTCATAGCTCTCCGATTACTGGCCTAATAGCAGCCTGTGTTAAGATGAGCATCATATAACATCTTGTTATCTTCTAAGGTGGACTTGAGTGTCTTGACTTCATGAACTTTGGCTGGATTTGCTTTTTGGTCGAGTCCAACAGACATTCTTGACTTTGGCTTGAAATCTGTCTAAATGTTTGAATCAACTTGGTCTTCCACATTCTTAGATTGAACTAAAACACAGTAGTATAGTTTGTATTGATCAAATTGACTTGGTCGAATTTAATCTATTGGTTTGGTATTTCTATTGAACCTTTAATTTTGTTGTAGACTATTTTGTTAACACTCAAAGTTCAAACTTTGTGTTGTTGTTGTTTTTTGTTAACACTTAAAGTTCAAACTTTGTGGGGTGCTTTTAACACTTAAAGTTCAAACTTTGTGTTTAGTTTAGAACAAAAACGTTTTGTCATTGATAAATCTTTCGGTGGGTACAAAAGTTCGTAGATTCAATTATCTCCCTTGAAATAGATGTACTTGCTGTATGCCTATCAATTCATACTGTTTTCATTGGACGCAATTCACAAATCTATCTACTAACTCATTCTGTATGACTAAGTCCATTCTAACCGACCTTGACCTTGACAGTAATATTATGATCTCTGCTAGTTTAACAAAAAAATCCCGAAAGACCAGAAACAATAAATCTTCTGAGTCGACAGGCTCAAATCATTTGACGACTTCATTCGTTCGATTGATTTATGAAGGGATGTATTTTTCATCCAATATTCAATCGATTTATTTCCATTCGAGCTCAAGTTGCTTGATCACTAGAACTTGTATTACATAAACTATTAGAGTCAGTCCCCTGTGTGATGACAGAATAGTCCATGAAACTATCTCTCTCACTATCTCTTACTTAACTCAAGTGAATAATTAGGTCAAAGTTAATTAAGGTCAGAGTGAGATCCTCATCGTCTGATGTCGTCATCACGTGACTTAGTTTGAAAGTTTGAGAAGGAACCAAACCATCAATTGAAAAGTTTTCACGATAAGCTGAAATGACATAAGAACTGAGTTGTGTCCCATTGTCTAGAGTCAACTTGTAGAACTGCCACTTTAGTTAGGAAAAAAAAATGTCCAGACATTTTCCTTTTCATTACTGCAACATTCAACTTTGAAATGAAACATACCAATGTTACATACAAATGTTACATACAAATGTTACATAAAAATGTTAAACGTGAACCATTGCACTCCTCATTAATCTTCGGACTCGAAGACAGGCCTTATTATTATTATAGTTATTGCTTTGTTACTTGAAAGTTACATGTTGATTAGACTCTACACATAGACATATATCACAAGTAATCACAACTGTTTTTTTCACTTACTTATCCCATAGACAAATCAAATATCTAACATACGAGACAAAAACACATCACACACAAAAATGATTGACTCAACATTGTGTTCATTTCCTGCTTTGAGCTAGGAAACAGGTGGACATACATCAAATCAGCTGTCTGAGCTCATCAACTCTGTCAGCGTGACCTTCAGGTAGCTAGTAGAGAATACTTCTGATCATAACATTTCTTCATTCGGTAAACTGTAATCTTAGACCCATTTGTTATGTATTAGTATGTATATACAATGAGTGAAACACAAACATAAACCAAATCGATTGACTGATCACCGATTTTCCAATTATTATCATTCTAAAATATGATTTTTTAAAATTATTTCTTTGGATTTACTTAGCATTTTTGTGATTCCATAATGAATACAACTGTTTACTAGTCAAGCCTAGCGCTTGTAGAGTCTTGTTTGCGTTGTTAACATTATAGATACAAGTGATTTAGCGAAAAAACTGCCAGTGTCTTTGTGTGTTCGGGCAAATTGTATCTCCGACTGTTCCATCAAAAGAACCACATTTCAGAGCTACAAGTGCTAGGCCCAAGAAGACAGGGGAGGGGGGGGAGGAAGGTGTTCTGACTGTTCTCTGTTAGCAGTACAAAGTATAGGCATTCTCGGAGAACCAAAATCTAAGTATGTAAAGGGGTCGGGACACGTCATAATGCGGCTCATTACATTTAGAATTGAGAGATGGCCCTGCCAAAATAAACAACGTCTAAACTTGAGAAGCCACCCTACAATCTTTATTGATCTTTTATTAATTTTATTATCAATCAAAATTTAGTTTCTTGTTTGTTTAGTATGTGTGTGTGTTTGTGTTGTAACTATGCGATCCCCAATGGATTCACTTTGTCGTTCATTAGTTCAAGTTTGCACAGATTTGTGTTCTCTCTTGTGATCTCACTTTAATGTAACTGGATGGATTCATGACATGGTGGATAATGATGTCATACACCAAACATAAACTTGTCTTTTTGTTTTGTTTTATTTTTTTATTACTTAACTATTTTTGTCTCGGTCTATATATTTGTTTAGTATTTTGTTTAGGTCTTTATTTCTTTGGATCAACGCGTTGTATTTATGGCTAGATCTCAACTCGCGGCCTAGAGACAAAACAAAAAGCAATAAAATGACGAACACTATTTTCCAGTCCAAGTTTTCAATTATAACGGAACAAACAATATAAAATACACTTTTTCGTTTATTGAACTAACTCTCTGCCCAATACAGAATTACGTTGCACATCTGAAGTGCAACCAGAGTTCTACAAGTGTATAAGACTTTTACAACATAGAAGATTTCATTTTTTATGAGATCTGCGAAAAAAAAGGAGCAAAAAATAGGAAGAGAATTTTGTAAACAGATCAACCAGTTCAAAGTTCATCTTCAACAAAACTCTAGTGTTACATAACACTATATTCCAAAGCACGTGCAGTTTATGTGTAATAGATCGGATACTTCTTGAATGTTAAATTCCTCACTAGACTGTCAGAGGCTGTAGTGCTAGGTAAAAGGAGATAACTCCTCCTTGTCGAGCTGGTCTAACTCTGTCAGAACGTTGAGCTTCACACAAACTTTTGGTCCAGCGGCAATATTTTGGCGTAGGGGAATATAAATATTTAAATGTTCAAATATAGATTTTCCAAATATTTATGTGTATAAACTGCGCCCCAGGTCAAAGTGGATTGGTGAGTTAGGCTTACATCTAGCTTCTCTTTCATCTTGGCCACAGTGACTGGCTGGGTCTGCTTGCGTTACACCAAGTTAGTTTCATGTAATTATAAGAACAAGATAGTTTCATGTAATTATCAGAACAAGATAGTTTCATGTAATTATTAGAACAAGATAGTTTCATGTAATTATAAGAACAAGATAGTTTCATGTAATTATAAGAACAAGATAGTTTCATGTAATTAAAAGAACAAGACAGTTTCATGTAAATTATAAGAACAAGATAGTTTCATGTAATTATAAGGACATGATAGTTACATGTCTAAGAACAGGATAGTTTCATGTATACGAACAGGATAATTTCATGTATAAGAACAGGATAGTTTCATTATAAGAACAGGATAGTTTCATTATAAGAACAGGATAGTTTCATGTATAAGAACAGGATAGTTTCATGTATAGGAACAGGATAGCTTCATGTATAAGAACAGGATAGTTTCATTATAAGAACAGGATAGTTTCATGTATAAGAACAGGATAGTTTCATGTATAAGAACACGATAGTTTCATGTATAAGAACAGGATAGTTTCATTATAAGAACAGGATAGTTTCATGTATAAGAACAGGATAGTTTCATGTATAAGAACAGGATAATTTCATGTATAAGAACAGGATAGTTTCATTATAAGAACAGGATAGTTTCATGTATAAGAACACGATAGTTTCATGTATAAGAACACGATAGTTTCATGTATAAGAACACGATAGTTTCATGTATAAGAACACGATAGTTTCATGTATAAGAACACGATAGTTTCATGTATAAGAACACGATAGTTTCATGTATAAGAACACGATAGTTTCATGTATAAGAACACGATAGTTTCATGTATAAGAACACGATAGTTTCATGTATAAGAACACGATAGTTTCATGTATAAGAACACGATAGTTTCATGTATAAGAACACGATAGTTTCATGTATAAGAACACGATAGTTTCATGTATAAGAACAGGATACTTTCATTATAAGAACAGGATAGTTTCATGTATAAGAACACGATAGTTTCATGTATAAGAACACGATAGTTTCATGTATAAGAACACGATAGTTTCATGTATAAGAACACGATAGTTTCATGTATAAGAACACGATAGTTTCATGTATAAGAACACGATAGTTTCATGTATAAGAACACGATAGTTTCATGTATAAGAACACGATAGTTTCATGTATAAGAACACGATAGTTTCATGTATAAGAACAGAATAGTATTACGCAGAGAAAATATTTGAATAGAAGCAATTGTGTGCGCAAGCGAGAGAGAAAGTGCATGTGTATGTGTGAGAGAGAAAGTGCATGTGTATGTGTGAGAGAGAAAGTGCATGTGTGTGAGAGAGAAAGTGCATGTGTATGTGTGAGAGAGAAAGTGTATGTGTATGTGTGAGAGAGAAGAGAGAAAGAGAGAGAGACTATTATGAGAGAAGTAAAGTAACATAGAAATATATTTACCAATGAAAGGAAATGAAGAAAATACAGATCCAGAGAGAACAAAGATTGAAGTAGATAATGGAAGAACTAGAGAGAGGGCGTGATCAGCTCGTGACAGAATGTTCAAAGTATTTCATCTCCTGTAGTACAGTACAGATGTACTGGATATTCAGATCTGTTGTTTCAACAAAGCGTCAGGGCCACGCTACATTGACTATGTTTCGTTTTACGTACGATTTTATAGGTTCCCACTAGACGTCTTTCTAATTTACTTGGAAACCTCATGTGTTTAAGGTGTTTAATGTGTTTTGTCCGAGTTACTCCTTTTTTTTCGTAAATACACAAGTTAATTAACAGTAAAATAATTTATTAGCATAAAAAACTGCATTGTTTAGGTTTAAATTTTTTCAATTTAAAATGTCTATCTGAAATGAACAGCCCAGTAGTTCTTAGTCATTTCTACAGACAGACGTGTTAATATCTGACTTCTTGGTGCAATTTTGAAGGACTAGTGACTAGCCTATCAAATAGTTCAAAAGTAATAAAAACACTACTTGTGATTTAGTAGTTGTTTTTACTTAGACGAGTGACGCAAGACAACAGAGAAATATTTAATGAGGCTCATGGGCCTTTGTTTAAGAAGCACTGCACTCTACAGTAGAATAGAGACTATTTGAGACTATATAACCTTATGTAACCTGAGGTCAAACAAGGTGTTAGGTCAATATAAAAGCTCGTTGAATACTTGATTCTAAAATTGACTGCCTTTGTTTCTAAAGACTCAAATATTGACTGATGCCCCTTTGAACAGCTCTATACTGGCAAAGGTGAACTCGGATTGGTAATTAGTACATTCGAGTTGTTTCTCTTTGTAAATGTGGGGCAATAACTCTGCTTTCAAATACAAATAGTGGGACGAACAAATGAACCAAATATTTGTAATTAGTATTGAATCGGTAATTAAATATCCTGTAGTGATAACAAAGTGGTTATCTAATCACTCTGTCTGTCTGTCTGTTTGTCTAGTAAAACGTTTCTACACGTTGTTTCTCTTTATACTCTGTAGAGAGACAGCTTTAATAAAACTAACAGTAGATAACTATAAAACTTTTTATTTTATAAGCATCTGCTTGGAATAATAGTCAGTATATTATCCTCAGCAGGCGTGAAGTGGTTTAAGGCCCTGAGTTTAAATTCAGGTTGCTCAAAGTTTTTTTTTAAATAAAAACATTAACAAAAACGATGACAGTAGACTCCCACAAATACCCACCTCTTTCACTCCCACCCAGTTCTCAACTAGTCCAGACAAGTGACAGCATCATAGCGTCGTGAAACATGTGATAGAATCATAGCGTACTGAGACAAGTGATAAGATCATAGCGTAGTGAGACAAGTGATAGGATCATAACGTACTGAGACAATTGACAGGATCATAGCGTACTGAGACAAGTGATAGGATCATAGCGTACTGAGACAAGTGACAGGATCATAACGTACTGAGACAAGTGACAGGATCATAGCGTACTGAGACAAGTGATAGGATTATAGCGTAGCGAGACAAGTGATAGGATCATAGCGTAGTGAGACAAGTGATAGGAACATAACGTACTGAGACAAGTGACAGGATCATAGCGTACTGAGACAAGTGATAGGATCATAGCGTAGTGAGACAAGTGATAGGATCATAGCGTACTGAGACAAGTAACAGGATCATAACGTACTGAGACAAATGATAGCATCATAACGTACTGAGACAAGTGACAGGATCATAGCGTACTGAGACAAGTGATAAGATCATAGCGTCGTGAGACAAGTGACAGGATCATAGCGTCGTGAGACATGTTATAGGATCATAGCGTACTGAGACAAGTGACAGGATCATAGCGTACTGAGACAAGTGACAGGATCATAGCGTTGTTAGACAAGTGATAGGATCATAGCGTACTGAGATAAGTGACAGGATCATAACGTACTGAGACAAGTGACAGGATCATAGCGTAGTGAAAAAAGTGACAGGATCATAGCGTTGTTAGACAAGTGATAGGATCATAGCGTACTAAGACAAGTGACAGGATCATAGCGTACTGAGACAAGTGACAGGATCATAGCGTAGGGAAAAAAGTGACAGGATCATAGCGTTGTTAGACAAGTGAAAGGATCATAGCGTACTGAGACAAGTGATAGGATCATAGCGTAGTCAGACAAGTGACAGGATCTTTAGCGTACTGAGACAAGTGACAGGATCATAGCGTACTGAGACAAGTGATAGGATCATAGCGTACTGAGACAAGTGACAGGATCATAGCGTAGTGAGACAAGTGACAGAATCATAGCGTACTGAGACAAGTGACAGGATCATAACGTACTGAGACAAGTGATAGGATCATAGCGTACTGAGACAAGTGACAGGATCATAGCGTAGTGAAAAAAGTGACAGGATCATAACGTTGTTAGACAAGTGATAGGATCATAGCGTACTGAGACAAGTGACAGGATCATAGCGTACTGAGACAAATGATAGGATCAGAGCGTACTGAGACAAGTGACAGGATCATAGCGTACTGAGACAAGTGATAGGATTATAGCGTAGTGAGACAAGTGATAGGATCATAGCGTAGTGAGACAAGTGATAGGATCATAGCGTACTGAGACAAGTGACAGGATCATAGCGTACTGAGACAAGTGATAGGATCATAGCGTAGTGAGACAAGTGATAGGATCATAGCGTACTGAGACAAGTAACAGGATCATAACGTACTGAGACAAGTGACAGGATCATAGCGTACTGAGACAAGTGATAGGATCATAGCGTAGTGAGACAAGTGATAGGATCATAGCGTAGTGAGACAAGTGATAGGATTATAACGTACTGAGACAAGTGACAGGATCATAGCGTACTGAGACAAGTGATAGGATCATAGCGTCGTGAGACAAGTGACAGTATAATAGCGTACTGAGACAAGAGATAGGATCATAGCGTACTGAGACAAGTGACAGGATCATAGTGTACTGAGACAAGTGAAAGGATCATAGCGTAGTGAGACAAGTGATAGGATCATAGCGTACTGAGACAAGTAACAGGATCATAACGTACTGAGACAAATGATAGCATCATAACGTACTGAGACAAGTGACAGGATCATAGCGTACTGAGACAAGTGATAAGATCATAGCGTCGTGAGACAAGTGACAGGATCATAGCGTCGTGAGACATGTGATAGGATCATAGCGTACTGAGACAAGTGACAGGATCATAGCGTAGTGAGACAAGTGACAGGATCAAAGCGTTGTTAGACAAGTGATAGGATCATAGCGTACTGAGATAAGTGACAGGATCATAACGTACTGAGACAAGTGACAGGATCATAGCGTAGTGAAAAAAGTGAAAGGATCATAGCGTTGTTAGACAAGTGATAGGATCATAGCGTACTGAGACAAGTGACAGGATCATAGCGTACTGAGACAAGTGACAGGATCATAGCGTAGGGAAAAAAGTGACAGGATCATAGCGTTGTTAGACAAGTGATAGGATCATAGCGTACTGAGACAAGTGACAGGATCATAGCGTACTGAGACAAGTGATAGGATCATAGCGTACTGAGACAAGTGATAGGATCATAGCGTAGTGAGACAAGTGATAGGATCATAGCGTACTGAGACAAGTGACAGGATCATAGCGTACTGAGACAAGTGATAGGATCATAGCGTAGTGAGACAAGTGATAGGATCATAGCGTACTGAGACAAGTAACAGGATCATAACGTACTGAGACAAGTGACAGGATCATAGCGTACTGAGACAAGTGATAGGATCATAGCGTAGTGAGACAAGTGATAGGATCATAGCGTACTGAGACAAGTAACAGGATCATAACGTACTGAGACAAGTGACAGGATCATAGCGTACTGAGACAAGTGATAGGATCATAGCGTAGTGAGACAAGTGATAGGATCATAGCGTAGTGAGACAAGTGATAGGATCATAACGTACTGAGACAAGTGACAGGATCATAGCGTACTGAGACAAGTGATAGGATCATAGCGTAGTGAGACAAGTGATAGGATCATAGCGTACTGAGACAAGTAACAAGATAATAACGTACTGAGACAAATGATAGCATCATAACGTACTGAGACAAGTGACAGGATCATAGCGTACTGAGACAAGTGATAAGATCATAACGTACTGAGACAAGTGACAGGATCATAGCGTACTGAGACAAGTGATAGGATCATAGCGTAGTGAGACAAGTGATAGGATCATAGCGTAGTGAGACAAGTGATAGGATCACAGCGTTCTGAGACAAGTAACAGGATCATAACGTACTGAGACAAATGATAGCATCATAACGTACTGAGACAAGTGACAGGATCATAGCGTACTGAGACAAGTGATAAGATCATAGCGTCGTGAGACAAGTGACAGGATCATAGCATCGTGAGACATGTGATAGGATCATAGCGTACTGAGACAAGTGACAGGATCATAGCGTAGTGAAAAAAGTGACAGGATCATAGCGTTGTTAGACAAGTGATAGGATCATAGCGTACTGAGATAAGTGACAGGATCATAACGTACTGAGACAAGTGACAGGATCATAGCGTACTGAGACAAGTGACAGGATCATAGCGTAGGGAAAAAAGTGACAGGATCATAGCGTTGTTAGACAAGTGATAGGATCATAGCGTACTGAGACAAGTGATAGGATCATAGCGTAGTCAGACAAGTGACAGGATCATAGCGTACTGAGACAAGTGACAGGATCATAGCGTACTGAGACAAGTGATAGGATCATAGCGTACTGAGACAAGTGAAAGGATCATAGCGTAGTGAGACAAGTGACAGGATCATAGCGTACTGAGACAAGTGACAGGATCATAGCGTACTGAGACAAGTGATAAGATCATAGCGTCGTGAGACAAGTGACAGGATCATAGCGTCGTGAGACATGTGATAGGATCATAGCGTACTGAGACAAGTGACAGGATCATAGCGTAGTGAGACAAGTGACAGGATCAAAGCGTTGTTAGACAAGTGATAGGATCATAGCGTACTGAGATAAGTGACAGGATCATAACGTACTGAGACAAGTGACAGGATCATAGCGTAGTGAAAAAAGTGAAAGGATCATAGCGTTGTTAGACAAGTGATAGGATCATAGCGTACTGAGACAAGTGACAGGATCATAGCGTACTGAGACAAGTGACAGGATCATAGCGTAGGGAAAAAAGTGACAGGATCATAGCGTTGTTAGACAAGTGATAGGATCATAGCGTACTGAGACAAGTGACAGGATCATAGCGTACTGAGACAAGTGATAGGATCATAGCGTACTGAGACAAGTGATAGGATCATAGCGTAGTGAGACAAATGATAGGATCATAGCGTACTGAGACAAGTGACAGGATCATAGCGTACTGAGACAAGTGATAGGATCATAGCGTAGTGAGACAAGTGATAGGATCATAGCGTACTGAGACAAGTAACAGGATCATAACGTACTGAGACAAGTGACAGGATCATAGCGTACTGAGACAAGTGATAGGATCATAGCGTAGTGAGACAAGTGATAGGATCATAGCGTAGTGAGACAAGTGATATGATCATAACGTACTGAGACAAGTGACAGGATCATAGCGTACTGAGACAAGTGATAGGATCATAGCGTCGTGAGACAAGTGACAGGATCATAGCGTACTGAGACAAGTGATAGGATCATAGCGTACTGAGACAAGTAACAGGATCATAACGTACTGAGACAAGTGACAGGATCATAGCGTACTGAGACAAGTGATAGGATCATAGCGTAGTGAGACAAGTGATAGGATCATAGCGTAGTGAGACAAGTGATAGGATCATAACGTACTGAGACAAGTGACAGGATCATAGCGTACTGAGACAAGTGATAGGATCATAGCGTAGTGAGACAAGTGATAGGATCATAGCGTACTGAGACAAGTAACAGGATCATAACGTACTGAGACAAATGATAGCATCATAACGTACTGAGACAAGTGACAGGATCATAGCGTACTGAGACAAGTGATAAGATCATAACGTACTGAGACAAGTGACAGGATCATAGCGTACTGAGACAAGTGATAGGATCATAGCGTAGTGAGACAAGTGATAGGATCATAGCGTACTGAGACAAGTGACAGGATCATAGCGTAGTGAAAAAAGTGACAGGATCATAGCGTTGTTAGACAAGTGATAGGATCATAGCGTACTGAGATAAGTGACAGGATCATAACGTACTGAGACAAGTGACAGGATCATAGCGTACTGAGACAAGTGACAGGATCATAGCGTAGGGAAAAAAGTGACAGGATCATAGCGTTGTTAGACAAGTGATAGGATCATAGCGTACTGAGACAAGTGATAGGATCATAGCGTAGTCAGACAAGTGACAGGATCATAGCGTACTGAGACAAGTGACAGGATCATAGCGTACTGAGACAAGTGATAGGATCATAGCGTACTGAGACAAGTGAAAGGATCATAGCGTAGTGAGACAAGTGACAGGATCATAGCGTACTGAGACAAGTGACAGGATCATAGCGTACTGAGACAAGTGATAGGATCATAGCGTACTGAGACAAGTGACAGGATTATAGCGTAATGAAAAAAGTGACAGGATCATAACGTTGTTAGACAAGTGATAGGATCATAGCGTACTGAGACAAGTGACAGGATCATAGCGTACTGAGACAAGTGACAGGATCATAGCGTAGTGAAAAAAGTGACAGGATCATAGCGTTGTTAGACAAGTGATAGGATCATAGCGTACTGAGAAAAGCGATAGGATCATAGCCTAGTGAGACAAGTAATAGGATAATAGCGTAGTGAGACAAATGACAGGATCATAGCGTATTGAGACAAGTGACAGGATCATAACGTACTGAGACAAGTGACAGGATCATAACGTACTGAGACAAGTGACAGGATCATAGCGTACTGAGACAAGTGACAGGATCATAGCGTACTCAGACAAGTGACAGGATCATAGCGTCGTGAGACAAGTGACAGGATCATAGCGTTGTTAGACAAGTGATAGGATCATAGCGTACTGAGACAAGTGACAGGATCATAGCGTAGTGAAAAAAGTGACAGGATCATAGCGTTGTTAGACAAGTGATAGGATCATAGCGTACTGAGAAAAGCGATAGGATCATAACGTAGTGAGACAAGTGACAGGATCATAGCGTACTGAGACAAGTGACAGGATCATAGCGTACTGAGACAAGTGATAGGATCATAGCGTACTGAGACAAGTGAAAGGATCATAGCGTAGTGAGACAAGTGACAGGATCATAGCGTACTGAGACAAGTGACAGGATCATAGCGTACTGAGACAAGTGACAGGATCATAGCGTTGTGAGACAAGTGATAGGATCATAGCGTTGTGAGACAAGTGACAGGATCATAGCGTACTGAGATAAGTGACAGGATCATAACGTACTGAGACAAGTGACAGGATCATAGCGTACTGAGACAAGTGACAGGATCATAGCGTTGTGAGACAAGTGATAGGATCATAGCGTTGTGAGACAAGTGACAGGATCATAGCGTACTGAGATAAGTGACAGGATCATAACGTACTGAGACAAGTGACAGGATCATAACGTACTGAGACAAGTGACAGGATCATAGCGTTGTGAGACAAGTGACAGGATCATAGCGTTGTGAGACAAGTGACAGGATCATAGCGTTGTGAGACAAGTGACAGGATCATAGCGTTGTGAGACAAGTGACAGGATCATAGCGTTGTGAGACAAGTGACAGGATCATAGCGTTGTGAGACAAGTGACAGGATCATAGCGTTGTGAGACAAGTGATAGGATCATAGCGTAGTAAGAAAGCTAAAAGCATGAAATTACGCTAAACAAAAACAATATTTCTAATCGCATATGTGTTATTGTTAGTCTAGATCTATTAGAAATTTAATTACATGACTGTACTAAACTGATAGATACAACGACGCTTATTATAAGCTTTGTTTTTTTAAAAGTATTTTTGATATTTTTCTTGTTTTTAGCTTACATTTGATTTTTAAATGCTAATCTGGCACATGTTTCCTGGCTAATGGCACATGGTACAACAGATAATAGCTAGGGATTGGTTCAATCTTTTTTCAGCGGATTCTAGCGCATGTTACATAAATATTATTTTTATGTTCCTTGTATAATGATAATTGAATTAAATGCTGGATTGGAAAGAAAGAAACAGGATTGTTTTCAAATCTCCAAAAGTTCATTTCTTATTTTCCGTCAAACAAATTGCATCAAGACAAAACAAAAAACATATTCTACAGTTGAACAAGTCAATAGTTGAGTTTACTAGAGCGAAGGATTCTGGAAAGGCTGCGAATTTTCATTTGGATAGAAATGATGTAATTTTATTGGTCAATTTCGTGTTAAGTGAACTCGGCAGATATCCAGAGTTGGTTTTCAATCTTTAAACTCAAACATAAAACATCGTAATCCTTTTACATGTCTGTTTGCTTGGGGAAAGATATCAAATAAGTCAGATTAGATAAATAGACCGATATAGATAGATAGATAGATAGATAGATAGATAGATAGATAGATAGATAGATAGATAGATAGATAGATAGATAGATAGATAGATAGATAGATAGATAGATAGATAGATAGAGTGCATCTAACAAAGGAAACATCTGTAAAGAATATAGCAAGTTCGTATGTTTTCTTTGCCCTGAATGACCTTGAAGCCTAAAAATAAGGTAAAATGAGCAGGTTCCCTGGGTCCTTTCTCATTAATGCCGGTTATTATTTTTAAATGTACCCTCTCCCCTTGTATATGTCATCTGTACGCCTGTAATTAGATCTGAACTGTGACATCTGAACTGTGACATCTGACATCTGAACTGATACATCTGAACTGATACATCTAATCTGATACATCTGAATTGTGAAATCTGAACTGATACATCTGAACTGTGACAACTGAACTGATACATCTGAACTGTGACATCTGACATCTGAACTGATACATCTGAACTGATACATCTAATCTGATACATCTGAATTGTGAAATGTGAACTGATACATCTGAGCTGTGACAACTGAACTGATACATCTGAACTGTGACATGGAGGTTTGCATTCTCTTGATTGGGGCCCTATCTGGGCTAAGACTTTGTCCTAGTGTTGACATCATATACTTCATACTAGTGCACTGACCTAAGCATTACATCTCCATGACAAAATTTCCAAACTACTATTTATCTTTAAGATAGCCTTGGGGAGCTGAAGATCTGTTGTTGTTGTGAAGTCTCACTGTTTGTTTTATTTCAAGACTCCATGAAATTATGATGTTTGCTGTCTGTGGATGTGTCTGAACTTATTATGTCTGCAGTCTGTGGATGTGTCTCTGAACTTAAGATGACTGCTCTCTGCGGATGTGTCTCTGAACTTAAGATGTCTGCTGTCTGTGGATGTGTCTGAACTTATTATGTCTACTGTATGTGGATGTGTCTCTGAACTTAAGATGTCTGCTGTCTGTGGATTTGTCTTTGAACTTAAGATGTCTGCTGTCTGTGGATGTGTCTGAACTTATTATGTCTGCTGTCTGTGGATGTGTCTCTGAACTTAAGATGTCTGCTCTCTGTGAATGTGTCTCTGAACTTAAGATGTCTGCTCTCTGTGAATGTGTCTCTGAACTTAAGATGTCTGTTATTTATTTCAGAAAAAGTCTAAACCCAACTGGAATACATTGTAGTAAGTGTCTACCTCCAATATCAAACTGACGTTCACACATCCTTTAGTGCCAGGGCAGGTGTGGATCCAGGCCCTCAAGTAAGTCACTTTTCATCACAAGCTCTTAATGGTTTGCTTGTTCTAGTATCAAAGTACTTCTAAGCAGCCATGTAACTGATTCCATCTCTTGATACTAACTCTATGCATACAATTATGGTCACGCACACAGAGACCGTTATTTAAACTTCCTATAGTTAGAAAACATTGTTTAGTATCGAGGGGGGGGCGGGTGAATATTCGTGTTAATATTTTAATCTAGGTACGCTTGCCTGCACACACTAAGACAAGTCACAGATCTAACTAACAATGGTAAATCAACAGACAATGAAAAATCAACAGACACTCACAAATGAATACGCAGTCACAGATAAATAGACAATCACAGACTCAAAACTCATAGATGTCTTCCTTCAATCCTTTCAGAAAACTACTAGAAAGAATAAACTGTCACTAAAGATTGATATTTATTGCCACGCTATCATTAATTTAAAAAATTCATAAGATAAAACCTTTTCCCAGATAAATCCAAGCCCCACCCCCACCAACAAGTCGACAGAAGGGATCGGACAGTAGCGCACTTAAAGATGTACTAAGGTGATTCAGGGTGGAAAGTGAAAATACATTTTTTTTTACTTTTTCTTCAGCCACTAATTCCAAATGAAGATTTCAAACTGATACCATTCAACTAAATAAAACCCAATAAAGAACTAACTCATTACACACGACACTGACCACACAATAAACATTTGCTAACAAAGATCAAAAGTTAACAGTCTTAAACTAAATCAACTTTGTTTTTCGATTTTTTTTTATTCAAGGAAATACTTTTAATTAAACTCTGATGACTGTGTCTTAACTGTTAAGTCATAAATCGTGACGCTGTGACGTTTAGTCGAGACTGTCTTAAACTGACATGCTTCAACCAATAAATTGAAATAGATTGTTGGATCTTTCGTTAGTAGACAGGGAGACAATAAAATCTTTCCCTCTAATAAACATTACAACAAAGATGAACGTCAAGTAAACTACTATATAAACAATAGAACAAAGATGAATGTCAAGTAAACTACTAAATAAACATAAGAACAAAGATGAATGTCAAGTAACCTACTAAATAAACATTAGAACAAAGATGAATGTCAAGTAAACTACTAAATAAACATTAGCACAAAGATGAATGTCAAGTAAACTACTAAATAAACATTAGCACAAAGATGAATGTCAAGTAAACTACTAAATAAACATTAGAACAAAGATGAATGTCAAGTAAACTACTAAATAAACATTAGAAAAAAGATGAATGTCAAGTAAATTACATAATAAACATTAGAACAAAGATGAATGTCAAGTAAACTACTAAATAAACATTAGAACAAAGATGAACGTCAAGTAAACTAATATATAAACAATAGAACAAAGATGAATGTCAAGTAAAGTACTAAATAAACATTTGAACAAAGATGAATGTCAAGTAAACTACTAAATAAACATTAGAACAAAGATGAACGTCAAGTAAATTACTAAATAAACATTAGAACAAAGATGAACGTCAAGTAAACTACTATATAAACATTAGAACAAAGATGAACGACGAAACATTAACAATGATACATTCTAGAATCTAGAGTATCAATGAACGAGACGGATAAAAATATATATATGATAGTTTAATGTCATGGAATGCATTATTTTAGTTATCTGTAGCTCCACTGACACACACACACACACACACACACTTGATATTTACACATGTGTATTTTTTAAACGTAAAGACATTAAAATATTTACGAACTTAAATAAATGGAAAACCTGATGTTATTTTAATTTGATATTGTTGAGACTATGCTAGAGTGGGATCTTGTTGAGACAGTGCTAGAGTGGGATCTTGTTGAGACAATGCTAGAGCGGGATATTGTTGAGACAATGCTAGAGTGGGATCTTGTTGAGACAGTGCTATAGTGGGATCTTGTTGAGACAGTGCTATAGTGGGATCTTGTTGAGACAGTGCTAGAGTGGGATCTTGTTTTTTTTTTGAAAGTAACTGTAACTAGAGAATCTCCTTTTAGTACCTCACAACTACAGAAGAAAAAAAATTTACAAAAAACAAAGCTTGTAGTAAGTGTCATTTTATCAATTAGTTTGTACCAATCGTGTAATTAAATTTGTAAAAGATCTAGAATCTAGACTAACAATTAATAAATCTGTTCAATTAGAACTATTTTTACCAATTGCTTTGTTTAGCGCAATATCTTTCATTCTCAATGCGCTTTGATCCTGCCCCCCCCCACACACACACACTGTCTGGTCTACTTGGAGAAAAGGAGGGGGACAAGAAATGTGTATCTGAATCAATGTTGCCGTGATCGCTTTATAAATGCATTTTTAAGAAAGCTCGACGACTTGTAATTGAACTCATTGGTCAAACTTCAATTGGCGACCTACCAAGTAGAAAGGGAACTAATGCAACGTATACAATGTCTTTCCCTGGTTCGATACCAAACAAAATAATTAATTACCAATATAGTTAATTCACTCATTTATTATTTTTTTAATCGATTCTTATTTCTTAGGTACAAGAAATAATTGTGCAAAGTTTCAACTTGATCCGAGATTGGGTGTGGGAGAAATAACGTGTACACAATTTTGTACAAGATAAAGTTGATATAAGCCTTGTAAAAATATCTTGCAACGGTCCATTCTATTAGGCTATAGCAATTCAATATGCAAGTACCTAACGGTTGTTGTTTTGTTTGTTGTTGTTTTGCCTATTTTTCATCAATGTTGAATAATTTCATTTGTTTATGTTTTCATGTGTGTGCAAAATGTTTGGATTTAATGATGAGCTATGTTTGAAGTGTTGAGTCAACTTTTGAACGAGAACATTCTATAGTGACTTACCTATAGGACATTCGTTTAGTGCATTTAGTCAAGACATTTCTAAAACTTTCCATATTCTGTATCCTAATACTTGTGGCAAGTTTCGTGTGTGCATAGGTGTGCATGAGGTAATTCCATCCATGGAAAATCAGATTTAAAGTCACGCCCTACTTAAGTAAGGTTTTAGACGCCTAAGAGTCTATGTAGGCCACATTGGGAATCACTGCTAGAAAGCAACATTTAAATCCATCATTCCTGTAATGTTCATGCTCCTCCAAGACTCATTTGTCCCAAATTATAATCTCCCATCATGCATCTGTCTTCTTATTCCCCACTTGTTAGAGACATGAAATACAATTTGAAAGACAGTTTCAAAAGTAAATCAAAGGTTCTTGTGTGATTTCTTGTACAAACATGTTGCAGAACTGTACATAGTGTAGGTGTGAGTACGTCTGAGCGGAGACTTACAAGAGATGAAAACAATTTTTAAAAAAAAGGTAATTATGTTATACTAATAGACACCCTACCAACAGAAATAATCCGTTTTAGAAAAGTTTTTTTTTCTCCCTAAAATCATTGAATTATGGAAATCCTACTTATACTCTGGTCCCTGGGCATTATACGTTTACCCTTATTTCTGTCAAATACTTGAAAACTTTAGGGAATGATACTTGAAAACTTTAGGGAATGATACTTGAAAACTTTAGGGAATGATACTTGAAAATTGAATTATGCAAATATTTGTAAATTAGTCTCTTTGAATGATACTTGATATATTAAGTCAAAACTTAGAGAATGTGATCTGACTATGTGTCATGGGAGTACACCCTAGAGCACAGGCACACATATGGAGCACACGTCAGGACGAACAGACGACTGAACACATGGGAAACATTGCGTGACCACTTGCTGTGGAAGCATCAAGTAACTAGAACTGGCTGACAGTAGTATCGAGATAGTCTGGATGTAGAAGGTCGACCAAGGGTGAAGTGCGCCTGGCTTGACTTAGTATAGATCTAGTCATCTGGAAAAGCTTTGCTTTAACTTTGCATAGGTCAGAGTTCTTTTGTTTTGCATTTCTTTCTGACCCAGTGCAGTAACTAAACTTTCTGACCAAGTGCAGTAACTAAACTTTCTGATCTAATGCAGTAACTAAACTTTCTGACCATGTGCAGTAACTAAACTTTCTGACCCTGTGCAGTAACTAAACTTTCTGACCCAGTGCAGTAACTAAACTTTCTGACCCAGTGCAGTAACTAAACTTTCTGACCCAGTGCAGTAACTAAACTTTCTGGCTACATTTCTTCAATGTTGACGTACAATTGGAAGGTTCCTTTTTACCGCTGCAACTAAATGTTTTTGTAAGGAACTTTTAAGGCATCATTTGAATTTGAGCTGTAAATAAAATATATCTATTTGTGAAGTCTTGAACTGGACAACATTTGTGTAAAGTTCCTTTTTTTACAAATCAATATTCAATTAAGAAGCAAAAGAAAGTACTTTGGTATTTAAAAAAATAACTTTTCATTGCCATTATTTGTCTTGATATAACAGTGCCACGGTATTTATCATTTCATAAGTATGATGAAAAGTCTAAGTACTATCTGTGATTAAATGTGTTTCAGATAACTTTATCACTCGCAAAATCTTAGCCTACCTGGATGTAGCCAAATGTAATACCTGTGTTGATCTGGGTAAAATTTCAGCATAAACATAAAACTCAAGAGACTGATATGTCAATTTGACATCTAAAGTCTGATAAGTACATTCCCCTACTGTGTCATCGGACGGCAACCAGTACCATGTGTCTATTGTGGGTTTAGGGGGATGGGGGAACTTTCTTAAGCATCATGTTTCATCTTGCACCGCCCACCAAAGTATCAAAGTCAGCACCGGAGAAACTCATACATCACAGGCGGAATTTACGTTACCGGTGTCGAGCGAGACTTGAGCCATCAGTTTTAAATTTCACGCCGCTCTACATGTAAACCTCGTAAACTTTCACATTCTGACACTGAATCGTCGGTTTTCCAAGGTCTGGGGATTTGTCACGAGAGTTGGGTATTTTTTAAAGTTTGTTTTTGGGAAGTTCTATTGCACTTTTTGTGTTTAATTAATTCATTATTTTGTACAGCTATTAGCATCGGACGGTCTTTATTTTGTACAGCTATTAGCATCGGATGGTCCTTATTTTGTACAGCTATTAGAATCGGATGGTCCTTATTTTGTACAGCTATTAGCATCGGATGGTCCTTATTTTGTACAGCTATTAGCATCGGATGGTCCTTATTTTGAACAGCTATTAGCATCGGATGGTCCTAAAGTAGCCATTTTATTATTTTAATAACATTATTTTCTTTGGTCTCAACACATATACACACACACACATCGAGATCTATGTAGCTGAGTATAATTAAAAGAACTGAGTTGGGGAAGAGAGGAGTGCCAATGAAAAGAAGTGGTTCTCAGTTCACACAAGGTTTAAGTTATTTGGTTCACAATACAGTTTTTTCTAGTTATAGAAACAGAAAGATAAAAGTTGGAGAATACACGCGGTAACAGTCTGGGTATCAAAATACTTTTATTTTGGGTATTTTCCGAAGCAGCACTGCGAGTCTGTGTATTTTGACCTCGAGTACGATGGTGTGATGATGATTATAGCAGGAAACGTTTTATCTGTACACCAAGTGACGTCATGTACAGACTGCTGGTGGACTTATTGTAACAGTAAATAGAGAACGGCTGGAAGGAAGGCATCCACCTAGATGTTCTAATGTGTACTTAGGTTAGATGTTCTAATGTGTACTTTCAATCTCTTTTACCCTCATCATGGTAGCCTAATTAGATGGAAAGATTTTTTTTTCTGGGTGATCTTTCTTTAAATTCTAAGTTGTTGATCTCTAGTCTGAGGGTCTGCATTTAACATGAAGTCTTACAATCTATCTTTTAGGTTATTAGGTGTTCTGTTTTAATATTTATCTTGGATGCACTGAATCTTTCGAATTTGTTTTTATTTCACCAAGGAACGAGGAATGTAATTCTATCGGTACATTTGCTATTTCACTACTTTGAAGGTGTAGAGGATTCGTTTCATTTTGTACAGAGTTGAGTGCATTGCTACAGCTGATAGACTTCCAAGTTATGATGAATTTAGTTCAATGTTACAGACAGTGGCGGCGCAAGACCTAAATTTGGCGTAGGCTTGGTGTTTTTTTGAGAGACACTTGTGAATCAAACAGATGTATATTTTATATTTTACATATATATATATCTATATAAACGCGAGATGGAGACCTCCACGTTTTACTTCAAATAACACACTCAGATGTTGATATAAAAACACTGTATCAATCAGAATATAGTTGTCTAGGCTCTCAACTTAGAACAAGGAAAAAAGAAAATTAAGTTGTAGAAGATATTTACATAAACAAATCTGTGTACAGGAATACTCCCTTCACTATGTCTAGTACACTATGTCTAGTACACTATGTCTTGCACACTATGTCTAGCACACTATGCCTAGTACACTATGTCTAGCACACTATGTCTAGTTCACCACGTCTAGTACACTATGTCTAGTACACCACGTCTAGTACACTATGTCTAATACACTATGTCTAGCACACCATGTCTAGTACACCACGTCTAGTACACTATGTCTAGCACACTATGTCTAGTACACCACGTCTAGTACACTATGTCTAGTACACTATGTCTAGTACACTATGTCTAGCTCACTATGTCTAGTACACTATGTCTAGTACACTATGTCTAGTACACTGTCCAGTACACTATGTCTAGCACACTATGTCTAGTACACTATGTCTAGTACACTACGTCAAGTACACTACGTCTAGTACACTATGTCTAGTACACTATGTCTAGTACACTACGTCAAGTACACTATCTCTAGTACACTATGTCTAGTACACTATGTCTAGTACACTATGTCTAGTACACTATGTCTAGTACACTATGCCTAGTACAATATAGTTATTTTATATTTCCCACAGCCTGAAGACCCTAAAAAATAAATAAATAATACCTGAATGTATCTCTATAAAAGAACGAACATTGTTTCTCAAATTGGGTAAAACCATTTGCTAGACATAGTGTACATATTAGATATGTCGGCTATATTGGTAAACCCATTTTCACACTGTAAATTTTCGTGGCAAAATATAAACACATGAACTAATTATTTTTATTAATTCTCGCTCCTTTGAATGGTAGGGGCTATCTCCAGTGGTATTTCTCGGTTGTAGATCTGGTCAAAAAATCGTTTGTATTCTTCCTAATGTCGCTTATAAAATGTTCCATTCAATTCTACACGCTGTATAACAAAGAGATGGCTGCCTGAAGAACTCAACAAAGTTCTAGACCTAAGTAGTGTCCTATGTTGAGCGCTCGTATACATACAGCATGTACTTCTACTGGTACATACAGACTATCTCACCAAAACATCAAGAATAGTTCTTACCTACTCTACCTACTGAGATACCAAGAGCAGGTAACTCGTGCCAAGATGAAGGGGAGATCATCACGAAGTTCTGAATTCCACTATAGATGGGTTTTCCCTCCATAATTATGACCAGATTTCCTCATACAGACATGTCTACAGCGGCCTCTTTGTTTAATACATTCTTCATCTCTTCGGATCATAACTACGGGGGGGGGGGGGGGGGGGGGAGTGAGGTTTGCTGTAAACAAAAACTAGGTAGAAGGTTGGGGCGGGAAAGGAGCTCTGGCATGATATTCAGGTCAAGAGATGAAAACATATTCCCTGGAAGAATGTGATGTCGTTGTAAAACGTTAAGTGAATTAGTTCAACTCGTGGGATTGTTCATTTGAACATAGGCACATCACAGAGAGAACACTTTCTAAAGCACACATAAGGACATCAGAGAGGAAAGGCTTTCTGAAACATATATACATACACACATGACATAGTCAAGATATTCTGAAACATATAGATATACACATATGACATAAACAAGATATTCTGAAACATATAGACACACACAGATGACATAGTCAAGATATTCTGAAACATATAGATATACACACATGACATAGTCAATATATTCTGAAACGTATAGACATACACATATGTCATAGTCAAGATATTCTGAAACATATAGACATACACACATGACATAGTCAAGATATTCTAAAACTTACAGACATATACACATGACATAGTCAAGATATTCTGAAACATATAGATATACACACATGACTTAGTCAAGATATTCTGAAACATATCGATATACACACATGACTTAGTCAAGATATTCTGAAACATATAGATATACACACATGACATAGTCAAGATATTCTGAAACATATAGATATACACACATGACATAGTCAAGATATTCTGAAACATATAGACATATACATGCGTGCATTCAGTCATAAAGCTAAGATTTTCTCAAGGATACATGTAGACAGCATATTATGTAGTCTTTCTAAAACATACACAAATATAAACAGCATATCATGTAGTGACTTGTAGTCTTTCTAAAACATACACAAACTTAGACAGCATATGTAGATTTGTAGTCTTTCTAAAACATACACAAATGTAGACAACATATTTAGTATTTCTAAAACATACACAAATGTAGACAACATTCTCACAGAGCGTAATGTGCAAGTTGTACAGACATGTACAAGTTTTACGGACAGATGTACACATTTAACAGACACATGAATAAACTCTCAACTGACTGGTAGATTTTGAGTGATCCATTATTTAGAATGTCCTGCTCCAGTAGGACATTGAGAACTTACTTCCTATGTCTCACCTTGCTTGATATTCAATTCCAGTACTATTGCTGGGCAGAATAAGCCAACTGTTAAGGTGCTGACTCAAAGCTCCATCCAGGTTTATTTACTTTCATTCTAGGTATATCCAGATCATTAAAACGACAGAAAGGACTATTTGTTTGGCGTGTATAGAAACAAAGCTTATCTAAGGAAAAGAAATCCGCACTTACAATTTTATCTATTTGATAATGTGGAAGTTATTTCCCTTATTCAATATCAAACAAAATAATCAATTACCAATAATTAATTGACTAATTGGTTAATTTTTTAATTGATTTATGTTTTGTGAGGTACAATAAATAATTGTTTAAAGTTTCAACTAGATTGAGAAAGGGTGCGGGAGAAATAATGTGCTCAATTATCTAAAATATAATCAATGAAAAACTGTCATGGAATCCACATATTGATGAAACTATTAAAAAATCAAACAAAGCATTAGGGTTTATTAAAATAAATTTCTATAAATCAAATAAGAACATAAAACTAAAATGTTATTTAACCTTGGTTAGGCCAATAATAGAATATGCATCCTCCGTTTGGGACCCCTCAACTCAAGAAAACATTAAGAAACTGGAACAGACACAAAATAGAGCAGTGAGATTCATAATAAATGAATATTCACATTTGACTAGAGTAACACCATTAGTAAAATCACTAAATTTAGAAAGCCTTCAGGACAGAAGACTCAAAAGTAAAGTAGCAATTATACATAAAACACTGAACCATAATCTTCAAATACAAAAACAAAATTTAATAAAATACTCTGAAAGACACAAAGATAAAGGCACATTCCTCATCCCATATGCTCCTTCTTCCCTAGTGCTATTAGAGCATGGAATGGGTTGCCCTGAGCTAGCCAGGAAAACCAGTGACTTGGCAGAATTTAAGTCATTGGTTAATATGCATAACTAAATGCATGACACGTAGGACGTAATCATCTTCTTTTTTGAAGTAACGTCTGTATTATATAAGATAAGATAAACGCTACATATCTAGCCGTACTTTTGAATACTGAAGGATTTATATCCCTTGTTGTTATCAAACAAAATAATTAATTACCTGTAATTAATTGACTAATTGGTTAATTATGTATTGCATCATGTCTTGTCTACGCCAATGAATAAGTCAAGTTTCTCTATGCTCAGAACGCTCCATGGTCCAATCTCATTTGTGGGGGAAGGAGGTATCTAGGCTATTGAGGCGCTCAGTAAACACAACGCTGCCCAAGTCGGGTGTCGAACCTCGAGCCCCCTTCATAGGTAGCCAAGCCAAGTTCACGCGTGCTAAGCCTCTCGACCACGCTTCCCACAATAGTGGACAAGATGTCCACAACGTCCACACTGAGGTAGTTGTCTAGACCTAACAGTAGATGTAGGAGAACTACAGTTTGACCAACACGTCTTATAGACGTCCACAACGTCCACACTAAGGTAGTTGTCTAGACCTAACAGTTGATGTAGAAGAACTACAGTTTAACCAACACGTCTTATAGACGTCCACACTGAGGTAGTTGTCTAGACCTAACAGTAGATGTAGGAGAACTACAGTTTGACCAACACGTCTTATAGACGTCCACAACGTCCACACTGAGGTAGTTGCCTAGACCTAACAGTAGATGTAGGAGAACTACAGTTTGACCAACACGTCTTATAGACGTCCACAACGTCCACAATGCGGTAATTGTCTAGACCTAACAGTAGATTTAGAAGAACTACAGTTTGACCAACACGTCTTATAGACGTCAACAACGTCCACACTAAGGTAGTTGTCTAGACCTAACAGTTGATGTAGAAGAACTGTTGTTAAACCAACACATCTTATAGTTGATAGAAAATAAATGGTGTACTCACACCGTGTGACGTCACAACTCTTAGCCATTCAAATTGTGTAGGTTTTGCTTACGTGCGTGTGTGTGTCTGTGTGTGCGAGAGATGCGTGCATGCACACCTTAGCACGACAACACACACACACATTAAATCACTTACAAGTGAACTGCAAAGTAATACTAGGCCAAAAGATGCTCACAATGACGTCACAATTGACGTCACGAAGGTGCACCATAGTATTGCCCTGTCATTGGTAACACGCTAAAATAAGAAAATTGGTTGAGTTGTCTTTCCTTATTACCTGCTGCCAACTCACAGTCAGACTTCACAGGTAGTCTTTTTGTACAGGGAAATCTGAATGCTCTATTATACAGGCTTCTTCTGGTTCGATCTGAAGCTCTCTCTCTCTCTCTCTCTCTCTCTCATTCTTTCTCTTATCTTTCTAAATATTTATCTATTCATTTATCTTTTATAATCATCAATAAGAATAAGAAGTACTCTTCATTGGCTGGTTACGTTAAATATTGATGGCAATAGAAGAAATATGTTGATAATTAATCAAGTAAAGTCCTATCATTCTTTTAATCAGTAATTAGTTATTTATTTATTGGATTTAAACAATTATATGTTATGGACAAAGTCGATATTTTTTACGTGTAGTAAAATTGTCTTATCATGAGGATACTGTATGGAATATTCTGGATAAATTCACTTCTTTCTTTGGGTGGGGGGGGGGGGGAGGTGAGTAAGGTGGAACGACTGGTTAAGGATTGGGCGATGGTCTCAATATGCGTGTTACTGATATAGTACATTAGAATAGTTTGTGGGAAGCGTGGTCGAGATTCTAAGTACGCTTGAACTTGGCTTGGCTTCCTATGAAGGGGGCGCGTGGCTCGACACCCGACTCGAGTTGAGCTCTGTGTTTACTGAGCACCTCAAGGCAGCACGGAAACAAAGGTGAATGGACCAGAGCGCTCTGAGCATTCTATACACATGAAAGTAGCGCTATATAAAAGCTATAATAATAACTATTAAACAAAATAATTTTATAAGTAAAGCGAATGCGTGAAAGTAAAAATAGTATGAATAGTGCTATTAAAATAGTTAATCGACCTAAATCCATTTTTGTTTCAAAAATATTTGCTTGCATATATATTGAGATCTAGATCTAGAATCTAATATAGTTTTTGACCTAGATTAAACTTAGATTCATTTGTTTTAATTAAGTAAAATACATCTACTTTCACTAAACATTCTTGATCTATCAGTTTAAGATTGAATTTAATGTTCAATAAGCTTATTAATTATTTTATGTTAGTATATTTAATATCACCCAAATATAGCCTCATTTGCCTATCCAATCACAGCGTGTTTTCTCTGCGCATGTAAGGTTTGCGCGATACATGAATGGAACTATTAAAATGTCTGTCAACACGGCATCGCAGCTATAGCGAAAGAACGTAGGTAAAATGCTTTAGAAAAAAAAATGTAAATGTTAATTTGATTAAAATATGAAATGAATGGACTATAATTAGTATGTTCATGTGTAAAAGTATAAAACTATCTGTGCGAAGAGAAGTTTTATCATCTTAGAGTTGAATTAGAGTTTTAGACCTAGGAAAATACACACACACATACATACATACGCCTTACTTTCTACTTTATAGTATAAGATATATATATATATATTTATTTATTTATTTATTTATATCTAGCCTATGTGTGTGTGTGTGTGTGTGTGGTGTATAAGTAAATCAAAGTCTTACCCCCACTGGCTGACTTTCATTCATCACTAATACTTCCTCTTGGAGAGATAAATAAATATTAACTTTTAATTAGTCATTACGACTAAATACAAATATCTTATTGATCGTGATATTTTGTTTTTGTATAGAATGCACTGCATAGGCATTTAACAAATACACATTTCTATTCACTTTTATTTGTATTCGAAAGAGCTTGACGTGTTTGCTTGTAAATTAGTTCGGAAAGAAATGTTGTAAGAATTATTGCTTCCTAAAGCTGGTGGCTGAGCGGTAAAGCGTTTGGCTTCCGAACCGGTGGACACGGGTTCGAAACCACCGCGCCTCCAGAAGAAATGTACAACTTTAACGAATTATCCATGGTGCATAACCTGTTGGTACTAAATGGATTGATCTCTAATTTGACACAGATTAAATGGATATTATTTTAAGCGGCCCCCGAAAGGTCTGTCAGTCCGTCCGTACGTCCGGTTTAGATCTCATAAACTAGAAAACATATTGAAAATCATGAAATTTAAGATCTTTCAAAGTTCTGATGCAACGATTTTTTGTCAAAAAATTTTTTTCTTAAAATTTGTATTACAAATTAGGTACTTTTTGAAGTAACGTCTGTAATATATAAGATAAGATAGTGCTACTTATATGTTAAACAAAAGTAATATATAAGATAAGATAGTACTACTTATATGTTAAACAAAAGTAATATATAAGATAAGATAGTGCTACTTATATGTTAAACAAAAGTAATATATAAGATAAGATAGTACTACTTATATGTTAAACAAAAGTAATATATAAGATAAGATAGTGCTACTTATATGTTAAACAAAAGTAATATATAAGATAAGATAGTACTACTTATATGTTAAACAAAAGTAATATATAAGATAAGATAGTACTACTTATATGTTAAACAAAAGTAATATATAAGATAAGATAGTACTACTTATATGTTAAACAAAAGTAATATATAAGATAAGATAGTGCTACTTATATGTTAAACAAAAGTAATATATAAGATAAGATAGTACTACTTATATGTTAAACAAAAGTAATATATAAGATAAGATAGTACTACTTATATGTTAAACTAAAGTAATATATAAGATAAGATAGTGCTACTTATATGTTAAACAAAAGTAATATATAAGATAAGATAGTGCTACTTATATGTTAAACAAAAGTAATATATAAGATAGGATAGTTCTACTTATATTTGAAACAAAATGTTTTACTTTTATAAAAAAAAACAAAGAAAAAATCTTTTTAGTATACATATAAGTCTAATATAATTTAAAAAGCAACAATCATTAAGTAGTGTTACATATAACACCTGTGAAATGTAAATACCAAGACTCATACAGACATTAAACTAAAGGGAAAATTGTATTTGTTATGGTTTTGAATAAGAGATCAGTTAGATTAATTAGAAACCTGCCCTTGTGGAGCATCACCAGAGAATGCTGACCATGTCCTTCAAAGCTGCATACTTATAGCAAGAGGCCCGAACAACACTGTGGCCCCAAAACCTTCCTATAGAACAAAATCTATAAGAAGAGCTGCCTGATCTGGAAATCACTGCACGGTTTATCTCAGTTATAGGATTACTGATCTGAACTCTCCGACATGGAAAATAAGAACGAAGAAGAAGAAACAAATGAGATAATCCTTCAATAACACTCAGGTTCACATTTAACTATATCTTCATAACTATCAGTTCATTCAATACATATGAATATTAACATTGTAATAATAATAGAATTAATAAATCTCCGTATCCTGTGGCATAAGTCGTTAGTCTAACTAACAATACTCAGTGGCGGCAAAACTTTCGACACGAGCACGTCATTTCTGTTTGTATCGACAGGGTTGTAGTTGTTGATTGTTTGTGTAGTTCATATTTTCTGTTATTCTTTCTAAAAAGTTTGAAACCTGCCTTTTTACCTGCCTAGGCGGACTGCTTCAGTGCCGACTTTGAGTTTGTGTTTCCACACAAACAGCATTGGTAACCTTGTTTTATTCTAGATTTGAATATTACCATATTTACATTTTAATTTTCATTGTATCATCTGTCAAACAAATCGAAAGTAAATCTTACTTAGTAAACAACATGGCGTGGAAGGTAGGAGGGAAGACAACGATCGAGGATTGCAGTCTGAAGAAAAGGTTTGGGCTATGCCGTAATATTCTTGATATCTGAAGAAAAGGTTTGGGCTATGTTGTAATACTCTTCATATCTGAAGAAAAGGTTTGGGCTATGTCGTAATACTCTTCATGTCTGAAGGAAAGGTTTGGGCTATGTCGTAATACTCTTCATGTCTGAAGAAAAGGTTTGGGTTATGTAGTAATACTCTTCATATCTGAAGAAAAGGTTTGGGTTATGTAGTAATACTCTTCATATCTGAAGGAAAGGTTTGGGCTATGCCGTAATATTCTTGATATCTGAAGAAAAGGTTTGGGCTATGCCGTAATACTCTTCATATCTGAAGAAAAGGTTTGGGCTATGTCGTAATACTCTTCATGTCTGAAGGAAAGGTTTGGGCTATGTCGTAATACTCTTCATGTCTGAAGAAAAGGTTTGGGTTATGTAGTAATACTCTTCATATCTGAAGGAAAGGTTTGGGTTATGTAGTAATACTCTTCATATCTGAAGGAAAGGTTTGGGTTATGTAGTAATACTCTTCATATCTGAAGGAAAGGTTTGGGTTATGTAGTAATACTCTTCATATCTGAAGGAAAGGTTTGGGTTATGTAGTAATACTCTTCATATCTGAAGGAAAGGTTTGGGTTATGTAGTAATACTCTTCATATCTGAAGGAAAGGTTTGGGTTATGTAGTAATACTCTTCATATCTGAAGGAAAGGTTTGGGTTATGTAGTAATACTCTTCATATCTGAAGAAAAGGTTTGGGCTATGTAGTAATACTCTTCATATCTGAAGGAAAGGTTTGGGCTATGTAGTAATACTCTTCATGTCTGAAGAAAAGGTTTGGGCTATGTCGTAATACTCTTCATATCTGAAGAAATAGTTTGTGTTATGTAGTAATACTCTTCATATCTGAAGGAAAGGTTTGGGCTATGTCGTAATACTCTTCATATCTGAAGAAAAAGTTTGGGCTATGTAGTAATACTCTTCATATCTGAAGGAAAGGTTTGGGCTATGTAGTAATACTCTTCATATCTGAAGGAAAGGTTTGGGTTATGTAGTAATACTCTTCATATCTGAAGGAAAGGTTTGGGCTATGTAGTAATACTCTTCATATCTGAAGGAAAGGTTTGGGTTATGTAGTAATACTCTTCATATCTGAAGGAAAGGTTTGTGTTATGTAGTAATACTCTTCATATCTGAAGGAAAGGTTTGGGTTATGTAGTAATACTCTTCATATCTGAAGGAAAGGTTTGTGTTATGTAGTAATACTCTTCATATCTGAAGGAAAGGTTTGGGTTATGTAGTAATACTCTTCATATCTGAAGGAAAGGTTTGGGTTATGTAGTAATACTCTTCATATCTGAAGGAAAGGTTTGGGCTATGTAGTAATACTCTTCATATCTGAAGGAAAGGTTTGGGTTATGTAGTAATACTCTTCATATCTGAAGGAAAGGTTTGGGCTATGTAGTAATACTCTTCATATCTGAAGGAAAGGTTTGGGTTATGTAGTAATACTCTTCATATCTGAAGGAAAGGTTTGGGCTATGTAGTAATACTCTTCATATCTGAAGGAAAGGTTTGGGTTATGTAGTAATACTCTTCATATCTGAAGGAAAGGTTTGGGCTATGTAGTAATACTCTTCATATCTGAAGGAAAGGTTTGGGCTATGTAGTAATACTCTTCATATCTGAAGGAAAGGTTTGGGTTATGTAGTAATACTCTTCATATCTGAAGGAAAGGTTTGGGTTATGTAGTAATACTCTTCATATCTGAAGGAAAGGTTTGGGCTATGTAGTAATACTCTTCATATCTGAAGGAAAGGTTTGGGTTATGTAGTAATACTCTTCATATCTGAAGGAAAGGTTTGGGTTATGTAGTAATACTCTTCATATCTGAAGGAAAGGTTTGGGCTATGTCGTAATACTCTTCATGTCTGAAGGAAAGGTTTGGGTTATGTAGTAATACTCTTCATGTCTGAAGGAAAGGTTTGGGTTATGTCGTAATACTCTTCATGTTGAAGGAACTTCCAACACATGGAAGTCAAGTCAAATAGAATTTGTTTTAAACTGACATGTGACATGTTGTAGCTAGGTGGGTTCAACTTTTGATTGACTTGTGACATGTTGTAACTAGGTGGGTTCTTCTTTTGATGGACATTTGAAAGGACTAGAGAAATGAGGTGAAGACAACAACAACATAAAAATTGAGATCAAATGTTTTAATTTTAACATGCCGGTTAATTTTATTTTTGTACTGCACCCAGCCTGGTACTTCTTGTTCATCTGCTTTGTTCCAGCGCTGCCAACAAATTGATTGCTTAGACCTGAGGGCAACGAATGGCTGAACATTTGGGTCAAATTACAAATAGAGAAATACGTTTCTGACATCTAGTGAAACAAATAAAAAAGTTCAACATTCGTACTTGAAGGTCAAAAATCTGATAGCTGATTGAACTAATGAGGCATCTTAATAAAAAAGAAAATCAAACGACCTTTTGACCCTTGTATTTGTTAACACTGATTCTTTTTACTTTCCACTCTTGTTGGTCAAAAGCACAATGAATCACTCATTTAAAAAAAAAGTAATTTGAAGCTAAGATATTGCTCATAGAAGTAGAACTAAATAGCCAAGTTAAATGAGCATCGTTAACAGAGACGGCGGGAGTTCGACTCCACTAGTGGCCACACCTTTTTGTTGTCCTAATTTTCTACTAACGTAAGTAATATACAGATATCTGAGTTGTTTGATAAATTGAAAGTTGATGTAACTTGATTAATAGATTAATTAAGCTTCGCTTGTAGTCTTACGTATATGTGATCTGGAGTTCCGTCCAGCTTCTAGACCTAGAAGTAGATCTAGAAAAGATCTAGACTACGTGGAATACAGTTAGCACTACAACCCGCTGGCCGAATTGGTAACATCGTTCGTTCGAGTTGCAGACAGTGTTAAATTCACGGTGCTCGTTACCCGGTTTGAATCAAACGTTTTTTTATTTTTCTTTAAATTTTATCATAAGTTGTAAGACACAACAGGGCTGTATATCTATTCATTTCTTTTATTGTCGCTGTTTATTATATATTTGTAAAATACCACTGATTCACTGATGATGAAATCTCTTAAACTGTCTCACTTATATGCATGACATTTAGTACACATTTACCTCTTAGACGCTCACTAAGAACCCAATTGGACATAATAAAAAAAAATCCGCAAGCTTTCTATCAAATCTTTGTATTTTATTTTCTCTATTTCCCAAAAAGGCTGAAGTCTACATATAGTATATAAAAAATTCCGTATTTTTAAAGCCTTTTTTTTTTCTTTTTCCCTTAGTCTACGTATTTTTAATTATTACTCACGTCATTACCGCTTCTTTTTAGATGCTAAGTTTTTAAAAAAAACTATCCTAATAGACTAGCATTAATGAGAGAGAGAGAAAGAAAGAGATGGAGAGAGCAAGGAATGGTAGCCTACGATGTATCACTGGTAAAAAAAAACACTTTACCTAATAGAATTAAAAAGATAAATCTAGATCTATTGTCATTTCGCTCCATTCAAAAGGGGTGAGCCAAACGACTACAATAAATACAACCAAATTGATATGTAGAGAACAAAATACTCAAATAAAAGTAGAAAGGGGAAAGTGAATGTGGCTTTCAATTTCGCCTTCGGAGAATGCATTACTTTTTTGGGCCTGAAACTGGTGGTATGAAGATCTTATACTGTACATTGCTGGCAGTAAGATTAAAGGTTGAAAAAAATAGTAAAGCTAACGAAAAAGAAATGGGGTGGGGGTGTCCACAGAGGGTTGAAATATATATTAGGAGTGCACCGGATAGTACTTTTTCATATTCGGCTGGAGCCGAATATTGCCGGATAATAAAATATGATATTCGGCCGGAGCCGAACACCTACATGCCATGTAAATAGCTTGTGTTGCTTAGCATTTTGCAAAACTGTTAAATAACATACCTATATTCGTAATAATTTTTTTTTCCTTTTATCTACCTTATTGCTTTATACTCTGTTAATGATTGATGAATTAAAGCTTAACAGTATTTATAAACAGATAACAGATAGGCCTATCACAAACTAATCTGTGTAGCATGAGTGTGTGTATATGTACACCAACTGTAAAGGGTGTGTGTGTGTCATAGTCAATGTAAAATACGTAAATATATATTGAACTAGTTACTTATGTAAATCTCTCATAGGTTGCATAGTGGGTGGATGTATGTGTTTGTGCATTTCAGACCAACAACTGGTCATCAGGCTTGTAATTTAAAATGGACACATCAGATACCCTCTACCTGGTTTAGCCGGCCAGTCAAAGCCGTTTCCGGGGTGTGGCCGCTGCGCATTCTACAGCTTCTGGTAGCCACAGGTGAGAGTTGGGTACCGAGTGGGGACCAAGAGTGAGCCAAGCTACCCTCAAAAAGAGGGTACGACTGCCTGTCCACTAGAGGTGCTACCCCTCCTAGATACTAGGACTTTGACTGGCCGGCTAAACCAGGTAGAGAGTATGTGATGTGTCCAAGGCACTCAGTACACTGGGGTTCTGTCAAACCTAGCATGTGAAGTCTGGACTTTGCGGCCTGTGCGTAACGTCACAAAACTAGACAAATCGGAAAAAATGGCAAGTACCAGCACAGTGCTGTGGAGTACTCAAGAGCAGGACAAGACACACAGAAAGTCTCTGGTCATCCACTGCACCCAAACTTGTCCCCGGACGTCTTGACCAAATCTTGCTTCCGGAAAAGGACGGGCTTTAGGGCGAGAGAGTGAGATCGACGTGTTGCGCGAATCCTCCTCACTTTAATCCAAATTCCAGCGCAAGTCACTTGTCATCCCCCCCCAACACAACCAAACCAAATTCCTGTGGTGACAGGCAAGCAGTGAAGCGGTAGGTGTGGGCACACTGGAAGCCGTAGCTGCAACCCTGCACACAGGCGGCTCAGGCTATATGGTCGTTCACCACTGACACAGAGCAGCAGTGGAGTCCGGCAGCCCCCTGAGTGGCTGAGCAGCCCTACTTAGGATTGCACTTCTCACCTCCATAGCATGAGGACAGGGCTAGAAAAGGTGCTCCAAAAATTGCCTGCTCAAAACTACCCTAGCTAGCCTACCGCAGTTGGCGGGAACTCTACTCAAGTGGTCGAAATTCAAAGAAAAAGACGAGGATAGTTCATCTTACCATAGGCGCATGGAATGTGCGCAGACTACTTGACAACGACACATCTGATAGACCACAAAGACGAACTGCACTAGTAGCCAGGGAGCTCCACAGATACTATATAGACATAGCAGCACTAAGCGAGACTCGGCTTGCAGATGAAGGTGAACTCTGCGAAAGAGGAGCTGGATATACTTTCTTCTGGAGCGGTAGAAGCACTGAAGTACGACGTGAATCTGGAGTCGGCTTTGCCATAAAAACATCATAGTATAAATAGTAAATAGTATATAAACTAGTCGGGCCTCCCAAAGCAATTAGTGATAGGCTCATGACCTTAAAGCTGCCTGTACACAACGGAAAGAAACATATTTCCATTGTTAGCTGTTACGCACCCACCATGACCAACCCAGATGATGTCATAGCAAAGTTCTACGAAGAACTAAACTCCACCTTACTTGATATTCCAAAAACAGAAAAGCTACTCATTCTTGGTGACTTCAACGCAAGAGTCGGCTCTGACCATCACATCTGGAAAGGAGTCTTGGGCAAATTCGGGATAGATCAATGCAACAGCAACGGATTATTACTACTCCAGACCTGTGCTGAACACAAGCTGCTCATATCGAACACAATATTCAGTCTTCAGTTTTTATATTATAAAGTATAATGTGGGGCGTATATTACGAATAAAAATCAAAACCGCTTGACCAATCTTGATAAACCTTGGCATAAATGTTCCTTAGGTGCTAACTTAGACCGTAGTTATATATTGTAGCCCTAAAACAAACTAAAGACCCTCAAAAAATATAATTGACCGACTCTATTAAAGCTTTAGTATTTTATGGATTTAGGCTTTGTTTACAATGTTGACATGAGAAAAGATCGAAAGGATTTATATTAAATCTAATTTTAAGAACTACACTTTGCACAAATAGTTTTTTACTTTGACACATGAAAATACAAAATATGGTCTATTGATTTCATTATTTAATAAAATTAACCTTGAAATTTGTGTTTCAAAAGCATTTTTAAATAAATTCGTTCCATATATCTGCGAATTTAGACGTCCTGACTTACTTATAATATCATTAATTTAACAAATCGGGTAAACCCGTTTTAATTGTACTTTATATCCTATTCATCTATCGCTCCTTTCGATTTTAATAGATATGAATGTATCGGCTTCGGGTAAACCCATTTAATTTTATTTTCGTAGCGAAAGAGAAAAACTTTTAAGGATCATTAGCTAAGTTTAACATACATCTAAATCCAATCCACTAGATTTGTGAACACAAACTAAGACCCGCAGGCCGCGTAATGTCAGGCTAGTATATATATGTATATATAAGAGAGAGAGAAAGAGAATTGAGAAGCCAATAAAAAGTCCTAGATAGTAGGAAGGACTAACTTTTTGGTTTTGGCCGGAGTGAGGGAGCGAAGTGCTGCTAAATTACGGGCCCAAAATATGAGTGCGTATGTGTGTCGGGTCGCATTATGAAACGAGTCTTTCTAAATCAAGTCAAAAGTTTATGTCGGAGAACTTACGATGAGCAGGTTAAAAAAAAACAAAATGAGGGTTCCAGAGAGCGATCGTTAGGTTGATCGTTCAAATGTGGCTCTTTTATTAAAATTTAAAAAGAAAAAAAGAAGAGGGTGATCTGGCCATAATAAACAATATAAAGCCTGGAAAAAATCAGCGGGCGTAGCCGGTGTGAACTGCTAGTATTTGATATTTATGATATATTGTGTATACTAGCATTAAATCTTTTGAAAAGATTTAGAGTTCTATTTTGTTGTTTGATTTGTTTTCTGGACCACTTAGTGTTATAAAATGTACGAATATGTTTTGTTGTTTGATTTGTTTTCTGGACGACTTAGTGTTATAAAATGTACAAAAATGTTTCGTTGTTTGATTTGTTTTCTGGACGACTTAGTGTTATAAAATGTACAAATATGTTTCGTTGTTTGATTTGTTTTCTGGACGACTTAGTGTTATAAAATGTACAAATATGTTTCGTTGTTTGATTTGTTTTCTGGACGACTTAGTGTTATAAAATGTACAAATATGTTTCGTTGTTTGATTTGTTTTCTGGACGACTTAGTGTTATAAAATGTACAAATATGTTTTGTTGTTTGATTTGTTTTCTGGACGACTTAGTGTTATAAAATGTACAAATATGTTTTGTTGTTTGATTTGTTTTCTGGGCGACTTAGTGTTATAAAATGTACAAATATGTTTTGTTGTTTGATTTGTTTTCTGGACGACTTAGTACTTTAAAATGTACAAATATGTTTTGTTGTTTGATTTGTTTTCTGGACGACTTAGTGTTATAAAATGTAAAAATATGTTTTGTTGTTACATTAATTCGAAACAAACATTGAATGCTTAACACTACTGACATTAGAAGTTGTAACTCGGCAGCAAATGTAACCAACAAATGAGTGCTTTGAACCAAACATATAGTTTTAATACTTTGAACCAAACATATAGTTTCAATGCTATGAATCAAACATACATATAGTCTAAGTACTATGAAATCAACATATAGATGCTATGAATCAAGCACATGAATGTAGGCCAGTAATTGAATAAGTCTGCTCCATCCAATGTATCTTGTAAGAGATCTCATCAATCAGATGTTTAATAAGCAATTTAAAGATTTATCCTCCAAGACTTCTAGGACGTCTGCAAACAGATGATTCCGTCTGATGGACATAGACAGGTGAGAGTGTCTAACACAGGTGAAACAGTGTGTCTAACACAGGTGGAACTTGGACCACAAGAAGAGATCGAATCACTCTTATTGATGGATGAGCGTCCCGTGAGCTCACGTTGTTTTCAGTTGATTGCATTAAGTGTGATCCACATCTTTAGAGACGTCCATCGGATGGTACGCAATGATAGAACATGTACTTCAATACTCGGTTACACTACACCTGTAGAGACATAGACGTCGTAATCTTGGTCACGTGATCTCTTGCAGACTCTCACACTATTAATGAAAGAAATAAAACTGTTGATTCATTCCGTTCTCATTAAATGCCATGAGTTTCTATTTGTTAGTGCTACACGTGTCAGGAGAGATTCTTTTGATTGTAGGAAATTTCTTTCTGTAGTAGAACGGTGAAACTTTTAGTGGAAAACAAAATTGTTTAGTTTCTGTTCACGAGAGATGAATAAACATAACCTAACTAAACAGAACTTAACTGAACAACATGACAAAACTAAAAATAACTTAACATAACAATATTAGAGTTTAACAAACTAAACAAAAAACAACAACATAAAAGCATTACATCACTAAATCTAACATAACAACATAACGCTTCGCATATCCTAACATTACATGTGTCCGTCGTATATTTAAAATGACATATACATACAACTTCACACTGAGGCCCATGCTCGTAAGGCTCTCCACAGAATATTCACCACTCTTAGACAACGTTGAGATACATGATCGTACTGTTCTCCACGGTATATTCACCACCACGCCGCCGGTGTTGGCTTTGTTAGGTTCGCTGTATGGCTGACGAGATGTGAACCTTGCTAGAACTCCCATTGAAGATTTTGACACTTATAATTTTTGAAAAATAAAATAAATGTAAATTGGCTAGAGGCTAAATCTAGGTCTAGAGGCAACATGGCGTAATCAACCGTATTACCGTAATCATGCGATAACTAACTAAATTTTAAGTGATTCAATTATTATTGAAGTTTATAAGCGTTGCTTATATTTTTACGTACATCTACTATAGATGACATCTAGATTCTAGATCTTAAAGAGTTCTAAATCAGAACTATTCAGAACTTTAGGTCTAGTAATTGAACTAGATGTCCATATAATGAACATACCATTAATAATCGATTAAGTATGCCTTACCAGCTGGCCCATTCAGAAAATGCGCACTTTTAAGCAGCTGAAGGTGTCACGGGATCGATATCTGATTTGAATTTAATATGTGTAATGTAAATATAATGTATCATACTTGTTATATTTGAGGCTTAGTAACTTTAGATATTGTCTTTTGAAATAACTTTTAAAAAATGTTTTTCTTGTACTTACATTTAATTGACACATTTTTAATTAACTGCTAAGATTGTCTTCACGCTGTTTTCCCGATGTTAATAAAACACTTAGGGTACATGTATCCGGTCATTACCTGTATCTTGCAATATTGATGGCGGTCTTATGAAACCAAACCAAAACTTACTATAATCTCCCTCTTTCAACATCAATTCTGTCTTCATTGTATTGTTTTATCAAATTAGTTTGGATAAGATCTGCTCTGGTTACCCTTATTCCTCATTCCTATGGTAGATGTTTTAGATTTAAGTTGACATACCTTCTTGACCTGAGAGGAAATATCCTCTTGACCTAAGGAACATACCTTCTTGACCTGGGTGGACATATTTTCTTCACCCGAGAGGACATATTTTCTTGACCTGAGAGGACATACCTTCTTGACCTGAGAGGACATACCTTCTTGGATTAGGTGGACATATTTTCTTGAACTGAGAGGACATACTCTCTTGACCTTCTGAATCAAGAAACATTGAGGACCTTATTGGTGTCTATATATTAGGGCCTAGAAGTATGCATGTGATTGTGTGTGTACGTTGAAGGAGGAGTCCTACATGTTTATTTATTGCCTAACCTGTGGCTGTAGACTCAACAGGAAGATGTCCTCTTTTGAAATGGACACATTAAATCTTTGACCGAAGTTTCTGTTTCAACGATTTTTGTTTACACTTTCTCCATTCAGCTTTCAAATTCATAGGCAAAAACATTTTTTTAAAAACCTTGGTGGACGTGGATCTCGAAATCGGCTCTAACGATTATCCGGTAAATTTGACAGTTGATGTATATCTTTGGGAAAACTCTAGTTTGATCGTTATTATTTTTCAAAGTATAAATCCTAATTAATTTAAATTTGGCTTTAGGTCTAGACAATTTTTATCTTGAACAGACATCTGGCATCCCCGCATTTAGGTCCCATTCATTCAAGCGTTTACTCAATACAAGACTTTCAGGAACATTTAGCGCCCAGTCTTCTAAGTCTGTATCTCTAGAGGCCCAGCATTAGAATTTAGTAGTAGATTTATAGGTTCCATTAACCAGGATATTTCTCGTGTGTGTATTGGAGGAGGTGGGGGGGGGGGCGGGAGATTAGGCGACAAACAATACTTTTTTAAAATACTATTTTTATATTTGACTTGTTTTCAATCTGTGCATCAATCCAATGTATAGAACTATATGGCACTGACCTAGGCACTGAGTATAAAGTTAGAATGAATTTCTTGTCTTTGTTCAAGGTGAGACTACTCAGTTCTTGACTTCTTGTCATTAGGTCTGATAGTACACCTTTTCTCTTGGCAATGAAGGTAGTACGCTAGACACTTAACACATATCTTCGAATTCATGTCATTAGCTAAGTGGTAGAAATTGTGATAAGTCATTCAGTCAGTTAGGGCCAAGTTGTGGTTGTTCTTTTAAACTAGAAACATAAACATTAAACATTAAATTAAATGTTACATAGGTAAGGGTTGGAAATCACTTTACTACTTAGATCTACTTTACAAAGCAACGCCTTGTTTCAGCTTTTTGGAATTTTTTTCACGACATTGTTTGTAGTGTTCAAAGATCTCTCTGTCCAGTCTACCTATAGTATATATAGGTCTGTGATCTAAACTTAAAACACAAATGTAAACAAAATAAAAATTGTATTTGTTAGCAAAATAATAATTAATGCAGTTTTCTGTCGGTTATTGTTGATGGGTAGAAAGTTTTAGTGAGATTTTAATTTTCAACCGATAATGGCGACCAGCTAGTCGAAAAAAAGTTCTAATTAATAAACATTTGTTTCGATTGTTTCTCGCTTCAAGTTTTTATTCTGACATGGTTTTGTTACGACGTCGTTACAATGATTGATATTTAAACTTGAATGAACGTCCCAGCACGTGATGAGCCACAAAGTAAAGCACGTGATGAGCCACAAAGTAAAGCACGTGATGAGCCACAAAGTAAAGCACGTGATGAGCCACAAAGTAAAGCACGTGATGAGCCACAAAGTAAAGCACGTGATGAGCCACAAAGTAAAGCACGTGATGAGCCACAAAGTAAAGCACGTGATGAGCCACAAAGTAAAGCAGCGTGGAGAGTCGGGGGAGGGGACATAAGTCAGCCACAAGAATGTAAAACCTAGGTTTGTGTGTGTGTTACATGTGTTTGAACTTCGGGTGCACCCCCAAACAGAGAGACACACACACGGAGGAGCGCACACTTCTAGAGCTTCAATTCTGTAGAATGACTTGTGTGTTTTATCATTAGCTCAATCAATGTGAGCAGGCGACACTTCGGCAGTACATAGTGCTAACCCTGGCAGATCCGTCCCTTTGGATACAGCTGCGTGGAAAGAGTGCTGTGACATCATTCCGACCATAGCAACTGCCCAGGCATTTATGTCCTTTCTCCTTGTCTCTCTCTCTCTCTCTCTCTCTGTACATACCTTCCTTTCTCCTTGTCTCTCTCTCTCTCTCTCTGCACATACCTTCCTTTCTCCTTGTCTCTCTCTCTCTGTACATACCTTCCTTTCTCCTTGTCTCTCTCTCTCTCTCTGTACATACCTTCCTTTCTCCTTGCCTCTCTCTCTCTCTGCACATACCTTCCTTTCTCCTTGTTTCTCTCTCTGCACATCCTTCCTTTCTCCTTGTTTCTCTCTCTGCACATCCTTCCTTTCTCCTTGTTTCTCTCTCTGCACATCCTTCCTTTCTCCTTGTCCCTCTTTCTCTACATACCTTCCTTTCTCCTTGTTTCTCTCTCTGCACATCTTTCCTTTCTCCTTGTTTCTCTCTCTGCACATCCTTCCTTTCTCCTTGTCTCTCTCTCTGCACATCCTTCCTTTCTCCTTGTCTCTCTCTCTGCACATCCTTCCTTTCTCCTTGTCCCTCCTTCTCTACATACCTTTCTTTCTCCTTGTCTCTCTTTTTCTACATACCTTCCTTTCTCCTTGTCTCTCTCTCTGCACATCCTTCCTTTCTCCTTGTCTCTCTCTCTCTGCACATCCTTCCTTTCTCCTTGTCTCTCTCTCTCTCTGCACATACCTTCCTTTCTCCTTGTCTCTCTTTCTCTACATACCTTCCTTTCTCCTTGTCTCTCTCTCTGCACATCCTTCCTTTCTCCTTGTCTCTCTCTGCACATCCTTCCTTTCTCCTTGTCTCTCTCTCTGCACATCCTTCCTTTCTCCTTGTCTCTCTCTCTCTGCACATCCTTCCTTTCTCCTTGTCTCTCTCTCTCTCTCTCTCTCTGCACAAACCTTCTTTTCTCGCTGTCTCTCTTTCTCTACATACCTTCCTTTCTCCTTGTCTCTCTCTCTGCACATCCTTCCTTCTCTTTGTCTCTCTCTCTGCACATCCTTCCTTTTTCCTTGTCTCTCTCTCTGAACATACCTTCCTTTCTCCTTGTCTCTCTCTCTGAACATACCTTCCTTTCTCCTTGTCTCTCTTTCTCACTATTGCTCCCTCTCTCTTTCCTCTATTTACATACCTGCTTTGAAGAATATTGATCAATGTTTCCTCCATAGAGATAGTTATACTCTATCCACACAAGTGACACATCTAAAAGCCATGCCAGCTACACCTCTACCACACCTCTAAAAGCCATGCCAGCTATACCTCTACCACACCTCTAAAAGCCATGCCGGCTATACCTCTACCACACCTTTAAAAGCCATGCCAGCTTTACCTCCACCACACATCTAAAAGCCATGCCAGCTATACCTATAGCCACACCTCTAAAAGCCATGCCAGCTATACCTCTACCACACCTCTAAAAGTCATGCCAGCTATACCTCTACCACACCTCTAAAAGCCATGCCAGCTATACTTCTACCACACCTCTAAAAGCCATTCCAGCTATACCTCCACCACACATCTAAAAGTCATGCCAGCTATACCTCTACCACACCTCTAAAACCCATGCCAGCTATACCTCTACCACACCTTTAAAAGTTATGCCAGCTATACTTCTACCACACCTCTAAAAGCCATTCCAGCTATACCTCCACCACACATCTAAAAGCCATGCCAGCTATACCTATAGCTACACCTCTAAAAGCCATGCCAGCTATACCTCTACCACACCTCTAAAAGTCATGCCAGCTATACCTCTACCACACCTCTAAAAGCCACGCCAGCTATACCTCCACCACACATCTAAAAGCCATGCCAGCTATACCTCTACCACACCTCTAAAAGCCATGCTAGCTATACCTCCACCACACATCTTAAAGCCATGCCAGCTGTACCTCTACCACACCTCTAAAAGCCATGCCAGCTATACCTCTAGCCACACCTCTTAAAGCCATGCCAGTTCAGACAGTGACTACAAAAAGACATGAAGTGATGCTTAAAGTCAAGGAGAGAACTTCCAGGAAATGACCTTCACTGGCTCTAAGGAGACCGTACTTCACGTCTAGTCTTGGTCTTGGAGTGCAAAGCAGAAACTAAAAAAAAAAAAGGTACTTGCAGTAAAATCCAAGAGTTATGTGCCTTTCTATGAAGAGCGTTAGGACAGCTAGTCTCCGCTTATTTCTCCCAGCATCTATTTTATGGAGTGTTCAGGCACGTTGTACCTCACAAAGAATGTTTACTTTCTGTTGACGTGTAATCCAAATAAACTTTCAACAACTAAATACAGACTGGTTCAAACCACACAAGTCAATTAGGAAGATATAGAAAAAGATGAGGCCAAACACCAGCATTAATTTACCAATATTCAAAGTGTTTTGAATAGTTGTCAAATCTATCAGAGGTGTATACATAAAGTTCACTAACTAACTTACAGACAGAGTCTCATGGATGTGAATACAATAGGAAGATAACAAAACTACAGGTGATTAAATACAAACATAGAAAGTCTCTTCATGCAACATATGAAGCCATTTAATTAAAGAAACTATATCAAGTTATGTACTCATTTGGTCCAAGAGAGAATTATTTGAAGTGTAAAATATAAGACCAAGATAGTGATGCTAGCAATGAAGACATAATCAGAGAATTTAATAAAAAATTCTCATTCCCTCTTCGCCTCCCTCCTTCTCTCTCTTTCCCTCCCTCCCTCTCTCTCTCTCTTTCCCTCCCTCTCTCTCTCGTTTTCCCTCCCTCTTTCTCTCTTTCCCTCCCTCTATCTCTCTTTCCCTCCCTCTCTCTCTCGTTTTCCCTCCCTCTATCTCCCTTTCCCTCCCTCTATCTCTCTTTCAATTTTCCTCTCTCTCTCTCTCCCTCTCTCTCTCTTTCCCTCCCTCCCTTTCTCTCTTTCCCTTTCTCTCCCTCTCTCTCACTTTCCCTCCCTCTCTTTCCCTTTTTCTATCTCTCTTTCCCTCCCTCTCTCTCTTTCCCCCCTCTCTCTCTCTTTTCCTCCCTCCTTCCGTATCTCTTTTCCCTCCCTCTCTCTCCATCCCTCTCTCTCTATCTCCCACCCTCTCTCTCTTCTTTTCCCTCCCTCTCTCTTTTTCCATTTCTCTCCCTCTCATTTTACCTCCCTTTTTTCATCTTTCCCCCTCTCTCTTTTTCTTCCTCTTTCTCTCTATCTATTTCCATCTCCCTCTCTCTCTCTTTTCCTCCCTCACTCCGTATCTCTTTTCCCTCCATCTCTCTCTCCCTCCCCCTCTCTCTCTCGTTTTCCCTCTCTCTCTCTCCTTTCCTCCCTCTATCTCTCTTTCCGTTCCTCTCTCTCCCTCCCTCCCTCTCTCTCTCTCTTTCCCTTTCTCTCCCTCTCTTTCTCTTTCCCTCTCTCTCTCTCTCGTTTTCTCTATCTCTCTTTCCCTCCCTCTCTCTCTTTCCCTCCCTCTCTCTCTTTTCCCTCTCTCCCTCCCTCTCTCTCTCTTTCCCTCCTCCTCTCTCTTTTCCTCCCTCCCTCCGTATCTCTTTCCCTCCCTCTCTCTCTCTCGTTTTCCCTCCCTCTATCTCTCTTTCCCCCCTCTCTCTTTTCCTCCCTCTTTCTCTATATTTACCTCCCCTCTCGCTCTTTCCCTCCCTCTCTCACTCTTTCCCTCCCTCTATCTCTCTTTTCCTCCCTCTCTCTCTCTCTCGTTTTCCCTCCCTCTATCTCTCTTTCCCTCCCTCTATCTCTTTCCCTTCCTCTCTCTCCCTCCCTATCTCTCTTTCCTTCCCTCTCTCTCTTTCCCTCCCTCTCTCTCTCTCTCTCTATATATATATATATATATATAATATATATTGAAAGTAACCTTCTGAGCAGCCAATCTAAACAAACTGAAACTAAACACACAAGTAAAATATAAAAACTACTTTAAAGCACAAAACAACTTGCTCGAAAATGGCTCTCATGATTGTCCAAGAAATGTGACAGTTTGTGTGGAACGACGGTCCAGCAGACGAAAGGATATGTCAAAGTGAATGTGAAGTTATATGTGAACCTGGCCTAACTGGTGTCTTATAATGAATATCTAATTAATATTATAGTTTTGTAAAGGTCAATCTCTTATTGAAATCCTCAAGAAAAAAAACTGTCCTTAATTGTTTCATGTCGCAGCTTGTCGTGCAGTTCACACGATAATATGAAAAAAAACTATTTATTAATTTTGTTTTAAATTATGTCCAACTTATATGCATTTAAATAGATTTTTTCTCTTTAAAAAAAAGTAAATGTAGTAGTTAGTAGGACTGAACGTACTGAACTTAGTAGTTATAGGACTGAACGTACTGAACTTAGTAGTTAGTAGGACTGAACGTACTGAACTTAGTAGTTAGTAGGACTGAACGTACTGAACTTAGTAGTTAGTAGAACGTACTGAACTTAGTAGTTAGTAGGACTGAACGTACTGAACTTAGTAGTTAGTAGAACGTACAGAACTTAGTAGTTAGTAGGACTGAACGTACTGAACTTAGTAGTTATAGGACTGAACGTACTGAACTTAGTAGTTAGTAGGACTGAACGTACTGAACTTAGTAGTTAGTAGGACTGAACGTACTGAACTTAGTAGTTAGTAGAACGTACTGAACTTAGTAGTTTGTAGGACTGAACGTATTGAACTTAGTAGCTAATAGGACTGAACGTACGTAGCTTAGTAGTTAGTAGGACTGAACGTACTGAACTTAGTAGTTAGTAGGACTGAACGTACTGAACTTAGTAGTTTGTAGGACTGAACGTACTGAACTTAGTAGTTAGTAGGACTGAACGTACAGAACTTAGTAGTTAGTAGGATTGAACGTACTGAACTTAGTAGTAAGTAGGACTGAACGTACTGAACTTAGTAGTTAGTAGGACTGAACGTACTGAACTTAGTAGTTAGTAGAACGTACTGAACTTAGTAGTTTGTAGGACTGAACGTACTGAACTTAGTAGCTAATAGGACTGAACGTACGTAACTTAGTAGTTAGTAGGACTGAACGTACTGAACTTAGTAGTTAGTAGGACTGAACGTACTGAACTTAGTAGTTTGTAGGACTGAACGTACTGAACTTAGTAGTTAGTAGGACTGAACGTACTGAACTTAGTAGTTAGTAGGACTGAACGTACTGAACTTAGTAGTTAGTAGGACTTAACGTACTGAACTTAGTAGTTAGTAGGACTGAACGTACTGAACTTAGTAGTTAGTAGGACTGAACGAACTGAACTTAGTAGTATGTAGGACTGAACGTACTGAACTTAGTAGTTAGTAGGACTTAACGTACTGAACTTAGTAGTTAGTAGGACTGAACGTACTGAGCTTAGTAGTTAGTAGGACTGAACGTACTGAACTTAGTAGTTAGTATCACTGAACGTACTGAACTTAGTAGTTAGTAGGACTGAACGTACTGAACTTAGTAGTTAGTAGGACTGAACGTACTGAACTTAGCAATACAAATGTAAACAAAAACAAAATTAGACAAAAACTAAAACATTTGCATAAACGTGTTAAAAGTATGGTCTATAATGGTTCCCCCTACTATAAAGCCTTCGTGTTTTTTACTATTAATAGTGGATAGTTGTAAAAGTGGTGTATTTTTATGAAAAAAACTGCTAGTATAATTAGAGTTGAGTGGACTTAAGATCACGAGATTAAAAATCCCAGGATTCTAACTCGGGACCCCCGGTACGGAAGACGAGCGCGCTCGGTTCGGAAGCCACAGCGCCTCCCCCTATTAATTACAGACTTTAATGCTCCTCTTCTAAGTCTAGATCTATATTAGAATTTTAGACTCTGAGAAGATTTAGACATACGTTTAATTAGGATGTGGGGAGGGCTAATGGTGGGGGGATTCATTGTTTTGTTTTACTCCTTGATTCATGAGTTCTTGAGAGTCAAATATTCGCTCTTCAGAAACAACAACGTCTTCCTAAAGGACGGATTGTCTTTATTCAAAAGTATTTGATGTCTAGTTTGGTTGTTGCTATGTCTCTTGTTCCAAAGCTTATATCAACTTCCTCTGTCTGGATTTAGTTTCAACTTTTTAGCGACCTAATTCTCAGATTACAAGGCTTATCTCCCCTTAACTTAGTGCATTTTCTATTTTAAACAAAATTAATTAATTGTGATTAAATTGTAAATGTTTTATTCATTCATGTTTTGCCATTGACAATATATAATTGTGTGCCCAATTTCTACTTGAACTTAGAATGGGAAATGGGAGAAATAACGTGTTCAAGGAAGTTTCTTAAAGCTTCGAAATACAGTTCCACCGGGCCTGCCGAAATACAGTTCCACCGGGCCTGCCAAAATACAGTTCCACCGGGCCTGCCGAAATACAGTTCTACAGGGCCTGCCGAAATACAGTTCCACCCGGCCTGCCGAAATACAGTTCCGCCGGGCCTGCCGAAATACAGTTCCACTGGGCCTGCCGAAATACAGTTCTACAGGGCCTGCCGAAATACAGTTCTACAGGGCCTGCCGAAATACAGTTCCACCGGGCCTGCCGAAATACAGTTCAACAGGGCCTGCTGAAATACAGTTCTACAGGGCCTTGATGCCAGTTCGCTATGTCATCCAGCCATACTTCTGGCGGTAGCCACTAATTTATTCCAAAGGAAAGAAGCCTCCTCCTTCATCATGTATGAAGCTTCTTTGAACAGGTTTTTGCCAGTGGTGGTCCCAATGCATGTTCCTCTTATCAGATATCTTTTCTGTGATTTAAAAATTGCTTTTCGTACTGCGAACAACTAGCAAGAGTTGAACGCTACCAGATATGTTGGCACTAATGTTAAACATTTCCAGCTCTACTGCTCTATCTTTTGGTTTTTAATTGTGAAAACGAGTGGTGGCTTCAACTGCATTCTTATTTTCATGACACATTTCTTCCATCACTTAAGACTTCATTTCACTATTTAAAATGTGACCAACTCTGTACCCTGCCCTTACCGCCGACTTAATTTCTTGTCCCTTCTTGGTTAATATTCTCGACAATCCTCTAATCTCTAGGCGTTTCTTAGCAATTGTTTCTTGCTGGCTCAGACTAAGAGTGCCGGAATATTTGTTTATTTTTTTCGATTTCATAATGCTGTATAAAGTTATGTTCTTTAAAAACAGCTACAAACAGCTCTATACCAAAACAAAATACTGACTTATGTTCCTGCTCCATAAAAAGATGTGTCCAACTTTTCCTACTACATTCAGTCTACTTTTCATTTCTCCGACTCTCACAAGCCATTAACACACAAATATTAAATGTTACGTCACCATTTGTGGTGAATCAAAAGAAGACAACCCAGAATGATCCAGATGAGTTTTCCAAAACTTGAAAATAACTGTCCAATCATCTCATTGAAACTAAGTTTGTATTTTGTTTTCTTACTAAAAAATAATGCAAAATCTTTGATTCAGTTCGGTCAATGTAAGGACAGTTCGTTCGGTTCGGATCGTACCGAACAGTTTTAAAGTTCGGGTTCGGTTCGGTCGTAAGTGAGGTTCGAGTTCGGTTCGTTTCCCATCTCTAATATGCAGTACTGTCCCTTATATTTCCCTGACCTCTATCTTAATTACACTTCTCTGATTGCCGTCTCCGTCATCTCCTGAAACCAACCTGTACAACTTTGATGGAACTTCCTTAGTAAACTGTGTACCTAATGATCGTAGAACATCTCCAGAGTACCATCCATACGTAGAACATCTCCAGTGCCATCCATAGATTCTCTCTGTCAATGTCCTTTGTACTTCATTCACGAAGCAGTGAAATCTGTTACTAGCTATAAGCGTTTACATTTCAGCCACGTCAGGTGCCGCTATCCGTTGTAAGGAATGGTAACTCGTGAATTTGACCTTTTTCTTAATGGACCCTTTTTTCCATCATGTTATCTCCCCTCTAGCGCTATACTTCGGCTTGAAGTGTCACCCATATCTTTCGTTGTAGAATACCAACAGATCACAGATTGCAGAAACTCAACACACCGATTAGATTTAACCCAACTCACAAACATTTGTATTTATCATACCTGCACAACCATGGAACACACACACACACAATTAATTTGCGGCCCTAATGTTTGTGACTCCATGGAGAAATTTTACTTAGAACTTATTTAATCAGTGCCTGTACTTTTATTCTTAATTTACAAAACCATAATAAGACCAGCAGCAATGTATGCAAGTGAGACCTGGACACTGACTTAGACACTTCATGATATACCTAATACTTGGGAACGGAAAATCGTCAGAAAGATCTATGGTGCCCTACAGGGTGAAACAGGGTGGAGGACACGCACTAACCATGAGATCTATCAATTGTATGAAGACCCACCAATAGTGATGAAACAGGGTGGAGGACACGCACTAACCATGAGATCTATCAATTGTATGAAGACCCACCAATAGTGATGAAACAGGGTGGAGGACACGCACTAACCATGAGATCTATCAATTGTATGAAGACCCACCAAGAGTGATGAAACAGGGTGGAGGACACGCACTAACCATGAGATCTATCAATTGTATGAAGACCCACCAATAGTGATGAAACAGGGTGGAGGACACGCACTAACCATGAGATCTATCAATTGTATGAAGACCCACCAATAGTGATGAAACAGGGTGGAGGACACGCACTAACCATGAGATCTATCAATTGTATGAAGACCCACCAATAGTGATGAAACAGGGTGGAGGACACGCACTAACCATGAGATCTATCAATTGTATGAAGACCCACCAATAGTGATGAAACAGGGTGGAGGACACGCACTAACCATGAGATCTATCAATTGTATGAAGACCCACCAATAGTGATGAAACAGGGTGGAGGACACGCACTAACCATGAGATCTATCAATTGTATGAAGACCCACCAATAGTGATGAAACAGGGTGGAGGACACGCACTAACCATGAGATATATCAATTGTATGAAGACCCACCAATAGTGATGAAACAGGGTGGAGGACACGCACTAACCATGAGATATATCAATTGTATGAAGACCCACCAATAGTGATGAAACAGGGTGGAGGACACGCACTAACCATGAGATATATCAATTGTATGAAGACCCACCAATAGTGATGAAACAGGGTGGAGGACACGCACTAACCATGAGATCTATCAATTGTATGAAGACCCACCAATAGTGACGGAAATAAAAAAGAACAGACAACGTTGGGCAGGTCACCTTGAAAGAATGTCAGACAACAGACTACGTTGGGCAGGTCACCTTGAAAGAATGTCAGACAATAGAGGAGCAAAAATCGTATACAGGCAAAAACCAAAAGGCAGGCGACCCAAAGGCAGACCCCGAATGCGATGGATTGATGATGTGGAAGCAGATCTGAAGCAGCTTGGGGTTAGGGCGTGAAGACGAAAGGTTAAGGAGAGATCTGAATGGAAGGATGTGTTAAAGCAGGCCAGTGCCACTGGGATGGATGGATACTTTTATTCTGACAAAAGCCACACACAAAAATTCCTTTGATTTATTTTATGAACGTAAAAAATTCTTTTTGCAAAATCCTTGTTGCTAAACTTTGCACGTCTTAGTTTGGATAGGCTAACGTGTGATGATAACAGGTCGCGCCCTGAGATCATAATAGCGCAAAGAAAATATGATTGTCATTTTGTAAGAACTACGTTAGGTATTGTAAATATGAATAGAGCCAATATTTTTATTTTATTTTAATATTAGCATTATTTTTCAGTCATTTTGCAGGAAACACTTTAGATATCTTAAAATATAAACATGCATACAGTATGCAAGAATTATAATAAGCTCAATCAGAAATGTCAAAAAATACATTTATTTCTATTCCAAAAGTGCACTTGAAAACTTATTAAGATACTTTTATACTTGTCAGATTTACACACACACACAAACTTTCACAAAGTTAAATTGTATATAATGTCTTGTAGAAACTCAACTCCATCAGTGGCATGTTTCCGTACGTTGGCAATATAGCTGCAAGACGTCTGTTAAGTTGGAGGAACTTTGTCTTGCTTGCAGCTTTACATCGTTCTCCAGCATTGTACATTAGAATCTTCTTCTCCTGTTCTCGGAGGAAGAGAGAGATTAACTTGTAGACATGGGGGGGGGGGGGGAAGGAAATGCATGGTGCCATCCCTTGTTTTGTTCGTGGTAGATTGTCCTGCACACGATCTCTAACATTCCATTATGCTTTCGGAAATCTTGGAATCACTCTGCGATTCGTCTCTGGCGACCAATATAATTGTGCTCCCAATAGTCAAACAAATTCTCTATCTTTATCTCTATATTCTCTATATCTGACCGAGCATCATTTAGTTCTTCGAAGGCAGAAATGGGCATTTGGAGTATTGGACGAGATAAGTGATCGCTATCTTCAGTCTGACACAACGAAGTTTGTCAATGTTGCTGCAAACGAGTCTCTGGTTTGATTAAAGAAAGATGCCTCAGATAATCAAGATTTTGTATTAGACTTACAACACACATGTGTAACACACACATCAACATATCCTTGAACGGGGTCACCACATTTTAAAAACATATTTGTTTTGTTAGCAAGTAATGCATTTTAAGCATTGGGGGAAAGGGTGAATGAAATAAAATGTTAATGTACTCACTTCCTCTGCTACAAATATGGCATACATCTAGATCTAATAATATTGAAGACCTCAACAAAAAATGCTGCCCAGCAAATACACGTATTAAAATCTGGTACTTTTAAAAACATTATAGACTAATCCGCCCTATTTGTCTTGCGCTATTTTGTCGGCGCTATTTTGTCGAGTCACCAGTTACAGGTCATTGGTTAGATGGTAAGAAAGTCAGCTGGTTGTAGTGTTTTCAAATGACACCCTTGACAACCTTAGACCCTTGACAACCTTAGACCCTTAACAACCTTTGACCCTTGACAACCTTAGCACCTTGACAACCTTTGACCCCAGCATGTGATCCATTGAACGCTATGTCTTAAAGGGTGAATTGTTCAGTAGTATTAAATGTTCTATGTATTCGTGTACTTTTAAGTGTCTTGTGCCTCTCTGTACCACTCACTAATCATACTCTGTCAATCTGAGGAACATCATGTAACACTCGACCTTGAAGTTGTGTACGTACAATTTGTGTACACATCGGCCTGAACGTTTCAAAAGTCAAGAACCAATGGATGGGACTAAGAAATGTCGCCCTGGTTAGTCAGCGGCGCACTACGGGCATCCAGTGTAATACTACTCGTAACGTTTGTGTAGGCCAGTGAGCTTGTTGTTATGCGCCAAAAGTTTCTTTTTCAACCAATCAACAATGTGGTACGGATACCCTACCCTCTCCCTTCATAGTCTTGGTTTATCAGCAAGGTCAGAGGTCAGACAAAGATTAAAGATAGCGTGCGATTTCAAGTCGAGGGAAAACATAATGAATGACTTCGGAACATAAGCGAACAAAACATAAGTATAGAGACAACCCTTACGTCCCCTTTACACATGTTTGATATGGTCTGAGTATGTGACAATGTGTACAGTTCCTCCCAGGTCCGTAGTCCAACAATAGCGGACTACTTTCTCCAGCAACGTTGACGGTCCTCTAGTCCGGACCTGCACACAAAGCCTAAGTAGAGCGATAAGATAAAGGTGTAGATTGTTGAAAGCTGATACCAAGCACCGAGTTGGATTGAAACAAAGACTTGATTACACAGCCTGACAAGGGGGCGTTGTTTTAGGACCATTTCTTCTTGAGTGTGGACAGTGAATGAACCTTGTTTTCCTCACAGAGTGGATATTACATTCTTGACCAAATGGACATTTTCTTGGTGATCACTTGGACAGTTTGTAGATATATTTCTAATTGTAAGGTCTTTGCTTCATATGCAGTGGAAACTAATTTTATTTCTGGATAAATCTGTACTTTCTACCAACTCATGTATTTAAAGTGCAACATTAGCAGTAGAACAAGTTTAGCTCATATAGTCATATTGTCATTGGTAGTAGTCTAGTTTAGCTCATATAGTCATTGGTAGTAGTCTAGTTTAGCTCATATAGTCTTTGGTAGTAGTCTAGTTTAGCTCATATAGTCATTGGTAGTAGACTAGTTTAGTTCATATAGTCATTGGTAGTAGTCTAGTTTAGCTCATTTCTTGTAAACTAGATTGTCTTGCAGCTCATGGTCTTTATTAAAGGATAGATAATTGGCCTAATATCTTCCGAATCACGCAGAGGCGTTTCACTGGGTGTAATCTCTGAATAGTATTGTCCGACTTGAAACACTGTGCCTAATTAAACTTGTTATCACACATATTGTAATGTTGAACGAAGATTGAACAGTTTCTAGAGTTCCATTGAGATTAGTTTGTAGATAAGAGAAATAGACAGAAAGATAGAGAGATAAACATAAAGTTAGGGAAATAAATAGACAGAAAGATAGAGAGATAAACATAAAGTTAGGGAAATAAATAGACAGAAAAGACTCAGAAAGTGTAGACACAATGTCAATAAATGGCTGACACATTCTAGACACATCGAGGACATAGACTACAAGACTGGACTCACCAAGCAACAGGCTGGACATAGAACAGGCTGGACATAGACTACAAGACTGGACTCATCAAACAACATGCTGTGCTCTATAGTTAATTCGTGCATTAAGTTACCCATAAGTGTGACGATCAGAAGAGTTCTAATGATAAAATAATCTACACTTACTTTTAAGTCTGACAATAAGGTTGTTGTAACGGACCTTTCTTTTTTTCTTTGACTTTAGTCTTTCCACTATTGCTTTTATATAGAGAAGACCTTAAGGCGAGATAAGTGCGCTGACCTCTTGTCTCAGGTCACAACAGAGCTCTACCGTTTTCAAATGTTTTTTTCATTTTAAAAAGTTGTTTAAATGTAAAGATTTTTTTTTTGAAGTTTTGTCTTCATTGACTTTCAGTTCTATTGGCTGAAGAATAAATAGTAAAGTAGCTCTACTACATCAAACACTAAACCATCATTTACAAATAGAAAAACAAAACCTAATGAAATATTCACAAAGACACAAAGATAGAGGCACATTTTTTATTCCATACACTAGAACAAATTCGTACAAGTGCTCCTTCTTCCCTTGTGCCATTAGAGAATGGAATGGGTTGCCTGAATCAGCCAGGAAAAACAACGACGTAGCAGGGTTTAAGTCATTGATTAACATACATAACTAGATTGACACGTTTAAGTCATTGATTAACATACATAACTAGATTGAAGTGCGTAGGGCGTAATTATCTTCTTTTTTAATTAAAGTCTGTAATAAGATAAGATAAAGAATTACACTTTGAAAAGAAATACAGTAAAACACGGAGATTTGTTTGTTTTGGATCCTAACTGCGTCTAGATTACAACTTTTTCTGGACAATACACAGGATACTTAGTTCTTGTCTTATTAGTACAGAAACCCAATACATTCAGACTTAGGCATAAAACAATTAATTTTCATTCTAAGTGCGAATCTATTTTTATACTAACCAACTCTAAAAGTTAAAAATTAAACATGTTTTGATCCTGTATCCAATGGACTACTGCGTAGAAGTAACAATGTCCACCAAAGTATTCATGTCTTTGTAACAACTTTAAACACAATTCATGTCTTTGTAACAACTTTAAACACAACTCATGTCTTTGTAACAACTTTAAACACAACTCATGTCTTTGTAACAACTTTAAACACAACTCATGTCTTTGTAACAACTTTAAACACAATTCATGTCTTTGTAACAACTTTAAACACAACTCATGTCTTTGTAACAACTTTAAACACAATTCATGTCTTTGTAACAACTTAAACACAATTCATGTCTTTGTAACAACTTTAAACATAATTCATGTCTTTGTAACAACTTTAAACACAATTCATGTCAGTCTCCTCTTGTAACATTTACATTTAGCTTTGTTTGCAAATGTTTGACCTAGTTGCGACTATTTAGCCAATCAAAAGGGAATTAATATTTGAAAGCACGTGAAATGAACTTTAAAAAAACAATCAGTTTCTTCCAGGTAGATCTAGATGTACAGAAATGTTTCCTAAATGTTTCCAGGTAGATTTAGATGTACAGAAATGTTTCCTAAATGTTTCCAGGTAGATCTAGTTGTACAGAAATGTTTCCAGGTAGATTTAGATGTACAGAAATGTTTCCTAAATGTTTCCAGGTAGATCTAGATGTACAGAAATGTTTCCTAAACGTCCCCCATTGTGTTAACGACCACATCTCACCCTCACTTCGTAGCATTGCACAAGACAAAAATCTTTGTACAAAAAAAATATTTATGTTGTTATAACTGAGCCAAACTTACTTTTATGAAATAGAATTTAAGAACCGAAGTTTAAAAAAAAAATAGCATAGAGACCATTCATTAAAAAATATAAAAACTGCCGACAAGAAATGTGTGTGTGTGTGCTTTTGCCCCTCCCCCAAATGTCATCTTCCAGTCAGTATGTTGTTTTAAAGTGTGCCAACTTTGGTGACCTACATGTAATCTGTGTTATCAAATGTTTGATAACTTCCATCCGATCAGCAATGTGTTTAAACAAGACCATTGTCACAGAGATAACGATTGAACACATCAGTCTTAGAACAAGACAGAACATAGACTGTGTGCTCGTATACGTCTTATTGACACAACCTACCTTTAGATAGCCACTACGCGTAGTCCATTTGATGACTCACATAAAGGTAGAACTTATAATAATGTATAATGTAAAAACAGTTCTATTTTCTAAGTAGACACAAAAAGAAGTGATATTTGAACATCCGAAGAAAATGTTTCCAAACCTTCAAGCTGAAGAGTTCAGGTTCAACACTTTGTCTTAAAATAAGGGAGACAACTAGTAACTTACACTTGCCTTTCTTGTGTCTGCAAACCCAGCAGTGACATTTGTATTTTGTAAATGTCTTATACCTCTTCATTAATAACTTTCACATTGCCTTCTACTTAATTCAATCAAATTCTTGCATCAAATTCTCTTCATGACTACAGAAGCGCGAGCTATTTTAATCCTAATAAATTTTTGAAAATTCATTTTTCTAAAAGTCCTTTGCCTTTCGATCGTGGCTAGATATGTTTCATTGATTTTATTTTATCTAATGAGAAATTGGCAATGTACATAGTGTTTTACATTTTATGAGGTGGTTACAAGTTTTCAATTTGTAGAGCTGGTAGACTTCATTTTAGGCTTTAGTTTTCAAGTTTGTTGGAATGTTCTTATCTCACCTGGATCTAGGGTGTGGAGACATCCTAGTTTAAAAACAATCAAATCTATCGTGTATCGATATCAACAACAATATATATAACATCCTTCAAGCAAGTGTTTGTGTGCATTTCAACGAGTCCAATCCAAATTGTGCTCACATTTGAAAGAGCCATGTTTGTCTCCAATATGTGGGCCATGCCCTTTGAGGATGGATTCGCTTAGTAAGTTCTGTATTTTATATAGTTTTATATAGTTTTATTTTTGTGTTTTTTTCTTTTATTTAAATTTTAAAATTAATTAAAAACCATATTACTGAGTCAGTGTTATCTATCAAGTCATGTCAGTTTTAAAAGAGGTCATCCTACCTTTGAAATTTACTTTAAAAGAGGCAATTCTCTCAGCAGCAACTTTTGACATAAACTTTAACACATCTTACACTGTATTTAGTACAGAATACATTCTAAACTGCATGCTGCGTATTAGATATTAGTCAAAGTCAAGTTTCCCTTTCAGTGACTCATCTGTGGACCTCAGTTAAGGAAGGTATAATGGGGCAAACACTTATGCCCAACAAATGTCAGGCATTCATTAGAGATGGGTAGACTCAGTAGACTCTAGTTCAAATCCCAGTCTTCAGGCTTCACACCTCCATTTATATAACATAGTGCGATTTATATATCACGTATTAAATAGTATATATTACATATATAAGGTATTGCATAATCCTTATATAAATTTTATATATTTTATACTATATTTTATATTACATATGAACTGTGTATTTCTAGTATAAAACGTTTCTTTGTGTTACTCGTAAATTAAAACGCTCTTCTATCCAATCCAATGTGTAGGTTAGAAATACTTGAGAACATTAAACGTGGGGACATATTGACACCAGCTACGTGCTGCCCTAAGACAATAACTTAGTATCCAAACTTTCTCATAGTAACACGGGCACCATTCAAGATACATACAAAAGTTAAACTACCTGAAGTCGAAATAGAAGGCTATAGCCTCCTCATACTCCTGAAGCTAATACACTAACCAGTGTGCCAGGGAAGTGCTTATGAAAATAGAAAGTTTTAGTTATTGTTACTTTAAAACTTTTCTCTCTACAAAGTATAAAAGTGGCTAATTCAACTCATACCCCCACTTCAGTCAAGTACTATTTCTTTCCCTTGTTCGACATACCAAACAAAATAATTTATTACCAATTGTTAATTATTTAAGAGATTCTTGTGTTGTCAGGTTAAAGAAATAATTGTACAAAATTTCAGCTTGATTCGAGATTGGATGTAGGAGAAACAACGTGTACAAACTTTTGACCAGACAAAGATCGTTGATATAAGCTTTGTAACAATCGTATGCCATTGTTGATATGTATCGCATCCGTTTTTGTTTCCCGTTCTACTCGTCTTGTGTTTCACAAAGTTGAGCTTAGACTGTCTCTTGATAAGTCGTCTGCTTAGACTGTCTCTTGATAAGTCGTCTGCTTAGACTGTCTCTTGAAAAGTCGTCTGCTTAGACTGTCTCTTGATAAGTCATCTGCTAAGCCTGTCTCTTGATAAGTCGTCTGCTTAGACTGTCTCTTGATAAGTCGTCTGCTTAGACTGTCTCTTGAAAAGTCGTGTGCTTAGACTGTCTCTTGATAAGTCGTCTGGTTAGACTGTCTCTTAATTAGTCGTCTGCTTAGACTGTCTCTTGATAAGTCGTCTGCTTAGCCTGTCTCTTGATAAGTCGTCTGCTTAGACTGTCTCTTGATAAGTCGTCTGCTTAGACTGTCTCTTGATAAGTCTTCTGCTTAGACATCTCTCTTGATAAGTCTTCTGGTTAGACTGTCTCTTGATAAGTCGTCTGGTTAGACTGTCTCTTGATAAGTCGTCTGCTTAAACTGTCTCTTGATAAGTCGTCTGGTTAGACTGTCTCTTGATAAGTCGTCCGGTTAGCCTGTCTCTTGATAAGTCTTCTGGTTAGACTGTCTCTTGATAAGTCGTCTGGTTAGACTGTCTCTTGATAAGTCGTCTTGTTAGACTGTCTCTTGATAAGTCGTCTGCTTAAACTGTCTCTTGATAAGTCGTCTGGTTAGACTGTCTCTTGGTAAGTAGTCTGGGTATGTTTATGTAGGTGTCGTCTGGGTAGGTTTGTAGAAGTGTCGTCTTGGCAGGTGTAGAAGGGTCGTCTCGGCAGGTGTGTAGATGTGTCGTTCTTGTAAGTGTGTAGATATATCGTCCTGGTAGGTGTGTATATGTGTCGTCCTGGTAGGTTGTAGATTATCGTTTGAAAGGTTTTAAGATGTGCCGTTTTAGTAGGTCTGTAAATGTGTCGTCTTTGTAGGTGTGTAGATGTGTCCTTCAACAAGGAGAGACAGTTTTCTTGTGTGATTGGGAGGGGAGTTAATACAGACAACTAGAAAAACGTTGCTCAGATAAAGTCTCCTCCCTTCAAAACTGGTTTTAAAAGTACACGAGTTGTGTATTGATTTGGTCACCAGGACATCCTATGTCCACTACAATGTGTTTGAGATAAAATTGAAACATTCTACGATTTGACAACAATGACCGTTGAAACACTAAAAACAGACACTAACTTTCAAATTGTATCTAACATCTAGCAATGTTTTGTTTCGCTTGACTTGTATATACATGCTCTCATTAAGTTTCTAAGCATTTTGTATTTCCCAAAAAATGAGAAATGTTCCAATACTGCAGTGATTTCTCTCAAGACTAATTGGAAAGTTTCTAGCATTCATATAATATTAAAAGATCTTGTAAAGACTAATGTTGAGTTCCAGTTCAAACTTATTTTACTCATGAAGTACACATGAAGTACTCAAGAAGTACACAAGAAGTACACTGACATTGATTCTAACACACGACAGTTTCTCCCATCTTCTTTCTAGACGAAGCCACAAAACATTTCAACTTTATTCAATGTATTCAATTATTTTAGATCAAAACAACCAACGTGACTCTCAAGTTTTTATTCCAAATAATAGAAAACTTATCAAGTAAATTAAGACTGTAAAGATGTTATATAATTATCTGAAACTATACACTTTCTTTGTACATTGTTCTTGCAATTTCAGATTTAAAATCAAACCCGAAGTATGTGTTTTATTGCGAATGCTGTTCGTATTTGCATATATTTTGTTATTGTTACAGTAGTAACACTGAGGTAGTCAGTTGTAGTCAAACTAAATTTTCATTTGATTAGAGCAATAAAAATTCGTATCTTATCTAAATAAACAATAAATTAAAATATCTAACTCCCTCTTGACCCCTAGGTCTCTCTCCATCCTAGATCTCTTTCTCCATCCTAGAGCTCTCTCTCCATCCTAGATCTTTCTCTACATCTCTCCCTACATCTTAGATCTATCGCTACATCCTAGATCTCTCTCTACATCCTAGATCTCTCTTTACATCCTAGATCTCTCTCTACATCCTAGATCTCTCTCTACATCCTAGATCTCTCGCTACATCCTAGATCTCTCAGTACATCCTAGATCTCTCTCTACATCCTAGATCTCTCTCTACATCCTAGATCCCTCTCTACATCCTAGATCTCTCTCTACATCCTTGATCTCATTCTACATCCTAGATCTCCTCTTCCATCCTAGATCTCTCTCTCTACATCCTAGATCTCTCTCTTCATCCTAGATCTCTCTCTCTACATCCTAGATCTCTCTCTACACCCTAGATCTCTCGCTACATCCTAGATCTCTCAGTACATCATAGATCTCTCTCTACATCCTAGATCTCTCTCTACATCCTAGATCTCTCTCTACATCATCTCTCTCTACATCCTAGATCTCTCTCTCTCTACATCCTAGATCTCTCTCTACATCCTAGATCTTTCTCTACATCTCTCCCTACATCGTAGATCTATCGCTACATCCTAGATCTCTCTCTACATCCTAGATCTCTCTTTACATTCTAGATCTCTCTCTACATCCTAGATCTCTCGCTACATCCTAGATCTCTCGCTACATCCTAGATCTCACAGTACATCCTAGATCTCTCTCTATATCCTAGATCTCTCTCTACATCCTAGATCTCCACTTCCATCCTAGATCTCTCTCTACATCCTAGATCTCTCTCTCTACATCCTGGATCTCTCTCTACATCCTAGATCTCTCTACATCCTAGATCTCTTTCTACATCCTAGATCTTTCTCTTCATCCTAGATCTTTCTCTCTACATCCTAGATCTCTCTCTACATCCTAGATCTTTCTCTCTACATCCTAGATCTCACTCTACATCCTAGATCTCTCTCTCTACATCCTAGATCTTTCTCTCTACATCCTAGATCTCTCTCTACATCCTAGATATCTCTCTACATCCTAGATCTCTCTATCTACATTCTAGATCTCTCTCTACATCCTAGATCTCTCTCTACATCCTAGATCTCTCTCTACATCCTAGATCTTTCTCTACATCCTAAATTTTTCTCTCTACATCCTAGATCTCTCTCTCTACATCCTAGATCTTTCTCTCTACATCCTAGATCTCTCTCTACATCCTAGATCTCTCTCTACATCCTAGATCTTTCTCTCTACATCCTAGATCTCTCTCTACATCCTAGATCTCTCTCTCTACATCCTAGATCTCTCTCTACATCCTAGATCTCTCTCTACATCCTAGATCTTTCTCTCTACATCCTAGATCTCTCTCTACATCCTTGATCTCTCTCTACATCCTAGATCTCTCTGCACATCCTAGATCTCTCTCTACATCCTAGATCTCTGTCTCTACATGTAGATCTCTCTCTACATCCTAGATCTCTCTCTACATCCTAGATCTCTCTCTACATCCTAGATCTCTTTCTACATCCTAGATCTCTCTCTACATCCTAGATCTCTCTCTCTACATCCTAGATCACTGTCTCTACATCCTAGATCTCTCTATACATCCTAGATCTGTCTCTACATCCTAGATCTCGGTCTCTACATCCTAGATCTCTCTCTACATCCTAGATCTCTCTCTTCATTCTAGATCTCTCTCTACATCCTAGATGTCTTTCTCTCTACATCCTAGATCTCTGTCTCTACATCCCAGATCTCTCTCTACATCCTAGATCTCTGTCTCTATATCCTAGATCTCTCTCTACATCCTAGATCTCTCTCTCTCTGCATCCTATATCTCTCTCTACATCCTAGATCTCTGTCTCTACATCCTAGATCTCTCTCTACATCCTAGATCTCTGTCTCTACATCCTAGATCTCTCTCTACATCCTAGATCTCTCTCTCTCTTTCTACATCCTGGATCTCTGTCTCTACATCCTAGATCTCTTTCTCTACATCCTAGATCTCTGTCTCTACATCCTAGATATCTTTCTACATCCTAGATCTCTGTCTCTACATCCTAGATTTCTCTCTACATCCTAGATCTCTCTCTTCATTCTAGATCTCTCTCTACATCCTAGATCTCTTTCTCTCTACATCCTAGATCTGTCTCTACATCCCAGATCTCTCTCTCTACATCCTAGATCTCTCTCTACATCCTAGATCTCTCTCTACATCCTAGATATCTCTCTACATCCTAGATCTCTGTCTCTACATCCTAGATCTCTCTCTCTCTACATCCTAGATCTCTTTCTCTACATCCTAGATCTCTGTCTCAACATCCTAGATCTCTCTCTACATCCTAGATCTCTCTCTACATCATAGATCTCTCTCTACATCTTATATCTCTCTTTCTACATCCTAGATCTCTGTCTACATCCTAGATCTCTGTCTCTACATCCTAGATCTCTGTCTCTACATCCTAGATCTCTCTCTACATCCTTGATCTCTCTCTCTACATCCTAGATCTCTCTCTACATCCTAGATCTCTCTTTCTACATCCTAGATCTCTCTACATCCTAGATCTCTCTCTCTACATCCTAGATATCTCTCTCTCTCCTTACATCCTAGATCGCTCTTTCTCTACATCGTAGATCTCTCTCTACATCCTTAATCTCTCTCTACATCCTAGATCTCTCTCTACATCCTAGATCTCTCGCTACATCCTAGATCTCTCTCTACATCCTTGATCTCATTCTACATCCTAGATCTCCTCTTCCATCCTAGATCTCTATCTCTACATCCTAGATCTCTCTCTCTCTACATCCTAGATCTCTCTCTACATCCTAGATCTCTCTCTCTACATCCTAGATCTCTTTCTACATCCTAGATCTCTCTCTCTACATCCTAGATCTCTCTCTACATCCTAGATTTCTCTCTACATCCTAGATATCTCTCTACATTCTAGATCTCTGTCTCTACATCCTAGATCTCTCTCTCTCTACATCCTAGATCTCTTTCTCTACATCCTAGATCTCTGTCTCTACATCCAAGATCTCTCTCTACATCCTAGATATCTCTCTACATCCTAGATCTCTCTCTGCATCTTATATCTTTCTTTCTACATCCTAGATCTCTGTCTACATCCTAGATCTCTGTCTCTACATCCTAGATCTCTGTCTCTACATCCTAGATCATTCTCTACATCCTTGATCTCTCTCTCTTTACATCCTAGATCTCTCTCTACATCCTAGATCTATCTTTCTACATCCTAGATCTCTCTCTCTTTCTACATCCTAGATATCTCTCTCTCCTTACACCCTAGATCTCTTTCTCTCTACATCCTAGATCTGTCTCTACATCCTAGATCTCTCTCTCTACATCCTAGATCTCTCTCTACATCCTAGATCTCTCTCTACATCCTAGATATCTCTCTACATCCTAGATCTCTGTCTCTACATCCTAGATCTCTCTCTCTCTACATCCTAGATCTCTTTCTCTACATCCTAGATCTCTGTCTCAACATCCTAGATCTCTCTCTACATCCTAGATCTCTCTCTACATCATAGATCTCTCTCTACATCTTATATCTCTCTTTCTACATCCTAGATCTCTGTCTACATCCTAGATCTCTGTCTCTACATCCTAGATCTCTGTCTCTACATCCTAGATCTCTCTCTACATCCTTGATCTCTCTCTCTACATCCTAGATCTCTCTCTACATCCTAGATCTCTCTTTCTACATCCTAGATCTCTCTACATCCTAGATCTCTCTCTCTACATCCTAGATATCTCTCTCTCCTTACATCCTAGATCGCTCTTTCTCTACATCGTAGATCTCTCTCTACATCCTTAATCTCTCTCTACATCCTAGATCTCTCTCTACATCCTAGATCTCTCGCTACATCCTAGATCTCTCTCTACATCCTTGATCTCATTCTACATCCTAGATCTCCTCTTCCATCCTAGATCTCTATCTCTACATCCTAGATCTCTCTCTCTCTACATCCTAGATCTCTCTCTACATCCTAGATCTCTCTCTCTACATCCTAGATCTCTTTCTACATCCTAGATCTCTCTCTCTACATCCTAGATCTCTCTCTACATCCTAGATTTCTCTCTACATCCTAGATATCTCTCTACATTCTAGATCTCTGTCTCTACATCCTAGATCTCTCTCTCTCTACATCCTAGATCTCTTTCTCTACATCCTAGATCTCTGTCTCTACATCCAAGATCTCTCTCTACATCCTAGATATCTCTCTACATCCTAGATCTCTCTCTGCATCTTATATCTTTCTTTCTACATCCTAGATCTCTGTCTACATCCTAGATCTCTGTCTCTACATCCTAGATCTCTGTCTCTACATCCTAGATCATTCTCTACATCCTTGATCTCTCTCTCTACATCCTAGATCTCTCTCTACATCCTAGATCTATCTTTCTACATCCTAGATCTCTCTCTCTTTCTACATCCTAGATATCTCTCTCTCCTTACATCCTAGATCGCTCTTTCTCTACATCGTAGATCTCTCTCTACATCCTAAATCTCTCTCTACATCCTAGATCTCTCTCTACATCCTAGATCTCTCGCTACATCCTAGATCTCTCTCTACATCCTAGATCTCATTCTACATCCTAGATCTCCTCTTCCATCCTAGATCTCTATCTCTACATCCTAGATCTCTCTCTCTACATCCTAGATCTCTCTCTACATCCTAGATCTCTCTCTCTACATCCTAGATTTCTCTCTCTACATCCTAGATCTCTCTCTACATCCTAGATCTCTCTCTACATCCTAGATCTCTCTCTACATCCTAGATCTCTCTATATATCCTAGATCTTTCTCTCTCTACATCCTAGATCATTACTCTCTATTTGATTTACGTAGACATGTATTAGTCAAGCTTAGATATTTCTTTTAACCACATTGAAGCAACGTTACAATTGACTCTGTTTCTGTTTCGGAACACATTGTGGATGACTACGCCTTGTTGGTTGGTTGGTTTTTCCAATTCTAGTCAAGCCAAATTTAGATTTATTTTTTACTTTGAAATATTATAACGGTTAAACTATTGTTGTCTCCATATGGCCAACGAGCTAGTAATTCTTTTCTCTTCGTCATATATGAAGTGTTAAATGTCCAGAAAAATCTTTAGACATTTTGGAGATCAGTTGTTCAGGCTCATGGCTCGAAATTCCATGAAGGATTGACATGAACAGGGGTATTTAAAAAAAAAAAAGTGTATCTTGTCATCCTGTTCTGAAGTCTTCGAGACTACAATAGACAGGACACGCCTTATTAACCTATCTTATCAGCCTCTCGGTCCACGATTTTGGGAAACAGAACTCTATCTAGCAGTAATCAGAGTTGAGATAGTCTCCCCTTACATTAGAGATGTATCTCCATGTTCTGTTTACTCACTCTTATGTCCCCTACACACACGTACAGACAATGCAGTCACTGACTGGGGAGTTCTCGCCCTTCATTGTTCCCGCTGGCTCGTCCATTCTGCTGCTCTTTGGCCAAGTCTGCCTGCGAGTGTGTGCTATGGACTTTTCGTTATCTCAGAGTGGTCATAAAGACATTGTAGCCTGGTCACTGGACAATGTCCTAACCAATTAGTGGCTGTAGAAGAGCATGGCTGCACCGAAAGTTTTTTTTTATTTTATAGTTGGTCTTTACTATATATGTTGATAGATTGGCATAGAGTTGTTACATTAAAGAATCTGTGGCTTTGATCTCGAGACATACAGGTACAAAAGCATTGATTACATGTTGCTTTTCTAGTTACACTTCGTTTCTTTCGTTTTGTAAATTTGTTACATTCTTTGAAAGCTTCATTTGTCTCCTAGTTTCCTACAGATTTCTCATTGATGTCAAAGTTTAACTTTTTTCTAAGTGACATTTTCAGATAGACGCGTTGACCAGGGCACGACATTGCATTTGGTAAGGAATCTTTATGAAGCCTAGAATAGGTTCATATTTAATTTACCCCCCCCCACTTCCCAAATATTGAGCAATTGTCCTTCTCCTGTATCCAATTGTCATAAGGCGAGTAGAGTGCTAGTCTAGTTGACATCTACAGAGCAACACTCTTGACCTAAGTTTGATTTAACATTCATATATACCACCCCCGTCACTGTTTCTTTCAACTCTTATCAAACATGTGAACCCCTCCTCCCCCCCCCCATCAATACCCCCCCGGGAGAATGTCTTTTGAAAAGTTCAATACCCTCCCTTCCCCCCCCCCACTAAAACAAGTAACAAGTAACCCCTCCCTTCATCTGTACAAATAAAAGAACGTCGCACGCTGCATGAGCTAAAACCCCCCGCTCACGTGAGTTAAATCTTAAGAGGTAACTCCCCCCGACCCACCACCCCATTTCACTCCTCCCCGTCTCTTTCAGCGTGCAGGCCTAACAACACTAATCGATCCAATGATTCACAGGTATAGCCTTGGGTGAGCGATGTTGAAAGCTCACCGCTTGGCCAGTCTCAAGGGAGAGAGAGGGGGGGGGAGGGAAAGAAAACCACTGCGTGCGCGTGCCACACTTTCTACATGCCCAGTTTCTTGTCCGTGTTTCTCCCCCGCCCCTTCCCAGACCACAGCTGCTAGATCCACGGACCAAGCGCAATGTTTCTTCCTAGGACTGTGATTTCTTTCCGTCACTGTTGTGTTGTTTCTATCGTGAATGTCGACATTGTTTAGAGCTTGCTGATAGTTAGAGTGGTGAATATGTAAGCACAAATAGGTAGCCAAGACACAGTAGTTTATGTGTTTAACACAATTAGTAGAAGTGTCAATGTAAGGACATAATTCATATCAATCTGTGTCAGACTTGTAAGTGTAACATGTAGGGAGTCAAACATTTATTAGGGAATAGTTACCAACATCAAGACACTAGAAGAAGACGAGTCGTTTTAGATCTCTGTCAAATTTTTAGTTGACTGTTACTAGTTCATATATAGAACCTATGGTGGACTTTGACTTGAAAATGTTTACATCCAGCAAATAGAGTTGACTAGGGTTCTGTGTGGGTATGTATGAAACAGTTTAGTGTCGAGGTTCTGTGTGGGTATGTATGAAACAGTTTAGTGTCGAGGTTCTGTGTGGGTATGTATTAAACAGTTTAGTGTCGAGGTTCTGTGTGGGTATGTATGAAACAGTTTAGTGTCGAGGTTCTGTGTGGGTATGTATTAAACAGTTTAGTGTCGAGGTTCTGTGTGGGTATGTATGAAACAGTGTCGATGTTCTGTGTGGGTATTTGTGAAACAGTTTAGTGTCGAGGTTCTGTGTGGGTATTTGTGAAACAGTTTAGTGTCGAGGTTCTGTGTGGGTATGTATGAAACAGTTTAGTGTCGAGGTTCTGTGTGGGTATGAAACAATTAAGGCACGAGATTTGGAGAGTTTTGTTTTCTGAAAAGGTTCCACTCTGAGCCAGTGTTTTACACAAGACTAGCACCAGAATTATGATGAAATCTTCAATATTAGTAAATAACTCATTGGTAACCAAAACTGAACCCATACATTTTGATAGGGTTGTTTTCTTATTCGGCCAAACCTTGGTCAGATATCGACAGCTACAAATAAGGGCAGGTAATTCCCACACTAATACTAAAGGTTGTCAATCATCGATTTCTCCATTGCAATAAGTAATCAATAAAAAATCAATTAAACACTTAAATGTTAGCTAAAGTTGTTGATGCTGCTTAGGCAGGAAGTAGCCGTCCAAAACATTTGTAGCAAGTAACTACAATTAATGGTCCCTTTTAAAAGTAGCTACAATTAATGGTCCCTTTTAAAAGTAGCCACGATTAATGGTCCCTTTTAAAAGTAAGTTCTATAGAAGACACAATGGAAGCATTTTAATTGCTATCTAAAGATAGTCCTACATATCATTAAATATTACTTCATTTTATTCACTTAGTGCATCTTTCTTTGGCAATAATACAATTGTGTGTTGTGTTAAATCAAACCAAAATTTATTTGAAACTCTGTAGAAATAAGAATTATTTAAGGTTGTGCTATTCAAAATGATTGAGAATTTTACATAATAACATTAATCAAATATACTGGCACATTTCGTATTCCATATGCTAGAACAAATTCGTACAAGTTCTCCTTCTTACCTAGTGTCATTAAATAATGGATTGGGTTACCTGAATCAGCCCACTTAGCAGAGTTTAAGTCACTGATTAGCAAGCAGGACTAGATTGACAAATGAAATGCATGCGTAGGGCTTTTCTGTTTTCAAGTAACGTCTGAAATGTATAAGATAAGAAGAGACTGATTTGTTTCAAACTCAATCCAGAGCCTCCACTGAAGTGAACCTTGAGCTGGAAGTCATATCTCCATTGTGTACATCTGGCCCACGGAGGCTAGACAACTACAAAATAATCATTTGTTTCAATAAACACAAAACATGATAAACTTCTGAATGTAAGCCTGGGCTGTGTCTTGTATGGTAACTCTTGAGTACTTTGGGATCTAGGTTTATGCCTGACTGAACAAGGGAAGTGATCAGTGAGCAAATAAAAACCATTTCTTGAATGAATGAACTTGTCCTGGGGGAATACTCTCGTGACAGAGCATAACAGACTGGGGAAGAAAGCATCACCATGGTAACGTTCAGCTGACGGAAACAAGTTTTATGTTTAACAGACTGGGATCGTTGTAGCTTTACAGTTTGTACAGACTGGGATCGTTGTAGCTTTACAGTTTGTACAGACTGGGATCGTTGTAGCTTTACAGTTTGTACAGACTGGGATCGTTGTAGCTTTACAGTTTGTACAGACTGGGATCATTCTCGCATTAGTGTGGAAAGACTGGGATCTTTGTAGCATTAGAGTGTGAATAGATAGGGATCATTTGAAGAGTGAAAAGAATTGTACATAAGACATATTCAGAAAGAGAGACACAGACAGACAGATAGATAGATAGATAGATAGATAGATAGATAGATAGATAGATAAATAGATAGATAAATAGATAGATAGATAAATAGATAATTTAAAACGTCTGAACCCGATAGTTGTGATAAGAATACATCTAACACATCACACATCTAACACATCACACATCTAACACATCACACATCTAACACATCACACATCTGACCTAGAAGGTAACAGACTCTATGAACACGTGTCAAGGATAAAACAATATTTCTAAGCACAAGGAGAAAGTTGGCGGCTGTGAGTGTAAAATGAGGTTTTCTCAGGACAATCTTATTTACCTTCCTTCACTACAACACGGGTGAGAGAGACTCTGCTTTTCATTAGCCTTCTTTCTTTAGCATACGTCTATCTGCCTTCTATCTTCTCTCTCTCTCTCTTTATTTCTCTCTCTCTTCTCTCTCTCTTTCTCTCTCTCTCTCTTTATTTCTCTCTATTTCTTCCTCTTTTTCTTCCTTTCTCTTCCTCTTTTTCTTTTTCTTTCACTTTCTCTCTCTTTCTTCCTCTCTTTCTTTCTCTTCTCTCTTTTTCTTTCTCTTCTCTCTCTCTCTCTAAGATTTAAAGACCAACAAAAGACAAATCATGAATCTATCAATTGTATAAACTTGTCTCTTAGAATCAATTCCTGTTGTATCCAAACATTGAAGCACTAGACTGGGAAGGGGGGGGGGATTCGGTTCTCGTCATATTTCATTCGCAACCAACAGTTTTTGTGTTTACTGCCTCAATTATTTGATCCACTTGCTCGAGTTCATTGTATATGGACTTTATTTGACCAATCTTAAAACTATACAAGTGCATTGATAACAATATATATATATATATATATATATGGAGAGAGAGAGGGGTGTCTCTCTATAAATACACTGCACTTGACATGTAACGAGCGATTGAAACTGAGAATAGAAGACATCGATCACAAAAAAACAAAAAGACATTACAACATTTCCCATCTATGGTTAGGTCTATGTCTGTCTTCGGCAGTACCATTTCTCTTTGGCTCTCAAATGTTGTATTCGGCAGTACCATTTCTTTTTGGCTCTCAAATGTTGTATTCGGCAGTACCATTTCTTTTTGGCTCTCAAATGTTGTATTCGGCGGCGGCCTGCGCTCTAGATCTTCCTTTTGTGTTTATTTGTCATTTCAGTGGATAAACTGATGGGTTTTTTTTTTACGTTATTCAACAAAACTTAGGGCCGGTTTTAAGGGAGGGGCAGACGTGGCTACTGCCCCGGGGACTCCACAAGAAAGAGAGTTACCCACAAAGGAGATAAAGATATATTGTGGCTACTGCCCCAGGGACTCCACAAGAAAGGGTCTCCACAAAGGAGATAAAGATATATTATAGCTGCTGCCCTGGGGCCTCCACAAAGGAGATAAAGATATATTGTGGCTACTGCCCCGGGGCCTCCTCAAAGGAGATAAAGATATATTGTGGCTACTGCCCCGGGAACTCCACAAGAAAGGGGCCTCCACAAAGGAGATAAAGATATATTGTGGCTACTGCCCCGGGGCATCCACAAGATAGGGGCCTCCACAAAGGAGATAAAGATATATTCACATTTCGACGAATTTAATTTTGTTTTGATTCTTTTCGCTAATACTTTCAATCTTACGTCGGTTGGCAACAGTCACGTGATTAAGAAGTGTCCGCTTCTCGGTAAATGTCGATGCAGCTCCATATTTACGACATTGTGTCTACTTAGGGCCTTACCCTCCCCAAATAGACCCTTTTTAAAACTAAAATAGGAATATTAATTTTATGATTTAATTTTTAAATTTAAAAGTACTCTATTTGTTTTGTAATTAAATATGGCTTGCTTATAGATTGATGTGTTAGTATTCAGAAGTGGAAATACATTGAAGCTTTGGAATGCGTGTAAGGGCCTCCACAAAAACCCTGCCACGGGGTCTCCACATACTTAATCCGGCCCTGGGTTAACTCAATGTTGATAATGCATTCAGTTTGATTTCTTGTTTTAAATTCATGTTGTTAAACAAAAGGTCATGAACTACAATGTCAAGAATATTTTGAAACTAAAGAACAGGCTACGGCTTTCCTTGTCTTGTCACAAATGGCTACATACTAGTACATAGCCTTCAAGTTTTTGCATAGGGGATATAATATATATATATATATATAGATACATATATGTACTACTGTTGAAAACATTGCATGTATATCACAGTGCACAATGAAGACACTGCACACAATGTGATCTCATGTCTCTAAAACTTTCCTTTGTTTTCTCTCTTTAGTTGTGAATACGGTGCCCTGCGCGCCCCACCTATTCAGTTCCCGCCCCTGACGGAGCTCTCAGATATGGCAGAGACAAGTATCATCCTGACGAACGGACCCAGCACTAACCACTTGCACCATCAACATCATCATTTGAACAACAACAGTCTGAACAGTGGAACTCCCAACGGCAGTATGGTACAAGACGGAACGAATACAGCGACTTCCACAATACTTACTGTTAGGATGATTATGCAGGGAAAGGTCAGAAGTTCAAATATTATTAGACATGCACAAATTGAAATGCTAAATACTTTGGACATCCTAACATTAGAGTGCTAAATACTTTAGACATCCTAACATTAGAGTGCTAAATACATTAGGCACCCTAACATTAGAGTGCTAAATACTTTAGACATCCTAACATTAAAGTGTTAAATATTTTAGACATCCTAACATTAGAGTGCTAAATACTTTAGACATCCTAACATTAGAGTGCTAATCTTTTCATAATACTGGACATAAAAATGTAAAAAAAAAAATGTTCACAAAAGATGTATCTAACAAGAAATAGGTTTATTAAATGAAGAAACATTTACAAGAAACATGTACATTAAAACAAATGGATACACGTAGTATATATACTTTGGTGATATCGATGTGTTGATTTGTTTAAAAGTAAAACTCTAAAGCACTATCTTATATAAAGAATAAAGATCTTATCTAATTATGTTTTAAATATCTTGAAATTCATTGAATTGCTTCTCATTTTACTCGAAAGTTTACAATGCTGAAAACATTTGAGAATTTTTAGTGCTTTTTGTTAATTGAAATTATTGAAACATCGGGATATAGAAGAAACAGTGAACGAAAAGTAAGAATCTCACATTGACATAAAGGGAACATGAAATTGTATCCAAGAGGAAGGAAGTGGTCCAACAAGTCAGGGTGGACGACACTGTTCCTAGTATCAGTAAATACAAGCATATGTCTTGTACCAACTTCCTATGATGATTTAACATGGTTGCAGAGAAATGAATCAACAATTGAACTGAGCTGCTAGACACTTCTGGACCAGCAAAATAGTCAGTCCTATTACCTCTCAAATGTCTCAAATCTGAACTAAGACATTGTCGTAAATTTAGTGCTTAGAACACTTTGAACAAGTCGTACAAGAAAGGAAGAGAGAAAGAATGATCTGAACATAATGTGTAGGCACTGTTAGAAATGCTCTGAACATAATGTGTAGGCACTGTTAGAAATGCTCTGAACATAATGTGTAGGCACTGTTAGAAATGCTCTGAACATAATGTGTAGGCACTGTTAGAAATGCTCTGATCGTAATGTGTAGGCACTGTTAGAAATGCTCTGAACATAATGTGTAGGCACTGTTAGAAATGCTCTGATCGTAATGTGTAGGCACTGTTAGAAATGCTCTGAACATAATGTGTAGGCACTGTTAGAAATGCTCTGATCATAATGTGTAGGCACTGTTAGAAATGCTCTGATCATAATGTGTAGGCACTGTTAGAAATGATCTGAACAAGTATCTTTCTAATAAATCTATAACAATGTAAATCTATTGAACAGATCTCTTCTATTATAAAATGAATGTAGATCTTTGATTTAAATCTAGAATTATAAAGCATATATATATATATATATATATATATATATATATATATATATATGAATGATTGGGACATCCAACTCCTATTGGAATCGTTCCCTTTGCGTTGTGAGCTGAAGAGGGACATTAAAAGTGAAACCTTGTTTCTGGGTGACGTCACGGCTACCTATTGTTTTCAATTATGTAGCCCTTCCCTTCAGTAGTCAGGCTCTCTCTAATGCAAGCTGGCGCTGCTGTTGGCCAGCGGTCAATAACTGGTCAATAGCACAATCTGCACTGATTTGTGCCGCCACTCTCCTGTGGCGAGGGTGTGGGGGGATACGAATATTAAATGACGGTTTGTGCTAGACAGTGAGCGTATCGAGAGAAAGTAACTCAAACAATACATGATAGAGTTCATGTTTAGAGTAGTAGCACACACAGACTCACACGCATTCACGTACAATCACACATAGAATCACATTTATATATATATATAATTCCCACACATATACACACACAGTTTTGTTTGTTTACACCCAACTATTGTAACGAAAATGGTTAGTAACAAAAATGACCTTAGATTTCGTTTTGTTGACATCGCCTTTCTATTGTATAAAAGAAATAAATGTAGACTGTATCTAAAGAGGAAACCTGGTGACACTTAAACAATGCATTAACTCTTATATAAATGTAGACCTGATGACCACGGGTGGCTAACTAAAACAATGCATTAACTCTTATATAAATGTAGACCTGATGACCACGGGTGGCTAACTAAAACAATGCATTAACTCTTATATAAATGTAGACCTGATGACCACGGGTGGCTAACTAAAACAATGCATTAACTCTTATATAAATGTAGACCTGATGACCACGGGTGGCTAACTAAAACAATGCATTAACTCTTATATAAATGTAGACCTGATGACCACGGGTGGCTAACTAAAACAATGCATTAACTCTTATGCTATGATGTTCCTTCTACAAAAACTTTCAGCTGAACTAGAGATAATGGGACCAATCTGGGACCATCCAGATGACTGTCCAGAACGCAGACTACTCGGCCAGCCGGCCAAAACTACTTGTAAAAAAAATATTCACTCTATTTTTCTAAATGCAAAATAAATATCTGTTTAAATAAATGAAAGTAAACTTGTGAATATAAAAATATTTACTCCCTTGACATTTGGAAAACAAAAGCTACACACTTCACCAATCTCCAGTTCTAGACCCTTGAAAGGTCCCGTTTTCAATTGGTCCTCTAGAAATGAAGCTGTCACGTCTTACTTAGCGAAACTCCAATTTTTTTCAAATGGCCAACATAACAGAGCCCAAAATATTTTAGTAAAAATTAACATTATCAAAACATTGAAGCCAGAAAAATTGAAAAATCAACAAGCATTTCATGAAAATGATTTCATTTTAATCTAGACAGCTAGAAAGTAAATCAAAAATCCTAAAACCAACAAAAAAAGTTGATCAAAAAAACATCAAATTATTTCGTATATGTTGAAGTTTTGAGTTTGTTGGCAGTGTTGAAAACCTTATTACAATATACCAACAAAATAGAAACTTCACATTTTTTTTTAGCTTTCAAATCTATTTAAATGAAGATTATATCTCCAACTTTTAGAGTTTTCTAGCCTTTCTAATACTAGATCAAGATGTTTTACATTCAAACAAAGTTCTCTAAAAAATAAATGGCTAATTTGAAGTTAGAGAGCGAGTGAAGTAGCGCCATCTAGGAACAAGACATAATCTACTTGTATTCTTTGTGTCATTCGTGTCATCTGACACACAGTGTGGACCTGTTGAAAGTGACATCATGTCATCTGACACACAGTGTGTACCTGTTGAAAGTGACATCGTGTCATCTGGCACACAGTGTGGACCTGTTGAAAGTGACATCGTGTCATCTGACACACAGTGTGGACCTGTTGAAAGCGACATCGTGTCATCTGACACACAGTGTGGATCTGTTGAAAGTGACATCGTTGCCATCTGACACACAGTGTGGACCTTTGAAATGACATCGTGTCATCTGACACACAGTGTGGACCTGTTGAAAGTGACATCGTGTCATCTGACACCCAGTGTGGACCTGTTGAAGTGACATCGTGTCATCTGACACACAGTGTGGACCTGTTGAAAGTGACATCGTGTTTTAAGTTGACATGGAAATAAATGATTCTTTTCCGTCAAGTCGAAGAGAACATTTCCTCGTAGGCACCACATAGTCCCCTCAAAATGGAGTAGGTCTAGATGTTTCTGCTCTAGGCACATAGTCACCTCAAAGTGGAGTAGGTCTAGACGTTTCTGCTCTAGACACATAGTTACCTCAAAGTGGAGTAGTTTTAGATGTTTCTGCTCTAGGCACATAGTCACCTCAAAGTGGAGTAGGTCTAGATGTTTCTGCTCTAGACACAAAGTCACCTCAAAGTGGATTGCTAAGGAGTAGGTCTAGATGTTTCTGCTCTAGGCACATAGTCACCTCAAAGTGGAGTAGTTTTAGATGTTTCTGCTCTAGGCACATAGTCACCTCAAAGTGGAGTAGGTCTAGATGTTTCTGCTCTAGGCACATAGTCACCTCAAAGTGGAGTAGGTCTAGATGTTTCTGCTCTAGGCACATAGTCACCTCAAAGTGGAGTAGGTCTAGATGTTTCTGCTCTAGGCACATAGTCACCTCAAAGTGGAGTAGGTCTAGATGTTTCTGCTCTAGGCACATAGTCACCTCAAAGTGGAGTAGGTCTAGATGTTTCTGCTCTAGGCACATAGTCACCTCAAAGTGGAGTAGGTCTAGATGTTTCTGCTCTAGGCACATAGTCACCTCAAAGTGGATTGCTAAGGAGTAGGTCTAGATGTTTCTGCTCTAGGCACATAGTCACCTCAAAGTGGATTGCTAAGGAGTAGGTCTAGATGTTTCTGCTCTAGGCACATAGTCACCTCAAAGTGGAGTAGGTCAAGATGTTTCTGCTCTAGGCACATAGTCACCTCAAAGTGGAGTAGGTCTAGATGTTTCTGCTCTAGGCATATAGTCACCTCAAAGTGGATTGCTAAGGAGTAGGTCTAGATGTTTCTGCTCTAGGCACATAGTCACCTCAAAGTGAATTGCTAAGGAGTAGGTCTAGATGTTTCTGCTCTAGGCACATAGTCACCTCAAAGTGGATTGCTAAGGAGTAGGTCTAGATGTTTCTGCTCTAGGCACATAGTCACCTCAAAGTGGAGTAGGTCTAGATGTTTCTGCTCTAGGCACATAGTCACCTCAAAGTGGAGTAGGTCTAGATGTTTCTGCTCTAGGCACATAGTCACCTCAAAGTGGATTGCTAAGGAGTAGGTCTAGATGGTTCTGCTCTAGGCACATAGTCACCTCAAAGTGGAGTAGTTTTAGATGTTTCTGCTCTAGGCACATAGTCACCTCAAAGTGGAGTAGGTCTAGATGTTTCTGCTCTAGGCACATAGTCACCTCAAAGTGGATTGCTAAAGAGTAGGTCTAGATGTTTCTGCTCTAGGCACATAGTCACCTCAAAGTGGATTGCTAAGGAGTAGGTCTAGATGTTTCTGCTCTAGGCACATAGACACATCAAAGTGGATTGGTAACAAGTAGGTCTAGATGTTTCTCTCAGTGTTAAACATCAACAAAAGTAACCTACACTTTTAGATCTAGCTCCCTGAAAGTCGCAACAAGAAACGTTGGTCTAGTGATCGAGAACTATGTTCAACAAGCATCCCTTTACGACATAGTCATTGATTCAGAAGATAACTTTCCACATGTAAGCCAAGTTCTGTGGAACAGTAATTTCATTCAAACTAGAATTAGTACCATTCTTGTCTCATTCAAAGTTGGGTTAGGGTTAGGGTTGTTTTATTCTATTCAATCTTTTCCTTGTTTTATTCTATTCAATGTTTGTTGTTCTATTCTAGTCAATCTGTTTGTTGTTTGATTCTAATCAATCTGTTTGTTGTTTTATTCTAGTCAATCTGTTTGTTGTTTGATTCTAATCAATATGACTCAGACATTTCCTCAGTCTACTGTTGTATTTCACTAACTTAAATTCAATATATTTGTGTACAAAAAAAACAATTTTGGAAGTTTAATTATAATTACTTTTTTTTTTCCAGGAAGTGGGAAGCATTATTGGCAAGGTAAGAATGTTAAACCTTCAATATAGTAGATTGTAAGGTATATGTATGTTTGTATGTATCTATGTTTGTATGTATCTTAGTTTGTATGTATCTATGTTTGTATGTATATTCTGCATAGAAATCAAAACGTTTGACCAATCTTGAAAAAACTTGGCATAAATGTTTCTTTGATCATAATGGAGACCGTAGTTTATGTTTATTGTTCCTCCCCTAATGGAAGGCCCAAAAAATAATAAAAAATCTAAATTTATCTTTTAAAGAACGAACATTTTTTAGCAAATAGGGTAAACCCGTTTTCACATTATTTTATGTTAGATTCAATACTTCTAAACTGGTAAATCCATTTTCACACTCTACTTTTGTTTTCGTGGCAGAATATTTGTTTAAATGTTAAGAGAACCTTCGCCATGTTAGACAGATCTAAACCCAACCCACAAGATCAGTAATACCCAAACAAAGTCCCGCAAGCCGCTGGTCATATCCGAGTGCTGTATATTACAGTTCACTCGATAATAAGAAAAACTACTTATTAATTGTTGTTTTAAATTATGTCCTACTTATTTGCATAGTAAATTGATTTTTTTTCTGTTTAAAAAAAAGTTACATTTTTTGGGAAAGGTAGTATTTAGTATGACAGAACTTCCATAACTTCATAGTACAATTTAAAAAAAAAAAAAAAACATCATCTAAACCATTTGCATAAATGTGTTTAAAAAATTGCCCAAAGTTACCCTTACTAAAAGCCTCCAGTGTTTGTTAATATTACTAGTGAATACATGTAAAAATGGTGTATTTTTTATGAAAAAAACTGTTTGCATAATTGATTTAAAAAAATAGATTTTTCGCTATCAGAAAAAAAAAGTAACCGTTTTCATCAGAACTTTGAATGATCTAAAATATCATGATGTCCGATTTTCATTTTCTTTTCTAATTTCTGAGATCTAAACGGGACGGACGGACAGACAGGCCACACAAAACTAATAGCGTCTTTTCCCCTTTCGGGGGCCGCTAAAAATGAAACTCCATAATTCAGAAAATAAAACAAAAAAATTTCAAACTTTAGCAACAGAATAATTGTTCAAAGACTAAACTCATCAAATTAATGACTTCCCAGGGTGATTGTTGACATTGGCAACGCAATCTGATCGATTTTCGTTTCCTCCGCTAAGGGAGAACACTGTGCTTGATCATTAAGAGGTGTATTGTCTCCCCCTGAAAAAGGATTGCCATGTCAAAGCTTTCCAGTCGTTTTTTTTTTCCTAAAAAATTCAGTCTGTTGTATGATTGGACGTGGTCTTAGCTGGAGTGTGTCTTTTACACTATTCTATTGACACGACACTATGGTTCAGTTGATTCCCACCTGAATAAATATGGTAGTACTATAGAGACATATGGACATCGATGGATACAGAGCTTCACCTCATTAGCACTAGATAAATGTAATAGATATGCTCTCCTTTGTAATTTACATAAGAGGCAGATAATAGTACACAGATTGCCATATCTGATGGACACAACATTCGGCCTATCACTATTTTAATAATCACTACTATTATAAGACAATCATGGTTAATCTACGTGGAAATCTAAAAACAAGGGAGGAAACTAAGACAATTTGGGTTCCACAGAGTCTAGCTATTTCCACATCTACTCTGTGTCATCTCAAACTTTTCTATCAAAGTCAAATGGTAATTGCCTAAACTTTATATGGGTCAGGCGCAACAATGTTTGAACGTCAGTTGTTTTGTTGTTGTTTTGAAGAGTGAAGGTCTGGATATTTTCTGTTCATTCCAATGCAATGCTAGTCTAACTAAATGACTGACAAGATGTCATATGATGACATATACACAGCCTAACTAGATGACAAGCAAAGTTATGAGTGAATTGAAATGTACACAGCCTAACTAGATGACAAGCAAATTTTTAAGTGAATTGACACATACACAGCCTAAATAGATGACAAGCAAAGTTATAAGTGAATTGACATATACACAGCCTAAATAGATGACAAGCAGAGTTATAAGTGAATTAACATATACACAGCCTAAATAGATGACAACCAGAGGTATAAGTGAATTGACATATACACAGCCTAAATAGATGACAAGCAGAGTTATAAGTGAATTGACATATACACAGCCTAAATAGATGACAACCAGAGGTATAAGTGAATTGACATATACACAGCCTAAATAGATGACAAGCAGAGTTATAAGTGAATTGACATATACACAGCCTAAATAGATGACAAGCAGAGTTATAAGTGAATTGACATATACACAGCCTAAATAGATGACAAGCAGAGGTATAAGTGAATTGACATATACACAGCCTAAATAGATGACTAGCAGTTATAAGTGAATTGACATATACACAGCCTAAATAGATGACAAGCAGAGTTATAAGTGAATTGACATATACACAGCCTAAATAGATGACAAGCAGAGTTATAAGTGAATTGACATATACACAGCCTAAATAGATGACAAGCAGAGTTATAAGTGAATTGACATATACACAGCCTAAATAGATGACAAGCAGAGGTATAAGTGAATTGACATATACACAAGATTGGTCAAACGGTTATCCATTTTATTCGGCACATACAAACATATATGCATACGCCTTACATTCGACTGATAATACTGATAATAGAATGATTTTATGACTGATTGATAATAGATTGGTTTCATGACTGATAATAGAATGATTTCATGACTGATTGATAATAGATTGACTTCATGACTGATAATAGAATGATTTCATGACTGATTGATAATGATTTCATGACTGATTCATAATATATTGAGTTTATGACTGATTGATAATAGAATGATTTCATGACTTATTGATAATAGAATTATTTCATGACTTATTGATAATAGAATGATTTCATGACTAATTGATAAAAAAATGTCTAATGTCGAATCGATGTATTTGTTGGTATTTCTCTTCAAATATTTCCTTCTAGTTTTTTTTAATAAAATTTAATTTTTTATTGTTCACAGAAAGGAGATAACATCAAGAAATTTAGAGAAGATGTAAGTAGTACTATTCACATGTAACTTAGTCACGTGACACTGGGTCCACATTCAACTTTGTCACGTGACACTGGGGTCCACATTCAACTTAGTCACGTGGCATTGTGTCCTCGTTTAACTTAGTCACGGGACACTAGGTCACATTCAACTTAATCACGTGACGGTCCACATTCTACTTAGTCACGTGACACTGGAACCACACTCTTTTTTTGTTGGTAATAGATTGTACTGCTGGTTGTCATGGTGGCTTGTTAACAAATAGATATCACTAGAATTTTTTATCATGCCATACATACATTAGATTTCTCTAGAATCTTTTTATCGACATAACAATAAATCTATACCGAATCTGTTGATCCACACATACATGAATACATCGACAACAGTTTTATTAAAACATCAAAAAAAAGATCTATGTCAATCTTTTATAGAAATAGATAGATACCTCTATGTCTTTCTTGTATATCAACACCTGTATGTTCACTCTAGGATTTGGGTTAGGAATACCTTTTATTTATCTCAATGACTAACTGGTTCATTTTTTAATTGCTTCATATTTTGTTAGGTACAATAAATAAATGTTTAAAGTTTCACACCCGATGGTGAAACAACCATGGGGCCAGGACAACATAAGCTCTACCTTATGCCTCCATAAAATACTTAGTAGGTACATACAATATCTGGACTTATATGGGGCCCCATGTCTAAACTCTTAAGGCACGTAGGGGTTTCATATCGCCTGGTCCCATGACTAATGACCAATTGTGGGCTGCTTACATCAGGTTCATTGTAATGTGGTGACGATGCGTTGGTGGTGACGTTTAGGTCCCATTTTTTCTTTTGTTTTTTTCCCCTCTTTGTTAATTAAACCGCTGATAGTATTACCTTCTTTTTCTTCTTTTTTTTTCAATAAGCATTTGTTTCTCATTTTTCCCATTACCAAGGTGTATATGTATATAGGTATTAAACAAGAAAAAGAAACATCATATTCTGTTTGTTACTTAGAAACTCAAAGATGTTGACTTTTAGCCATTTATCGTCACTGTATTGGGGAGGAGGTTTATAACAAAAATATTTAAGATATAGCAATAATGACATTTATCGTGGAATATTGCCTTGAATGGCTGCTTTGTGGTCCGGTGTGTGCACTGGAAAGTTGTTCGGATGGTCTCGGGTTTATACCCTGACATCAATGTTGTTTGTTTTCCAATCGTATCGTCAAAAAAAGTGATAGGCCTACTAATGACTTCACTTCATCAACAAGTTTGCCAAACATACAGACAACATGAAAGACTGAGAACGGTGGCTGGTGTAAATAAGGAGCACATTGAAGAAGTTGACAATTACAGACGGAAAGTAATTCATCGCATAGTGAATGCTAGCTTTGACTTTAGAATGCAACAACCTTTCACTTAGTGGTCATCGCGAAGAGTATCGCTTTGATGACATAAGTAACAAGGACAATGTCTTAGCAGTACATACATTCTTAAGAAAACAAAAACACAACCCTTTACATACACACACAGATTCTAAACGAGATAATAGACCTATTGGGCAATGCAATTTTAGCACAACATCTAAAGAGATTCAATCTGCGCCATTTTTCTCTATCATGGTTGACAGCACTCAAAGAGAAGTAACAAATGTATTAAATTTGTATTATTTTCTGGACATGTTTTGTAAAGTCCGATGACGAACTACCCAAAGAAATTGCAATCGGAGAATCATTTGTAGGTTTTCACATTTGTGATAACCAGAAGTCTGCAGGATTGAATGAACAAATGCTCTTAAGTAATAAACTATCACCATCTTTCTTTAAATGACATACGATGCCAAGACAATGATGACTTTTCAATACGAGCGAACTGTACAATAGCCTCAGTGGCGTAGCTAGGCAACAAAAGCAGTCACTTGCGCATTATATTCACTGTGCTAAACAGTAGTTGAACATGGTATTCAATGATTCTACATACAAACTACTGGATTTCTTTGTCACACAAATGGGGGAGGGGCCCATCAACATATTCTTGAGCCCGGCCAACGGGTACCTTGCTACACCACTGCTTATACGGGGACCAACCCTTACATACATCTATATAGCTATATCTGTGAATAAAGAAGAATTAATTCCCCTTGTTGCTAGTAAACAAAATAATGAATTGACTCATTGGTTATTTTGTTTCTCGATTCATAGGGAGATAACTTGATCCGAGAATGGGAGATAACTTGTACAAACTTTTTACCAGACAAACAGATAGAGTGTGATGCTTTGTAAAAATGTCCTATGAGTTTTGACCAGACTTTTGTATGTTGTTTTGTTTCTCGATCTTCTTGTTCTAAGAAGGAGACTTGCGCCAATATTTGCTGTCCAATGCTCTACGGGTTAGTGTTCTATACCAATGTTCTCTACAAATGTCTCAGCCTGTGTAGTTTGTAGCTTAAGTTTGCGCTGTATTTGATCCCAAACCCTGAAGACTGTCACCACTACTTTCTACAAGCTGTCACTTGGTGTCGTTATAAAACACATACACACATTCACCCGATGTTTTCCTGATCCCTTACAGCAGACGTCATGGCACCCTTCCCGTCTTTCCTTCGTGTAAAATGTTGGATGTGATTAAGTCTTGAAATATCGGGGCAACGAAATCAATTCATTAACGGCTACAGCTGTTACAAAGCTTGTATGTCTCAGATTTGTGTCTTGTGTCACACGTGCTTGGAGAAGTGTGTCTCATTGATCTACACCGCAAGTGTGTCTCATTGATCTACACCGCAAGTGTGTCTCATTGATCTACACCGCAAGATTTAGAGAAAGTAGATTCGGTGACGGGTAGATTAATAATAATAACAATAATACGATCAATGCTCATACTGATTGAGAAGATAACCCAGTGTAAATTACTCAAAGCGACCAAATTTCAGTAGCAGATCTATATAATGTCAGTAGCAGATCTATATAATGTCAGTAGCAGATCTATATAGGACAACTTTTTTTTTTTATTTATAAGTAACTGCTTTATAAATGTTACCTATTGATCTAGTGATTACCAAGATTTTACTTCTTTCTCTCTTTTCATCTGTTTGATTAAGGGTCACAAACTAATCTTTCTTATTTGGCCTAAAACCACTTTCTTTTGTTGTGTCTAGCTACATACTCTCGCTCTCTAGATCAAGAGCTCCTATTCTCACTTGTGCTCTAACTTGAGATGTTATTTTTCCTAATATCCGAGCATCTACCAACTGTTCGTTTCCTTTTACATTTTACTCCCAACCGAACACTTTTGAGTTTAACCATAATTGATCAGTAAATATTTGTGTGAATCAGTTAATAACAATTCTTCCAAACCAACACTGACCCTCCAGACTCCTTCCCCTGAACAGAGACAAATAAAGTCTTCTTAGTTGATAGAGTGTTAGATGTTTCAAGTAAACTTTCTGTCACATATTGGACTCTGTGTCCAAGCAAGTAACATCTGGACCTGGACTATCAGTTCGATACGTGACTCACTCAATCAATACCATTACCACACTGTGTACAGATTTAATTGCTTTTCATAAGCAGCCTGGGACATACTGGCTGTGTAGGGGGGGGGGGGGGGGAGCGAGGGAGGTAGTTGTGATAGGAGGATTTGTTACATGGCGAGTCTGAGAGCTGGGGGGGGGGGGAATGGTGTTGATACTTTGCAGATAACTCAAGAACTTTAGCGGGTCGATGTCGACACATCTATTGATATGGTCTATTACGTAATCTTCTACTGATGTATTCCTCTAAGTATAGAAACTTCTTTATAAATGTTGCTTATAGCATACGATGAATTACCATAAGTTCTGGCTTGGAAACAGTATTATCTAACTTATTCAAGACTTTTGCTTGATTTCAATAGTATTCCAATTTTGGGCTAATGATGGTGTTCTTAGCTAAAAATACAATCCTGAAAACTTTGGTTTGACAAGAAATCACTATAGCACTCATCCGTCCAGACTTTCCAGTCAATGTGAACTTTAAGTCTATATCATAAATATGACATATGGGATTCTCTTTTTAGTACTAGCATTCTCTCCCTCTTCATCCCTATCTCTCTTTCCCTCTCTGTCCACCCTCCCCCATTTTTTTCCGGAGGAGATTTATATATTGTATACAATCAAAGAATATGCATTGTTCTTTAAGTCGATATGACAGCTATAATGTGCATCGTCCAAGACAGTACAAAGCGGAGGCATGACAGCTATAATGTACATCCTCCAAGACAGTACAAAGCGGAGACATGACAGCTATAATGTACATCCTCCAAGACAGTACAAGGCGGAGACATGACAGCTATAATGTACATCCTCCAAGACAGTACAAGGCGGAGACATGACAGCTATAATGTACATCCTCCAAGACAGTACAAGGCGGAGACATGACAGCTATAATGTACATCCTCCAAGACAGTACAAGGCGGAGACATGACAGCTATAATGTACATCCTCCAAGACAGTACAAGGCGGAGACATGACAGCTATAATGTACATCCTCCAAGACAGTACAAGGCGGAGACATGACAGCTATAATGTACATCCTCCAAGACAGTACAAGGCGGAGACATGACTTGATTGAAGGAGAAGACTGAAGCGCGCTTTGTTGAGACTCATGGGACATAACTCGTTGAGAAGAGCGATGGACTTTCAAAGATTGAAGACATTGATAAACGAAGGGAAAAAAACTACATTGCGACTTTTTCAATTAAAGAAAGAATTCTATTAAGCAATGTCTACCGCGGAAAAAAGTTTGGTAACTAAATAACTCTTTATCTGGACATCTTCACAAAAATCCAAACAACTTATCTTCCCTTAACAACGCTGCACTGCAAGGGCAGTTCGCTAGACTAAAATGTTACTTTCACTTTGACTTATTAGTGTTACTTCCCTTTCTTTACAAATTTCCATGTAGCCTGTGTGTGAGGTTGTTACTGACAAGAGTTTTCGATACAACTGATGGAAGACAGACAGACAGACCGACGGGTGGATGGATGGATTTTTAAAAAGTCAATTTAAGTTATGGACATCTTGTTAACTTTCCCAGGTACTATCAAGAGATAAGATGGATACTTACAGTAAAGGATGGTACAACAAACTTATTTAGCCGTGTCCTCGCGTTAAAGGTTTTTTTTCGGGGGGGGGGGGCATTTTCTGAGCCAACTTTTTTGGTCTCATAGTTTCACATCTCGCCTGGAGAAAATACAAAACTCGAAGTGACCAACAATTCAAGCAGCAAATTCGTGTTGCTTTTGTTGGTGATAACAGTTCAACCTAACTGTACTTAGAGCACACTGCATCCTCCTCATTGAGTGTGTGATACTAACTGTACTTAGAGCACACTGCATCCTCCTCATTGAGTGTGTGTGTGATACTTCCTCCTTGACATATTCCAAGCCTCGCGTCTTAGTGTTGAGTGTCTTAGTTTAGAACTTGCAGACGTTACTTCAAACAAGAAGATGATTAAGTCCTACGCGTGTCCCTAGGTCAATCTAGTCATGCATGTTAATCAGCGACTTAACTCTGCCAAGTCGTTGTTTTTTCCTGATTCAGGCAACCCATTCCATGCTCTCATAGCGCTAGGGAAGAAGGGACATTTGTACAAATTTGTCCTAGCATATGGGATATGAAATGTGTCTTTATCTTTCTGAGTATTTTAAGTTTTGTTTTTGTATCTGTAAGTTATGGTTTAGTGTTTTATGTATTATTGCTACTTAACTTTATAGTCTACTATCCAAAGGGTCTCTAACTTTAGTGATATTGCCAAAGTTGTTATTTGAATCAAATGTGAATATTTTGTTTCCTATAAATCTCTTCGCTTTATTTTGTTTCCAATAAAATTCTTGGCTCTATTTTGTTTCCTATAAATCTCTCGGCTCTATTTTGTTTCCTATAAAATTCTTGGCTCTATTTTGTTTCCTATAAATCTCTTGGCTCTATTTTGTTTCCTATAAATCTCTCGGCTCTATTTTGTTTCCTATAAATCTCTTGGCTCTATTTTGTTTCCTATAAATCTCTCGGTTCTATTTTGTTTCCTATAAATCTCTTGGCTCTATTTTGTTTCCTATAAATCTCTGGGCTTTATTTTGTTTCCTATAAATCTCTTGGCTCTATTTTGTTTCCTATAAATCTCTTGGCTTTATTTTGTTTCCTATAAATCTCTCGGCTCTATTTTGTTTCCTATAAATCTCTTGGCTCTATTTTGTTTCCTATAAATCTCTTGGCTCTATTTTGTTTCCTATAAATCTCTTGGCTCTATTTTGTTTCCTATAAATCTCTTGGCTCTATTTTGTTTCCTATAAATCTCTTGGCTCTATTTTGTTTCCTATAAATCTCTTGGCTCTATTTTGTTTCCTATAAATCTCTTGGCTCTATTTTGTTTCCTATAAATCTCTTGGCTCAATTTTGTGTCTGTTCTAGTTTCTTTACGTTTTGTAAGTTGATAACTTTTTATTTATTATTCCTACTTTACTTTTTAGTCTTCTATCCTGAAGGACCTCTAAATTGTGGGATTGCAATTTGGTAGGTCATTTATATTAATTAGAAACATTGGTGGACCTAAGACTGTTCCTTGATGTACACCTGAGTTTACTATTGGTGATGATTTAGAGACATTTATTATTACAGTTTGTTCTCTCTCTCTGTCTCTCTTTCTCTCTCTCATGACTCCGTTTCCTTGATGAAATGTGTCTTACAATGTGTGAATTACACCATTAGAAATCCACCAAACATTTATATCAGTCTCAAACATTGTAAAGATTCTATCGGATTGTTCTAGAGTTACTGATTGCATTGTAATGGGAGAGCTTGTGTTGTTTGTTTTTGTCTTCAGTGTCCTGTAGTTTCACATGATACTCAAATGTCCTGACATAAAATGTTGATCACCTTACTTTCCCACACCCATTCTCGGATCAAGTTTAAACTCTACACAATTATTTATTGTACCTAAAAAAAAAACGCAAATCAATTAAAAAAGTAACCAGTTCGTCAAATAATAATAGACACTAAATATTGTATTTAATATTGCAAACAGAAAATATTTACACCACAGAGATATAGATGTGTAAATATGAATTTCTTTCCTTTAAATGAGCTCTTTTTTAACAAGTATTGTCATTCTTTGCTTAAAACTTTTTAACTTTCTTAATAATGCTTTCCTTGACTAGTCAAAGTGCGGTATGAGTGTCTCATAAACTTGTATGCGATTGTACCTCATTATTCAAATTATTTCTAATATTAGACTAGAATGTCACTAGATCTTCTTAACAAAGAGTTTGTATATCTTTGATACTGGCCTATATATAGACAATGTAATCTTTGCTTCGTCTATATTCAGTCAATTTAAACTTTTTAAAATATGCATGTATCTTCTTCCCAGAGTGGTGCCAAAATCAACATTTCTGACGGTTCCTGTCCAGAGAGAATAGTGACTATCACTGGATCAACAGATAACATCCACAGAGCTTTTGGATTTATTTGTAAAAAATTTGAAGAGGTCAGTCCTTTATACTTCTCAGTGCCAGGTGGGTTTTGTCGCTTAGGTACGGTATGATATTATGGTCCCGTATCCCCAGCCTGAACAGAGTAACACAAGAACCTAAAGGTAATAGCATGTAAAATACAAACATTGAATAACAGTTATTCAACTGAACATTTAGTGAATAACAACAGTTGTCAACAGGAACAATATTTAATTATACTTAATTGTAATTTTCAAACATATTTACATATACATCAATATCATTGAAGTTAGCATTTGATTACTAATTAGTCTAGTATCACACCAACAAGTTTCCGTAACACACCTTCACGCTCACACTCCATCACGGCGCCCAACAGAACCTCAACTCCCTACACCTCAACACCGATAGTTCCTACACAACTCCAAGGCTGGAAAGAGGACACACAAAGCCTAACACCCTGAAACGAAAAGAAAACCTAGATCTAGCGATGCCGCTACAAGAAAGAACTTTTCAATAGCGACACCCGTACCGAAAGATCAGCTTACTTAATAAAACTATGTACTTACGTACCTTTACAAGAGGAACCAACAAAACTAGCTACCATTTTAATTCACTACTTTCTCTCTTAAAAACTTGGTCCCTGGTGCTGTTATTCATTCCAGCTCACAAAAGAAGCTCTCTCTCTCTCTCTCTTGCGGGAACTAAGGATGACGTAAACACACACACACACACACACACAATATTCTAGACAACTAAACGCACTTAAAAGAAACTACTTCCTATACGCTAAAACACCAATATTAAATGCAAAGAAAACTTCACGCGCGCACGACACTCAGTATGTCTGTGGGATTGCATGAAGAGGTCAGTCCTTTGTGCTTCTCAGTATGTCTGTGGGATTGCATGAAGAGGTCAGTCCTTTGTGCTTCTCAGTATGTCTGTGGGATTGCATGAAGAGGTCAGTCCTTTGTGCTTCTCAGTATGTCTGTGGGATTACATGAAGAGGTCAGTCCTTTGTGCTTCTCAGTATGTCTGTGGGATTGCATGAAGAGGTCAGTCCTTTGTACTTCTAATTATGTCTGTGGGATTGCATGAAGAGGTCAGTGTACACACAAAGTTTTTGTCTATAAAGAATGTTAATACACTGATGTAGCTGTCTCCACTACAAACACAAATGTTAATGCGTATATTTTGTTGTCTTCCTTACAAATTGCTAATATAAAGTTGTCTTCCTTACATAATGCTAATACCAAGTTGTCTTCCTTACAGGACCTTCAGAACACCCCCACCACCCCCAAACCCCCGGTAACGCTCCGTCTTGTTGTACCAGCTAGTCAATGTGGTTCTTTGATTGGAAAACAAGGTTGCAAGATCAAAGAGATTAGAGAAGTAAGTCCTAGACATGTAGACACTTGCATAGATTAGAGAAGTAAGTCCTAGACATGTAGACACTTGCATAGATTAGAGAAGTAAGTCCTAGACATGTAGACACTTGCATAGATTAGAGAAGTAAGTCCTAGACATGTAGACACTTGCATAGATTAGAGAAGTAAGTCCTAGACATGTAGACACTTGCATAGATTAGAGAAGTAAGTCCTAGACATGTAGACACTTGCATAGATTAGAGAAGTAAGTCCTAGACATGTAGACACTTGCATAGATTAGAGAAGTAAGTCCTAGACATGTAGACACTTGCATAGATTAGAGAAGTAAGTCCTAGACATGTAGACACTTGCATAGATTAGAGAAGTAAGTCCTAGACATGTAGACACTTGCATAGATTAGAGAAGTAAGTCCTAGACATGTAGACACTTGCATAGATTAGAGAAGTAAGTCCTAGACATGTAGACACTTGCATAGATAGAAAAGTAAGTCCTAGACATGTAGACACTTGCATAGATTAGAGAAGTAAGTCTTAGACATGTAGACACTTGCATCGATTAGAGAAGTAAGTCCTAGACATGTAGACACTTGCATAGATTAGAGAAGTAAGTCTTAGACATGTAGACACTTGCATAGATTAGAGAAGTAAGTCCTAGACATGTAGACACTTGCATAGATTAGAGAAGTAAGTCCTAGACATGTAGACACTTGCATAGATTAGAGAAGTAAGTCTTAGACATGTAGACACTTGCATAGATTAGAGAAGTAAGTCTTAGACATGTAGACACTTGCATAGATTAGAGAAGTAAGTCCTAGACATGTAGACACTTGCATAGATAGAAAAGTAAGTCCTAGACATGTAGACACTTGCATAGATTAGAGAAGTAAGTCCTAGACATGTAGACACTTGCATAGATTAGAGAAGTAAGTCTTAGACATGTAGACACTTGCATCGATTAGAGAAGTAAGTCCTAGACATATAGACACTTGCATAGATTAGAGAAGTAAGTCCTAGACATGTAGACACTTGCATAGATTAGAGAAGTAAGTCCTAGACATGTAGACACTTGCATAGATTAGAGAAGTAAGTCCTAGACATGTAGACACTTGCATAGATTAGAGAAGTAAGTCCTAGACATGTAGACACTTGCATAGATTAGAGAAGTAAGTCCTAGACATGTAGACACTTGCATAGATTAGAGAAGTAATTCCTAGACATGTAGACACTTGCATAGATTAGAGAAGTAAGTCTTAGACATGTAGACACTTGCATCGATTAGAGAAGTAAGTCTTACTCATGTAGTCACTTGCATAGATTAGAGAAGTAAGTCTTACTCATGTAGTCACTTGCATAGATTAGAGAAGTCTTACTCATGTAGACACTTGCATAGATTAGAGAAGTAAGTCCTAGAAATGTAGACACTTGCATAGATTAGAGAAGTAAGTCTTAGACATGTAGACACTTGCATCGATTAGAGAAGTAAGTCTTACTCATGTAGTCACTTGCATAGATTAGAGAAGTAAGTCTTACTCATGTAGTCACTTGCATAGATTAGAGAAGTAAGTCTTACTCATGTAGACACTTGCATAGATAGAAAAGTAAGTCCTAGACATGTAGACACTTGCATCGATTAGAGAAGTAAGTCCTAGACATGTAGACACTTGCATAGATTAGAGAAGTAAGTCTTAGACATGTAGACACTTGCATAGATTAGAGAAGTAAGTCCTAGACATGTAGACACTTGCATAGATTAGAGAAGTAAGTCCTAGACATGTAGACACTTGCATAGATTAGAGAAGTAAGTCTTAGACATGTAGACACTTGCATAGATTAGAGAAGTAAGTCTTAGACATGTAGACACTTGCATAGATTAGAGAAGTAAGTCCTAGACATGTAGACACTTGCATAGATAGAAAAGTAAGTCCTAGACATGTAGACACTTGCATAGATTAGAGAAGTAAGTCCTAGACATGTAGACACTTGCATAGATTAGAGAAGTAAGTCTTAGACATGTAGACACTTGCATCGATTAGAGAAGTAAGTCCTAGACATATAGACACTTGCATAGATTAGAGAAGTAAGTCCTAGACATGTAGACACTTGCATAGATTAGAGAAGTAAGTCCTAGACATGTAGACACTTGCATAGATTAGAGAAGTAAGTCCTAGACATGTAGACACTTGCATAGATTAGAGAAGTAAGTCCTAGACATGTAGACACTTGCATAGATTAGAGAAGTAAGTCCTAGACATGTAGACACTTGCATAGATTAGAGAAGTAAGTCCTAGACATGTAGACACTTGCATAGATTAGAGAAGTAAGTCTTAGACATGTAGACACTTGCATCGATTAGAGAAGTAAGTCTTACTCATGTAGTCACTTGCATAGATTAGAGAAGTAAGTCTTACTCATGTAGTCACTTGCATAGATTAGAGAAGTAAGTCTTACTCATGTAGACACTTGCATAGATTAGAGAAGTAAGTCCTAGAAATGTAGACACTTGCATAGATTAGAGAAGTAAGTCTTAGACATGTAGACACTTGCATCGATTAGAGAAGTAAGTCTTACTCATGTAGTCACTTGCATAGATTAGAGAAGTAAGTCTTACTCATGTAGTCACTTGCATAGATTAGAGAAGTAAGTCTTACTCATGTAGACACTTGCATAGATTAGAGAAGTAAGTCCTAGAAATGTAGACACTTGCATAGATTAGAGAAGTAAGTCCTAGACATGTAGACACTTGCATAGATTAGAGAAGTAAGTCCTAGACATGTAGACACTTGCATAGATTAGAGAAGTAAGTCTTACTCATGTAGTCACTTACATGCAGATAACTTTGGACTTATTCAAGTTCGAAGATATACATATATTCAACATTGGCAATATATGATTACTATGAAATGTGCAGAAAAATGTAGACATCTCTAAGTCAATAGTTCTTTTAACTTGTACGATATACAAATGTAGAAGCAGAAGCAATCCCAACTTGTCCAATATATCAAAGCTATAATGAAATAAATTTTCTAACTTTTAAATTTGTGCGCATATTTTTTTTTAAATTCTGATATGATTTCGGTATATGTGTTTTACGGTAACTTTACATAATAGATTTATCTCCTTTATTTTAAGTTAACTAATCTGAAGCAGAGGCAGAGATTAAGAATAACCCGAGGTGGTGTACATAATCAAAACTTTAGTTAGACTAGTATCCAAGAGAAGTGCAAAGGTTTGGGTACTATACAATATATAGTAATAATAAGGCTTGTCTTCGAGTCGGAAGATCAATAAGGAATGCAGTATTTCCCGTGGCTACGCAGCTCCATCTGAGACCTACATATTTTGCCACATCTAGTGCAGGCATAACCTTTGCCAGTAAGTTTTATCCAGCTGTCTCTACTTATATTGTAAAATATGCTTAGATCTATTGCCATGAAAAATGAAAAGATAATCTACTATTTATCCGTGAAAAGAAATGAATTATGTAATTGACTCTTGAACAGATTGTGCTAAGTGCTAAGTCAAACAAAAATGTACTTCACCTTTGCTGTTTTGGCTACTGCCAAGGCACCGCCTTTATCGTGGACTTATCCATTGGCGTCACCCCGGGGAGAACATGCCATGTTACACCTTAAGTCTTAAAGGGAAGGAACGAAGAGAAACAAAGAACAAAGAAAGGAAGAGAAGCTGATGAAGAGAAAATTCTAGGACAGAAATGGCACTTTTATTTAGAATAGATAGAATATACAGAGTTAGGGTTCTTGGAACAAACTAGTTCGCTTGTTAAGCAAGCCAGTCATGGGTCAGTCATGTCATTCAATGTGTGGACTAGATCTAAAGTATCAATAACAAATCTGTGGGATTAGAAATAGTTTTATCAATTGTTTTTGTTGAACGCAATTTCATGCTTTTAGTTTTTTCACAAGGTTCTGATCCTATCACTTGTCTGGACCACAGGATAGAGATAGAGAGAGAAGGAAATATCTGGGTGATCGCTTTTTAAACGTATTTATAAAAAAAAAATTAATCTAAATTTAAAAAGTGAGCGACTTGAATTCAATTTTTTTATTGATTCATGTCTTATCTATGTCAATAAATAATTGTGCCAAGTCTCAACTTGATCTGAGTGTGCAAGAAAGAACGTGTACTTACTGTCTACCAGAGTGAGTTAATAGAAGCTTTGTACAAATATTTCCAATCACACACATTTAGTATTGTTAATCTAGATCTTTTAAAATTAATTAATTAAATGATTGATTCAGAAAACGTTATGTAATTTCACTAATTATATGCTTCGTTTAAAAAAAAATATTTTAATTTTACTTCTTATAAGATGTTAACGCATTTTAAACTTGAATACAAACAAAGAGCAGTTTGTTCTAGTCATGTATTCTGTCTTACACCAGGCAGAGATTCAATGAAGAAACTCTTGAACCCCCTGATACTGGTGTATCTCTGCGTCAGATTGAGTCATTCAATGATTTATTTTAGCTTTTCCTTTAAAAAAACTAGATCGATACTAATTGTGTTTGCTAGTAGAACCAATCCAAGCGAGTTGTTGATGAACTTCGTTTCAATGATTCCCTACTGTTCCAAGTTCCCTTTTATCTGCAGTGTCTGCACTTGTATTTCTCTGCTGTGTCTGATTTCTCTGTCTCAATCTCAGCTCTTTCTTGCTTTTGTCCATCAGTCTACAGGTGCGTCCATTCAAGTAGCAAGTGAGATGTTACCGAATTCTACTGAACGTGCAGTCACAGTCTCAGGCACAGCTGACGCTATAACACAATGTATTAAATATGTCTGTGGTATCATGCTGGAGGTAAGTATCTTTGACATACATTTAATAATGTCTTTGACATACAGTTAATAATGTCTTTAACATACATTTAATGATGCCTTTAACAGACAGTTAATAATGTCTTTAACATACAGTTAATAATTTCTTTAACATACAGTTAATAATGCCTTTAACATACAGTTAATAATGCCTTTAACATACAGTTAATAATGCCTTTAACAGTTAATAATGCCTTTAACATACAGTTAATAATGCCTTTAACATACATTGATGATGTTTTTGACATACATTTGATGATAATTGCGTTAGGTCTGTGACATTTTGTTCAGAGTGATTGCGCTTTATCTGTAGCACCAGTATAAAGAAGTATGTCTGTGGAGTTATGTGCAAAATGGAATTGCAATTACCAAGTGGTTCTAGGGAAGCGCTTCCATCTCAGCAGGGCTCCACACCAAATGTCATCCTATAGTCTCAGCAGAGCTCCACACCAAATGTCATCCTATAGTCTCAGCAGGGCTCCACACCAACCGTCATCCTATAGTCTCAGCAGGGCTCCACACCAACCGTCATCCTATAGTCTCAGCAGGGCTCCACACCAAACGTCATCCTATAGTCTCAGCAGGGCTCCACACCAACCGTCATCCTATAGTCTCAGCAGGGCTCCACACCAAACGTCATCCTATAGTCTCAGCAGGGCTCCACACCAAACGTCATCCTATAGTCTCAGCAGGGCTCCACACCAACCGTCATCCTATAGTCTCAGCAGGGCTCCACACCAAACGTCATCCTATAGTCTCAGCAGGGCTCCACACCAACCGTCATCCTATAGTCTCAGCAGGGCTCCACACCAAACGTCATCCTATTGTCTCAGCAGGGCTCCACACCAACCGTCATCCTATAGTCTCAGCAGGGCTCCACACCAAACGTCATCCTAAAGTCTCAGCAGGGCTCCACACCAAACGTCATCCTATAGTCTCAGCAGGGCTCCACACCAAACGTCATCCTATAGTCTCAGCAGGGCTCCACACCAAACGTCATCCTATAGTCTCAGCAGGGCTCCACACCAAACGTCATCCTATAGTCTCAGCAGGGCTCCACACCAACCGTCATCCTATAGTCTCAGCAGGGCTCCACACCAACCGTCATCCTATAGTCTCAGCAGGGCTCCACACCAAACGTCATCCTATAGTCTCAGCAGGGCTCCACACCAAACGTCATCCTATAGTCTCAGCAGGGCTCCACACCAACCGTCATCCTATAGTCTCAGCAGGGCTCCACACCAAACGTCATCCTATAGTCTCAGCAGGGCTCCACACCAAACGTCATCCTATAGTCTCAGCAGGGCTCCACACCAACCGTCATCCTATAGTCTCAGCAGGGCTCCACACCAAACGTCATCCTATAGTCTCAGCAGGGCTCCACACCAACCGTCATCCTATAGTCTCAGCAGGGCTCCACACCAACCGTCATCCTATAGTCTCAGCAGGGCTCCACACCAAACGTCATCCTATAGTCTCAGCAGGGCTCCACACCAACCGTCATCCTATAGTCTCAGCAGGGCTCCACACCAACCGTCATCCTATAGTCTCAGCAGGGCTCCACACCAACCGTCATCCTATAGTCTCAGCAGGGCTCCACACCAAACGTCATCCTATAGTCTCAGCAGGGCTCCACACCAAACGTCATCCTATAGTCTCAGCAGGGCTCCACACCAAACGTCATCCTATAGTCTCAGCAGGGCTCCACACCAAACGTCATCCTATATTCTCAGCAGGGCTCCACACCAAACGTCATCCTATAGTCTCAGCAGGGCTCCACACCAACCGTCATCCTATAGTCTGAGCTTCGGAAATCATTCTCCTTGCATAGGCAAAGAATTTGTTTTTTCACATAGAAGAGCGCAGGCCAAAAAAAGGTTGCTATAAGAAGTGTGAAACGAACCGACATTGAAACGTTGTCCTGCCGAGCTGCAAAATGCATTCTTCTGGCGACTAGAGCGCACTATTTAATTCTCCTGGCGACTAGAGCGCACTATTTAATTCTCCTGGTGACTAGAGCGCACTATTTAATTCTCCTGGCGACTAGAGCGCACTATTTAATTCTTCTGGCGACTAGAGCGCACTATTTAATTCTCCTGGTGACTAGAGCGCACTATTTAATTCTCCTGGCGACTAGAGCGCACTATTTAATTCTCCTGGCGACTAGAGCGCACTATTTAATTCTCCTGGCGACTAGAGCGCACTATTTAATTCTCCTGGCGACTAGAGCGCACTATTTAATTCTCCTGGCGACTAGAGCGCACTATTCACCCTACTTGAACAGAAAAAGGCAGGTCATTTTAAGGCAAATAAAGGAGACGACACTGTCCAGTACTGAAAGTTCGCATGACCAACGAGGGTCTGTTATGTTTTTTGTTTCTGTTAATCAAAACGTGTAATAGAGTGTCTGTGTGTACTAGATGTACAATAGATGTCAGAACAAAATGTTGAGTAGAACTGCGTTAGCGGGGACGTTTTCAAATGTCTTTTTCATAGAAAAAAGTTTGGAATTGATCTTGTTGCAGACGACCTCTATCCCAAATGGTTAAAAAACAAACGACCTACTTAAAAATGAAACGACGTCTCTTGATTTGTTGAAATTAGGAAACATTAAGGTCATAAGGTCATCTTTGTTTCATTGCGTTATTAGTCAAAAAAAAAATGTTGCCCTTTGAACTTTTTCACGCCCCCCCCCCTTTGTGACGTCATTTTGCGTGCCCTGGGGGAGGGGCATTTCAATCAGTTTGAGAAATGTTGTTGTTAAAAATGACTAAGGTCTAAGAAGTGGTGAGACATTAGCTACATCTAAGAAGTGGTGAGACATTAGCTACATCTAAGAAGTGGTGAGACATTAGCTACATCTAAGAAGTGGTAAGACATTAGCTACATCTAAGAAGTGGTGAGACATTAGCTACATCTAAGAAGTGGTGAGACATTAGCTACATCTAAGAAGTGGTGAAACATTAGCTACATCTAAGAAGTGGTGAGACATTAGCTACATCTAAGAAGTGGTGAGACATTAGCTACATCTAAGAAGTGGTGAAACATTAGCTACATCTAAGAAGTGGTGAAACATTAGCTACATCTAAGAAGTGGTGAGACATTAGCTACATCTAAGAAGTGGTGATACATTAGCTACATCTAAGAAGTGGTGAGACATTAGCTACATCTAAGAAGTGGTGAGACATTAGCTACATCTAAGAAGTGGTGAGACATTAGCTACATCTAAGAAGTGGTGAGACATTAGCTACATCTAAGAAGTGGTGAGACATTAGCTACATCTAAGAAGTGGTGAGACATTAGCTACATCTAAGAAGTGGTGAGACATTAGCTACATCTAAGAAGTGGTGAGACATTAGCTACATCTAAGAAGTGGTGAGACATTAGCTACATCTAAGAAGTGGTGAGACATTAGCTACATCTAAGAAGTGGTGAGACATTAGCTACATCTAAGAAGTGGTGAGACATTAGCTACATCTAAGAAGTGGTGAGACATTAGCTACATCTAAGAAGTGGTGAGACATTAGCTACATCTAAGAAGTGGTGAAACATTAGCTACATCTAAGAAGTGGTGAGACATTAGCTACATGTAAGAAGTGGTGAGACATTAGCTACATCTAAGAAGTGGTGAGACATTAGCTACATGTAAGAAGTGGTGAGACATTAGCTACATCTAATGAGAAATACAAATAGAATGATTACAAAGTTTATTCGTGTCTTGGCCAGTCATCCAGAGGCTATAACCCGATACTCTCCTATTCTTGTTAGGGTTTGAGTTCATTTTGCATTTAGATGCTTCTAATTGAAGATTTTCTTTGAGGTGATAACCAAATACTTAGACTCTTTGTTACGTCTTATTATGTGATGAGACTCTTTGTTACATCTTATTATGTGATGAGACTCTTTAGCGATTCCCTAACACCGTAACAACACAACCATAGTTTAGAAATAATGTCATCTTCATGAACACTGTTCACACTTTATTTTGTTTCTATTCCTCCATTTTTGTTCTCCTCTCCTTTTCAACACGCAGTCGCATCATTCCCCATTTACACTATGATGCGCACGTAACACCTTTAATCTCCATTGTGTTTCTCACAACCGATGTAGACTAGAGTTTGAGAACCTCTGAAAGAAGGTCAACACTGTGGCTAGTCTATAGCATTCCACGTCTTTGGTCTAGTTGATCAAGTCGGACTTTTCCGTTTTCAATTTTAATACTAAATTGACTTAGTTTCATGGGCGCCCGCAGGATTTTTTGCAGGGGTTGCAAGTTGTCACCTATGGCTCAAAGTCGTAGCTTCAACTTTTTATTACAGAGAATATTAAAGAAAAGAACTGGTGCCGCATCGCTTTCTCTCCACCCCCCCCCACCCTCCCCAATGCGATATTAGGTGCACTGTAAATACTTATTTCATGAAATATAAAACAACAACAACATATGAAAAAAGTATTGACTGTACACGTTGGTAGACTAAGTTGTTTCCCTTGAGGCACGTGCATCCCAACGGTCGATCAAAATCAAATGCAAATGGATGCCGAAACTGTCAATATCTTTACTGCTGAACTGCTTCTCGTCGCGATGGACAAACAGCTCTTGCATCGTTTTATGTTGAATGGAGCATTAGTATTGCTTGAAAAGCGAGACGTTAATGAAGAAACTAACGAATCAAGAGACGGACTGTAAAGTCACGTGTTCTCTTCTAATGCCAACACCCAAACGTGTAGTTTTGGCTCGGTGTCTCTCTGTTGACTGAAGATTCTCGGCAGCACCAACTCATTACCAAGTTTATCTGCCAGCAGTCTCGCCTTCGCCATGATGCTGTCCCTGAAGTTCCTCAGCATGGTCAACTTGGTTTATGATTATGTCATTAATCTGACTACTGATGTGCTGTTGAGCCACCACTTATTTAAGATGGACAGACTGCAACATCCCAGAAACTGGTTCAAGAACAGGATAAATCAGAAACACATGAGAAGCAGGCTCCGATTACACATATACAGTTTGTCTGGTTTCACTTACAGCCGTTATTTTAAAACACGCCAAACAGTCAAATATCTTCTCAAAGTTGTGACTTAAAGCGCGAATGAATTCGTATTTCTCAGTCCATCGTGTTCACAGTTCTGAATGCTAGCCATCATGGGGCAGCCATGTATTCGCTGACAATGACGTTACACACAGGGGACAAAACCAATGAATTCTTCTCGAGTACAATTGTCATCAACCAATCAAACGCTCAAACACATCTATTCAGTGCCTGAGATGTCTGCAGCTTCATTACCGAAATACAAAGAAAACCTAGTTAATTCACATTTCTGCTCGTATATTTTTTTTTGCTGCTGCCAGTGCTGAGTCGATACAAATCAACGTTTTGACTCAGATGGCATGGGAAGAACTTTGTTCTATCTATTCTATAATAAACTGATGGACCTGTTTCACTTGCTATTTTATCGGGCGCTAACTCTGACTACAATTTCACAAGAAGTAAATACATGTACCAGGATGACTGCACTCTTTAATCTTGTTCAAAGAAACTTTCACATATATCAAATCTAATGACAGCTTACAAAGATTTTTCATCCGAGACTTAAACAACACCAAAAAAAACATGTCTCATATTCTAGGCCTATACCAAATATAAGAATAAGTTTAATTATGTCAAATAAAAACAAATCGTCACGACTAACGTGCTATAGAGAATGCAAGCCTACAAAAAAGTGCATATGGTTGGACTAAAACTTGAGATGAGCCTATTCTAGTTTATTATAATAATAGCTTATCCTTACTAACTTTTTTTCAGTGGAAGCACTACACGTTACGTTGCTTCCTAACAGAAGTGAATTGATTTGAAGGTGTAAAAAATTGGCTAAAATTTGGCTACTGGGAATTCAGAGAGTGCGAGTACATGGTCAGCCATCAATTCCCCATAAGCCTATAGCCTAGTCTACTACACAACTGTACTGCAGTCACCAGTGGAAGCTCTACTGGTTCAGTTGCTTCTTAGATTGTCATTGTTCTGATGGTTTCTAATCACGCTTGTAAGGATATCAGTGCTGCTTGTAAGGATATCAGTGCTGCTTGTAAGGATATCAGTGCTGCTTGTAAGGATATCAGTGCTGCTTGTAAGGATATCAGTGCTGCTTGTAAGGATATCAGTGCTGCTTGTCAGGATATCAGTGCTGCTTGTAAGGATATCAGTGCTGCTTGTAAGGATATCAGTGCTGCTTGTAAGGATATCAGTGCTGCTTGTAAGGATATCAGTGCTGCTTGTAAGGATATCAGTGCTGCTTGTAAGGATATCAGTGCTGCTTGTCAGGATATCAGTGCTGCTTGTCAGGATATCAGTGCTGCTTGTAAGGATATCAGTGCTGCTTGTAAGGATATCAGTGCGTCTTAAACTTTTTGGATATTCAGTTCATGTTTTTTGTTCAATTATCTTCTAACATTCAGAAGTTACTTTTAAAAACAAAAAAAAGTTGTTTACGATAATTGGGTAGGAAAGTAGGTCACTTTATGATGAGACAAACATAATGTGTAAACTCTTTGCCATTTAAGAATCCGTTTCCTCATCTGTACATCTACTTTTCTGGTCAAAGAACGAATTGAACTAGCAAGGGGTAGATAACTCTAAATGTTACAAGGTAGATAAACCGGTTTTCTCCCCATTTTGTGTGCCTAAATACCGGACAAGTCAAATGGCATTCTCAAATTTCCTCTTCTCCTGTTCTGACGTAACATCCGCCCAACCTAGACGTACGCATACTACCTTCAGATTGATCACGTGAACTTTGACCTTTCAAAGGGCTCTTACATTTAAGCAATTTGACAAGTTTCCAAGAAGGATGTGAGGGTGCCAGAGATCACATGGGGAGAACAAATTGACTTTACATTTTAGAGATGACATAGTTGTTCTGAAGCAGATCATCAAGTCCCTTCCTTCATCTTTCTCACACTCACTCACTTTTTCACTCTCTCATTTACTCTTATTCACCATTAAATGTGCTATTCCTCCCCCCTCTCTCTCTCTTCCATTACTCTCTCTTTTTCACTCTGCTTTTTATTTCTCCTATGTCTTCTTATCCCGTGTCTTGTGTGCTCTGCTTTTTATATCTCCAATGTCTTCTTATCCCGTGTCTTGTGTGCTCTGCTTTTTATATCTCCAATGTCTTCTTATCCCGTGTCTTGTGTGTACTTCTAAGACATGTTTCTTCTTGTCTTGGTTACTGTCACAAAGAGACAATGGCCGATACTCTTCATAGTTTTCTTTCCTTACTTGTCAATCTATGTAGGCCATCTGTTGAATACTGGGTCAGTGTTTTGATACATTCAGTCCACCATGACAGTCATAGTGTGCATACTTCCATTGGCTTCTTTTTTCTTTTTATTTGACCACTTAACATTCACCAGTCTACTAATTAGGTTATCTATGTTTCTTTTAATGAGGATAAATAATAAAAAGTAACAACTCTCAGCACAGATCACTCCGCCATATTGTCTATCCCAGATAACATGGTGGTAGTGGATGTCTCTAAAGGTCTATGGGGGAAACAGCTTGGGCTGACATGTTCTTAAGAGAATTAGGGCAGATAACTGGCTACTGCACTCAGATACGTATTTCATGATAACATCAACCTACGTCGGAGACTTTAGAAAGCATTGCATTCCTCAAGGGATTGAGGCCCGAGCAGAATCTATTGCAGTCAGACTAGGCTGGTCGTTATACGTCATTAATGATTTTCATATTAAAAAAAAACATTGTAGTGTAAAAATAGGCCAATACAGTCTTTGAACAGATGTGCTGCAGACCTATTGAAACCAAGCAAAGCCTCTGGGAGGCTGATGGTCAACATAGACATCATCTCTTGGATCCCAAAGAATAAGCTAAAAATACAAACATTCATTGGCTGTCACATGACGGGGATGCCAATCAAAACATTGAATTTCGACTGAAGCCGCATTGGGTGTCGTATTTGTAGTTTCCTTTAAGTAACTGATTCTCTTATCTAATTGATTGACAACAATCTCTGCTAGAAATAGTCAAGTACTCCATCAAAGGTTCAGACCTTGCAATCTATAAGACAGATGATGTAAGTGTCATTGCTTTACTTTTCCCAACTAATGTTAAAAATCCCAGTCTTCATCGAGATTTGAACCCGGGACCCTCGGTTTGGAAGCCAAGCACTGTACCCCTACTCGATATAACAAAACAGCTGTTAGTGTTAGGGCTAGATTTCTAGAGATATAACAAAACAGCTGTTAGTGTTAGGGCTAGATTTCTAGAGATATAATTATTCAATTCTAACAAATTTTCTTGATAGTCAAAAGTAGGAAGGTGAAGCACAAGTGAAAAACTCAGTGAAAAGTGAAGCCAAGCCGATTAAGTTTCGCACTAATAATGCTAATGTCGTGGGTTCAATCACTATACCTGCCTGTTATGACAAACCAAAACACAAATGTTTAGTTTATTATAGTATTTGAACATCTTGAAGAAATTCGTTTGATTCCTTGTTAGGAAGTACATTTATATCAAGCGATATTATTTGGTATGGCCTAATTCAAACTTGTCAGCTGCTTTTACCAAGCATAACTTTTACACAAATAAATCTCTCCAAGTTCTGGGTATGTCTCTGGTTCATTAGCGGAGTGGGGAGGGGCGATTTTTTCCAAACCCTAACCCAAACGCAAAGTAAACCCTAACCCTATGCATAAACGTGCGTACAGCATATATATATATATATATATATATATATATATATATATATATATATATATATATATATATATATATATGTGAGAATAAGATTTAAAAAGCAGTGTTTCTCAACATTCTGCAGAAAAAAAAACAGACATGTTGAGGCCTTTCTCTTGCAAACTTGGAGGTCTGGTGGAGCGCTGTAAGCTTCCCCAGTGGGGTTCGTGGCGAAAGCGCCGTCAAAAGCGTTTTCTTGCATTTTTCACTGCAGAAACGCATTCTCCTGACATCATGAATTTATAGCCTTTTTATACATTGCAAATAAAACAGATTTGTTCCTTGAAAAGAGAAAAGATACCCCACATATATAGATTAAGGCTTTGAGGATCGCGGCCGAAATAAAATCATTCAATAAATAATAATTTTTTTAATGCTCATTTGTAAGTGATACATTTTGTTCAATAGGCATGTTTGTAACTTTGTTTTGTTACAAAACTAGAATTCAAAGCTCTAAATAAAACATGTCGGAAGTGAGATGAGAAATGAAGTGGGCCAATTAGATTCTACTCTAACTTTTTTTTCTTTGAATTGTTAGCATCAAGCATAAATTGTGAGTTATAGTCCTAAATTTATTTTTAAAAAAATATAAGATTGAGTAAAGGTTGGCCAGATCCGGCCCGCGACGTGGTTCCATCCGGCCCGCCGAAACGTCGGCACAAAGAGTAGAAATCTACCTCACCCCCATCCAAAATAAAAATGTTGAAAGATGTATCTTACCTACGTTAGGGCACTCTGTTAGATTGGTACTATGAACTTTAACATTTGTACTTTTATGAGTTGAAGAAACTAAAAGTGGAATTTAGAATCTACCAGGAAAAATGAACAGATCGTTTTATTTTATATTTTATTTAATATGATACGATAATAAGCCAAACACATTTGATTTGTGTATTTATATATATATACATATATATATATATAAACGGCATTATAAAACAAATATTACGGTTTTCTTGCTTTGAGCAGCAATAAAAAAAAAAGATTTTTAAACTACGCCAAGAAATAGGACGATTGATGGGAATATTTACCAAAAAAAGACAAGAAAATGAGTCGGGTGGTTAGATAGCTATAATTTTGCTCACATAATACACAGAGAAAGCTATTTTCTGACGCCAAAAAAAAAGTTTTCTTTCAGATATGCCATTAATTTAATGTTAGTACAGCAAGCTGTAAGTACTAGATCCACAGCTTTCTATCAAAATTGTTTTAGGACAATATCTTTTCGTTTGCTTTTTTTATCTTTTCTGTCACGTGACCCGCAACACGAGTGTTGGAAATCAAATTGGCCCGCAGGTTGAATTAGGTTGGGCATCACTGATTTACAGCGTTACTTTGGATTCCCAAATTCTTGTTCTTGAGTCTCTTCATTACACACATCGTTACAAATTTATTTGTTTGTACTCTCGAGACCAATGGAATCGTCTAGACTCTAGGTCTAGGTACACTTCGTTAATACAATCATATTTTCTTATCTTTAAAGTTTGTCTCGTTCATCTAAACTAGGTATGTACGTGTGTATATTTCTGTATTAAATCAACACAATCATTTAAATATGGCCATACATCTTAACTAGTTATGTGCGTGTGTATGTATTAAATCAACACAATCATTTAAATATGGCCATACATCTTAACTAGGTATGTACGTGTGTATATTTCTGTATTAAATCAACACAATCATTTAAATATGGCCATACATCTTAACTAGGTATGTACGTGTGTATGTATTAAATCCACACAATCCTGTATTCCCGTTGACACACACCCTGGTTTCTCTGACATTCCGAGTGTGCGTCGCGTCCGCTCACCTATTACATCCCCTGAAATAACTAGCTCTCTAAGCCAAAATTTAAAAAGAGCCTCTAGTTATGAAGCGCTGGGCTGGAAGGAAAGAAAACAAACAATGAAAACACAGGAGACAGAACGCATTGAATCAGACTCGGGGCGTGGCATTCACCGATATGCTTAGATTACAGAAGGGCACAACAGCCGAGAAGTTGATTCCTTTTACTCTTACATGTTAATACCGTAAAAATTCTAGTTTTTTAACAGCATAAGGGAAGCGATGCGAGTGATGTAAATGTGCTATTTTAAAATACATGTAGTGTATTATTTTAACTGCTTTAAATTTGATTGACTCGTTGTTTTTCTTTTAATAAAAAACAATTTTATTATTAAAAAAACAGTAAATAACATCTTTGTTAGATTATAGATTTATTAATGTGCAATCTTTTACAATCATATTTCGAGAGCTTATATTAGCCAAGTAAATTCAAATGCTAAAAAGTTTAACAAAAGAAATTCTAACACATTAGAAGTTTCATACATAATCGCAATGGTGCCAGTTATTGCAGTGTTTACTGTAGAGCACGTGGTATGGACAGACAACTGGGTATCCCAGCATCCTAGAGATGTAAGGGCAAGTAACCTCTGATAACAGCAGAGCAGACGTGAATGAAAATATTAGTCTGCATGTACAGATTTCACATTTTACATAAATCTTATTCCGTTGTGATTTTAAATTCTGGAAATAAAAATTGAAGACCTTGTGGAAATGTTATTGAGGAACTTTCAATAAAGCAATTATTTTCTAACAAAATCTTAGTTTATTTTTTTTTTTATTTGTGAGCCTAATTTTCTCTAAGCACCACGATTTTCTGGAGTTCCTACTGAGACACAGTGAGACACATCTATTTCTTAATAACATTTGACCTAACAATGTCTTCAGCGTGGAGACACAGTTATAAGGTAATTCTTGTGTGCATAAATATGGAAGAGAGACACGAGATCTGCTAGGGAAAAAAAGGCTAATTGAAATCACGTCTTTCTTTACTTCAACATAGCAATTGTTTCTTATTTAACAAGACATTCTTGTTTATATTGAACGTTACAATCGTGACATTCTTGTTCATATTGAACGTTACAATCGTGACATTCTTGTTCATATTGAACGTTACAATCGTGACATTCTTGTTCATATTGAACGTTACAATCGTGACATTCTTGTTCATATTGAACGTTACAATCGTGACATTCTTGTTCATATTGAACGTTACAATCGTGACATTCTTGTTCATATTTAACGTTACAATCGTGACATTCTTGTTCATATTTTCTGTAAGCTTATTCTTAGCATCTCAGATGCTTTATAATTGGCATGACAAATCTGGAGAATTCAAACGGATAAATATTGCCTTTCATTCTTTCCTGGATATTACTATGAAAACTGCACTGGGAAATTCATAGAATGTAGTCATAGAATGTCGTCATAGAACCTCGGCTTCGTTTGTGTGTTGTTGTTTTTTCTGAATGTTGTGAGAAAACATCCTCTTTGTAACGTTAAAATCCCTATTTCCATTTCACTCGAGCTGTAGATTAACCGGAATTCTCACATTCTTTCCTGCCTGGCTACCCTAACCCTAAACACCAACCCTAACCCTAAACACCAACCCTAACCCTAAACACCAATGTACTCTTTAAGTACACATTCCTTTGATCACTAGACTGCTATATAAACAAATATTCTCGTTTTTTTTTTAATTCAGTTACTTGATTCCTACATAAGAGAAATAGTTTTTGTTTAAATATCATTACTTCACCTAGGTACAACGTGCGTTGAAATCAAAACGAAATAATACAATACTTCACCTAGGTACAACGTGCGTTGTAATCAAAACGAAATAATACAATACTTCACCTAGGTACAACGTGCGTTGTAATCAAAACGAAATAATACAATACTTCACCTAGGTACAACGTGCGTTGTAATCAAAACGAAATAATACAATACTTCACCTAGGTACAACGTGCGTTGTAATCAAAACGAAATAATACAATACTTCACCTAGGTACAACGTGCGTTGTAATCAAAACGAAATAATACAATACTTCACCTAGGTACAACGTGCGTTGTAATCAAAACGAAATAATACAATACTTCACCTAGGTACAACGTGCGTTGTAATCAAAACGAAATAATACAATACTTCACCTAGGTACAACGTGCGTTGTAATCAAAACGAAATAATACAATACTTCACCTAGGTACAACGTGCGTTGTAATCAAAACGAAATAATACAATACTTCACCTAGGTACAACGTGCGTTGTAATCAAAACGAAATAATACAATACTTCACCTAGGTACAACGTGCGTTGTAATCAAAACGAAATAATACAATACTTCACCTAGGTACAACGTGCGTTGTAATCAAAACGAAATAATACAATACTTCACCTAGGTACAACGTGCGTTGTAATCAAAACGAAATAATACAATACTTCACCTAGGTACAACGTGCGTTGATATCAAAACGAAATAATACAATACTTCACCTAGGTACAACGTGCGTTGATATCAAAACGAAATAATACAATACTTCACCTAGGTACAACGTGCGTTGTAATCAAAACGAAATAATACAATACTTCACCTAGGTACAACGTGCGTTGAAATCAAAACGAAAAAATACAATACTTCACCTAGGTACAACGTGCGTTGTAATCAAAACGAAAAAATACAATACTTCACCTAGGTACAACGTGCGTTGTAATCAAAACGAAATAATACAATACTTCACCTAGGTACAACGTGCGTTGTAATCAAAACGAAATAATACAATACTTCACCTAGGTACAACGTGCGTTGAAATCAAAACGAAAAAATACAATACTTCACCTAGGTACAACGTGCGTTGTAATCAAAACGAAAAAATACAATACTTCACCTAGGTACAACGTGCGTTGTAATCAAAACGAAATAATACAATACTTCACCTAGGTACAACGTGCGTTGTAATCAAAACGAAATAATACAATACTTCATCTAGGTACAACGTGCGTTGATATCAAAACGAAATAATACAATACTTCACCTAGGTACAACGTGCGTTGAAATCAAAACGAAATAATACAATACTTCACCTAGGTAAAACGTGCGTTGTAATCAAAACGAAATAATACAATACTTCACCTAGGTACAACGTGCGTTGAAATCAAAACGAAATAATACAATACTTCACCTAGGTACAACGTGCGTTGAAATCAAAACATAATACAATAAAAATAAAACCAGGAGAACATAAAAACGAATGTGTCTGAACTGCTCTCTAGAACTGAAACAAATACTTTCAACAAAAAGTTAGTTAGCAACTCAAACGAATAAATAATACAAATATTCTAAAGGAAGGTTGTACCATGGAACTAAAGTAATCCATGGTTATACTATTACATTTTTAACACTCATACTTTTAAATGATGAGCAGACATTGTGTATGCGTATTGTTTCAAGACAAAAGCACGATAGAGTGGATGTTAAATTTTGGATTTTCAGTGGTTGGTGCGTTTAGTTTTTAAGATGAAATGCGACAGACAGACACCATATAACCTTATGCGACTTTTACATGCGTCAGTCACACAAAATTTAGCTGTGTGGAAAAGCGCTTAGCTTTTGAACCGAATAGTCCTGGATTTGAATATCTTGGTGAAGACTCGGATTTTGAATTTCGGGATTTTTAGGACGCCCCTGAGTTCACCCAACTTAAATGGGTACCTGACATAGTTGTAAAAGTAAAGGCAATTGGTCGTTGTTCTGGCCTTATGAACCCTTGTTGACCGTCGGTCATAGAAAAATCCTCTGCTCTTGAGGTCTGAAAAGGCTACTTTATTTACTTCAATCTATAAAGTAAGCAAAGTACTCGATTCAGACATTGCGATATATAGGGCAAATAGAGAAATATTGATTTACTACTATCTATAAAGTAAGCGAAGTACTCGATTCAGACATTGCAATATATATGGGGAAAAAAAGAAATATTGATTTACTACTATCTATAAAGTAAGCGAAGTACTCGATTCAGGCATTGACATATATAGGGCAAATAGAGAAGTATTGATGTCAATGATCGAACTGCTCATCACATCTTGGGCGGAAAGCCGCTTCTGTCTCTTCCATATATTCAATTGTTGTCCAGTTGTGGAAAGCTCGAGATGGTAGTGCGCATGACAGTGTTCCAACAGAATATACCGGGTATACAGTGGTGTAGAAAGGTACTTGTAGGCCTGGTTTCAAGATTTCTATTCGTTTTAATAAAAACAAATGGGGCATGCATCAATATACTTAAAAAATGAATTCCTATGTAGATATCGGTGTCATTGCACTCAATTCAATGACAACTTCTTACAAGTAGGCTAAAGCGGCTACAGTGTCATGGCATTCAATGTGACTTCTATCGTGTGTTTCATATTAACAAAGAAATGTTTAAGTACATATTTTCTTAAGAAATAATTTTTTATTTCAAAAACTTTTAGTAAGAACTGTCGAACAAAATATCGCTGTGTCGATGTACTGAAACTGTGTTTTTCTAGACCTTACCAGTAACAAAGTAGAGCACAATTTCGTCTATTACTGATTTTGCTGTTTATATCTCTAAATTTCTTTATTTCTAAATGAAAAAAACAACAGCAAGTGAAGCCAACCACCTAAGCATTATTGGCCTAATGTTGTATCAAACTTTGAACAAACTAACTCTACTGAACAAACTGTCTCTGGTAAAGAAATAAAGTTCATGCGTAGACAATGTTTGAAATCCTGATTAAAAGAATTGTCTACAATTTTAAAAAAGTAAATGTAAAAAAATACTTTTTAGAAAACCAAAGTTTATATAAAGCGTACTTGTATCAAGTCGTTTGAATCAGTCATAGAATTATAATTGTGGTAGATCTAGACTAACAACAAAAAGCATGTATAAGAAAAAAAATTGGGAACTGCCTGAATTAGAACTCATGGCTCAAGCCTTCTTAGGCTTCTCAAGCTAACACAGTAACCACTCTGCTAGTGGAGAGCTTATGAACATGGAAGATTGTATAGTTATCTATTGTTTCTATAGTCTTGTTCTATTTTTTGAAGTTTGTGTTCACTAAGACTCAGACGACAACCCATAAAGCGGGACTAATTCAGCTTATACCACTTCAGTCAATTACTATTTCTTTCCCTTGTTTGAGATACCAAATAAAATAATTTATTACCAATAGTTAGTTAACTAATTGGTTTTTTTTTTTAATTGATTCTTGTGTTGTCAGGTATTGTGCAAAATTTCAGCTTGATCTGAGATTGGGTGTGGGAGAAATAGGCCTAATGTGTAGAAACGTTTTACCAGACAAAGTGAGTCGATATAAGCTTTGTAAGAAGCCAATCAAATCTTGTATATACAACGCTGGTGAGGAGCAACAGCCTCAATTTCACGCGTTCAAAGTCATTTCTTAAATTACTTATTTATTCCAGATGTATATGGATTTTGTTGCTAAGCTTTCTACATTTTTTACTCACTTTGCGCTGACACTTTTGGACTTGAAAATAAGCAAAACAACTAAATAAAAACAACTGTACTCCAACAATACCTTCATTTCTTTATATGTAATCTTTATTTTCCTTGAGAAAATTTGCCTTCAAATTTTTCCATTAGTAGTTCGTTACAAACGAAATATATGTTCTTACCACATATATATATATATATATATATGTTGACATATAAATATATATATATATATGTATATATATATATATATATATATATATATATATATATATATATATATGTTGATCTATATATATATAAATATCATAGAAACCTCTCTTTTTATATGGATATTGATGTTTTACATGATGGCTGCCTGTGTTCTGAACTGTTTAAACCCAACTATCCCTCAACCTCCTCTGGGGGAACTTATGGTTAGGATTTAATCATTTTTAATTCTAAAGAAACATACAAAATATTGCAAAGCAACCAATTAGAACTTAACTTGCTACAAACAGTTGAAGAAGACAAATAATGCACACAGTGCTACTAATCGAAGCCTATGTTGGGTGCTGCCCCACTTATTTGATTCACTTATCTTCACTGAACCAATCTCTGTGGTACAACACTCTCTTTTTCTCTCTCTATTTCTTCTTTTTTCATAATATTCTTTTCTTACTATCTTTCATTCTTTGTCCTAATCTCTGTCATGTTCTTTCTCTTTCTATGTATAGTTCCAAAAGCAACCAGGATTTTAAAATGAATTAATCAGTTGTGGATTGTCCACATTTTAGTTAAACTGTTGAATGTTATATAGATCTAGTTTCTATTTTTCAATGATAATGTTTGTTTTTCTTTGTTTTTTGTTTTTTTTTTAGTCCCCGCCAAAGGGAGCTAATCTTCCTTACAGGCCAAAACCTCTGCTTTCTCCAGTGTATATCTCAGGAAGTCAAGGTTTTACTGTCCCTGCTAGCCTCCCTTCCCTTCCTGGCCAAGATGTGTGTATGGTTAGTAACAACATGTATCCAAGGACAATAGACCTTTACAATGTAACTTTCCCTGCCCCTTTATAGTGTAGCTTACAGTAGAACGTCGTTTATCCGAACGTTTATTATCCGGAGCGTCAAATATCCGGACCAGTTTTTTTTTTTGTTTTTTTTTTATCAACCACTTGTACTGTGATGCACATATACTGTATGAATACGAAAAATAAGTGATTATTTTCCACAATAAAGGTAAAATTGCGACATTTGTCACCTATTTTGCTCGTTCTTCACGCACGTGTCCCGCATGTGATGATTTTCAATATTCGTATAGTGTCCGGTTGCATATACTGCATGGATCGCTTCGGTTTTCGGTTATCCGAACGGTGTCCGGTCCCAATTGAGTCGGATAAACGACGTTCTACTGTAGTTTAAGTAGTTTGTTAGAATATTAAAAAGATTTCATGTCATTTTATTTCTAAACGTTCAAAATATAAAATAAAGACTTAATTGGTTCATTTTTGTTTAAATTAGATCTAGAGGATATATTAAAATATAAAATAAGGATTGGTTAAAATGTTTTAAAAATTAGATCTAGAGGATATATTAAAATATAAAATAAGGATTGGTTAAAATGTTTTAAAAATTAGATCTAGAGGATATATTCAAATATAAAATAAGGATTGGTTAAAATGTTTTAAAAATTAGATCTAGAGGATATATTAAAATATAAAATAAGGATTGGTTAAAATGTTTTAAAAATTAGATCTAGATGATATATTAAAATATAAAATAAGGATTGGTTAAAATGTTTTAAAAATTAGATCTAGAGGATATATTAAAATATAAAATAAGGATTGGTTAAAATGTTTTAAAAATTAGATCTAGATGATATATCAAAATATAAAATAAGGATTGGTTAAAATGTTTTAAAAATTAGATCTAGATGATATATTAAAATATAAAATAAGGATTGGTTAAAATGTTTTAAAAATTAGATCTAGAGGATATATTAAAATATAAAATAAGGATTGGTTAAAATGTTTTAAATTTAGATCTAGAGGATATATTAAAATATAAAATAAGGATTGGTTAAAATGTTTTAAAAATTAGATCTAGATGATATATTAAAATATAAAATAAGGATTGGTTAAAATGTTTTAAAAATTAGATCTAGATGATATATTAAAATATAAAATAAGGATTGGTTAAAATGTTTTAAAAATTAGATCTAGAGGATATATTAAAATATAAAATAATGATTGGTTAAAATGTTTTAAAAATTAGATCTAGATGATATATTAAAATATAAAATAAGGATTGGTTAAAATGTTTTAAAAATTAGATCTAGATATGATATATGATCAGATACAGATGGTGGCACTGGGATTCCCATTTGATGTTAGACAGGATTTCTAAAACATAAATCAAGAATAAGAGATCTTTCATTGCTAAAGATAAATTTATTTTGAAAAAAAAAGGAAAGCTCAAGGAAATGAAAGGTGCCACCATTAGTAGAATCTTCATCATGGAATTGTCTTGTATCCCAGACTGCAATGATTGATCTTACATTTCATAACCATTTGTGACTATTGCCACAGCTTCCAAAAGGATTCCATCACCCTGTACAGATGGCACATGCCATTCCCATGGTATCATCTGCCCAGCATGTACTCCCTGGAAGCCTTGTTCCTGTCAATGGTAAGATAGTGGTTTGTGTTGTTTGATATTTTTCTAAAAAAAAATCATGTACCAATGTCCACTTGTTGAATTTGCAATAACTTTAATTCCCAGAATCAAATGTCTTCAGAAATTAATTGCATGACCTTTTCTAAACTACAGTTTTCTATAATGTATTGGCCCCAGTATAGTTAACCTACAACCAACCTATCTACATAAGTCAGTGTTTGGCTATTACATTTTGAAAACTTTAGATTTTTTTTCTTTAAAAATTTTTTCTTTCTTTAAAACAGGTTCATAGATTCTGTTGCTTTTACAGTATTTCATTTCTTTAACGTTCATGCTTCAATTACTTCACTAGTGATTTGATGCTTTTAGAAATCTTGATCTATGCACCATTAACTGGTGTCATCTTTAAAGTAGTTACTGTCAATTCAAATAGATTTATACACTCTCTAAATCCAATCAAATTTGGTAGTTAATTTCGTTTCCTAAATCCTATCTTTAAAAACAATAGTTAAGAGCATCTATCTACACTTTCATTTGTTTCTTAATGTTTTATTTCTAAAGAAAATGTTTCTCCATCTGTAAACATATGTAAACAAACACATTTTAACTTTCAAAACATTTGGTTCAATAATTATCAAATGACCCAGGAGAGATAATTGAAACATATAAATATTTTGTCTTAAATAAACAATCAATAATCATTTTAAAATAGTTTTACTTCATTACATGAGGGCATTCTGTGCTGGTTTGTCACAACTGAAAACAGTGTCTCATTTATTGTGTGATGCTATGAAAATATATAAAATGATTAATTAATTAAAAACAAGATGAAATATTAAGACTCAATATAATAAAATGACTACATCTTTTCAAGACATTCACAATAAAAAGATGATAATATATCTTCATCAACATACTATAGAGCTAAATAAATTTTTTTTTTTTTTTAATAATCAGTAAGATGATATGATGAATTTATTTAATCAAGATTTATCAAGACTTAATAAAATAAAATTATTACCATGGTTTCAGACATAATAAGTCAAATCTCCACACACACAAAATACATGTTTGCATGCCATTCAAATAACATTTACATTTTTTATATCATCTAAACATTAATTATTATTATTTCACCATATTCTCATTTAAAACATAAGCTTTAAGGTAACTTATTCAAGACGTCTATTATAAGTAGCCCCTACATTTGTAATAAATCATATTTCAACATTTTTAACAACTCCATTTCTTTCAGTAGATTATTACAGATATATTGTTAAACAAAATGTGCTTTATCTAGCCCTATGGCTAAGAAAAAGCTTTTTTAACTTTAAACAAATGATTACAAAATCAATTTGTTTGCATGTTTTTGTTCAATTATCTATTAATTAAATTATCATGTATACATTTTTATACATATATCAACATTCTTATATAAAAAAAAATTGTTAGTCATTTTTACTTCCTGTTGTTTATTTTTTATTTTTCTTTAACCTATTTAGCGTGGACTGCGCACTAACTGGTGTGTACGTTTGTTTTTTGTTTTTTTTTTGTAGGTCTAGGCCCCGCGGCCCTTCCACATATGTGGCCTGGTCCATTGCCCCAACCACAACCACCACCTTGCCTCAGTAAGGAGTTTTTTCGCCCTCTTCAGATTATGGGTGATGGAAAAAATAGTTATGAGGGCCACTTTTAGAAAAGCTTTAGAAATTGTCATTAAAATAAATGAACATTCTACAATGAAAAAAAGGTGGATGGTTTTGATTTCAAATATTTATTTTTCTATTTTAGCTTAGCCAAGAAAAAAAAAAGGTCATGGAAATTAATGGAATAAAATAATCGCTTATAGAATTTTCAATTAGCATGACTTTTTTCAACATATGTTTGACTTATGCATGTCACCTCAATGTGTGTTGGTTTTTATTTTCCTTTTTACCAATAACACACTGGGTTGTTTTCTGAAAGTGGCCCTTATATTTGTAGTTTTTTTTTAGTTTACATTCACATTTGTACTCCATCTGTTGTATCCATCATATACTAATCCATTTCATTCATTTAATATCCTAACCTTTACAAATGTTATCTTCTGTGGTCTTTATATAAATTTATATGAATAATTTTATTTTCAAATTAACTCCTAAATTTTCTTTTCAACGTGAAATCTTTTCCCTAGTACTATTTTACCAATGTCTTCTAATAAGTACCTACATGAAATATAACAGAAATCTGCTTATTGCTTGCACAAAATTACAAAAAATATTTTCTATACCATTTCTTCTACTCGTTATTGTTTTAGAATTTATTTGTTTCACAGTAACATTATTATTTACAAACATAGAATAGTATTAAATTTTGTAGAAGATAGCTTGAGCTGTTTCTCATTCAAAACATTCTGTCTGTAGAAATGAAATTTTGTAGCATTTCCAAAGTATTTGATTCATTCAAATAGCCAAAAAAAAAAAAAAAAGTTTAATTTGTAAGAAAAGATGAAAAGATTATTTTTCTGACTACTTAAATTCTATAGATCTGAAGAGACAATAAATGTGTTTAAATGCATAGAGCTGTGTGTAAAGCCCTTTTTTTGTTTTGTTTTGAGGTTTAGACTATTTTATATCATCTGCCATTTTCAGGTTTAGGTCCTAGTCTTCAGTATACACCTAGAGCAGGTAATCCTGCACCTCAACAGGCTATCACAAATCTAAGTCAACAAGCACAGGAAATGAACATACCAAATGATCTCATTGGATGCATCATAGGCAGAGGTGGACAAAAAATTAATGAGATTAGGTAATTAAAGGCAACAATATTTCTATTGCAAAAAAACTACAACTACTGATAAGAAAAACGATTACTTTTTTTTAAATTTAAATATAATCCCTTTTTGAAATACATTTTAACCATTAACTTATTAATCATTAAAAAAAAACAAAAAAACTTACAACTTAGTATAGGTAGGCTACAAAAAATTGAGTAGCCATGTCAAGGTTAACTAACAATAATTTGAAGAATCTGATGATTTTGTTTTACGTAAACACTTTTCAATTTTGATATCCATTTTACACACTAATCAGTTCTGTATCAATGGAGTCATATGTAAGGCCTATTAAAATGTGAAGTTAACCTAATAACCAAAGAGTCTGATTACAAATATTAGAAATACATTGTACAATAATAATTCAAGCTCAAAAAAGTAAAATATAAAAAATGCTTTTAAAAAAAAAAAATTCCTCCTTTATACAGCTGACAAATCTTTGTAAGAGGAATTTTGCATTTGCTTTTAGTAACAAATGAATAACAGATTTAAAAAAATGGAACATATTTTACACCACCCCTATTCCCCGTCCCCCAAAAAGACCCCTGGTAAAGTGAATGTAAAAATCTAAACAGAGTTCATACCATTCCAATAAAAGGCCTTTAGATCCAGTCTTAGAAGATGATGAGAAGTTCTTAATGTCTATTTATTTATAAAACTCTTTCATAGAGACTAAAAGGGGAAAAAACTCACTGACATTTTTTGTTCTAGATAAAGTTTTTCAAGGCCAAATTTAAGTTTAGAAGATATTTCCAAAAAGTATAATGTTCAAACTAGAGTTTTACCAGTGTGGCTAATAATTCTTTTCCAAATGTATACATCAACTGTCAAATTTTTAGGGAAATCATTAGAGCCGTATTTGAGAACCTTGTCCAGTTTTTTCTATCCATAAAGAATTTGCAAGCCTATAAGAGAAATTGTATAAAAAAATCAGATATAAAAGAAATTAAAAATATCTTATTTACTTTTTTTTTTGTTTTGTTTTAATGATCAGGCAAGTATCTGGTGCAAACATAAAAATTTCCAATGCAGAAGATGGATCATCAGACCGAAAAGTAACAATCACTGGAAGCCCAGAATGTATTGGACTAGCCCAGTACCTAATCAGCACTAGGTTGGTACAACAATCTTGTTTCATCTATCCTATTCAGTTCAGGTGAAAAATGACTAAGCTCAAAAAGCTCCTCACAGCCATCTTTGTTTTTCAGTGTCACTAGTAAGTGTTTGGCTGCTGAACTATAGATGTTACTGAAATATTTAGGTGAATGAATTCTGGATAACATCATGTTTAGATGTTACCCAATTTAGGTGAATGAATTTTGGATGACATCATGTTTAGATGTAGGGCTAAAATCATTTTCAGCTTGTGAAGTTTGGTTGTTCTAAAATCATTATCAATTTGCATTTTTTTAAAATAAACTTAGGCTACTAACAAATACATTTTATTAGTTTGTTGACAAGGTTTAGCATTAAAAACACATTTAGCTTACTTATCAACATTTTTATGATACTTCAAATTGATAGGCAAATAGCTATAAAAAAATTACATATTAATGCAAATACATTAAAAGCCTAAGGAAATTTCGCATTTATTTTAAAGTTCTAAAACTATTGACTATTGCATAACATTAAACAAAAAAATGTAAGAAAACTTCTGCTCAATTCTACTTGAATGTGTATTACTTCAAATAACTATGCTGAGTGTTCCTCTAATGTGCAATATAATGTACAGTTTTTATTACAATATTTAAATATAAATTTATCTGTTTATTGTATGCTAGGGGTCAAATGTGTCTAACATATCAGTATTAATTATTATTTCATACAAACAAGTGCATTCACACTTGAATAACATTGTTAATAAGAAATAAGCCCTCAGTCAATAAAAAGGTTGGCTAGAGTAAAAGACATGTAAATTAATTTTTCTTTAATGTAGTCAATGTTGATCAAATAATAAACAATTGTTTTTAAACTGTAATTATCATCACCAGATATAAAAAGTTTTGAAGCAGGTTACATAATAGTATCACAGTGTGACAGGTTGGGGAAAGTGACGTGTGTTTGGCGCGTTTAATGTCTAGAGGATGATTATTTTTGAAATTATCACTCACCAACCCGTCAGCATATAAATCGGGAGCAGGCACGCAACGAGACAAGCAATGAAAGATAGATACAAAGTTAAAAATGAAGAATATTTATTTACATAAATATTTACATAAAAGAATAAAAAGGGGGAGGGTTTTCATCTATCTCTAAGCTATACTATGTTTAATCATCACTCTTGCACTTAATAAGAGAGTATGTCACTTTGTCTTCTGAACTTAGCTGGTTGTCCTGTTGATGTCGCAGCTGGCTGTGATCCTGGCTTGAGGTTCTGGAGCTGGAGGTGGCGCTCTAGCGGGTAGAGGGACGCCGGTGATACAGTTCTTGTGGAGTCTCAATCCAAAGTTCTGATATCTATAGTGGGCACAGTACGGCGGGTGGCCGGCTACCGTGGGCACAAGGTTACTGCGGGCAGAACTGATCTGCCGTGGTCAGCGTAGTTGACAGGATAAGTCCAGTGAGATGCAGAGGGTTTGGCGTAGCTATGACGTCTCGCACAGATCTGGGTCTATAGGGACGTCGCACCTAATAAGTTGACAGGTGGGCTGTCGAATAGGGGGGCAAGTAGATCCGATAGCGCCAAGTAGTAGAGTTGAGTAGATCCACGTAAGCAGAAGATGATACTCAATAGCAAGTGGGCAAGTGATCCGATAAATAGGCGGATAATGCCAAATAAATAGGCAGGTAAATAATCCGACAAATAGCAAATAGGCAAGTGCAGTGCTGAATAGCACTAAGCACATAGGCAGACACCTGAGGGAGGCTGCGGATAAATAAAGTTAGGACATGTCTCTCATGCATCTTATCGATGCCTTCCACTGAGGTGCATTCGTCAGATTGGTAAAATTGCTTTTGAGCACAAAGTGGAGATGATGACAAATGGGATTTGGAAAACAGATGGCTGATAATAGCAATATAAAAATGTACATAAAAGGGGAAATAATAAGCTCAAATAGACAGCACAAGTGGAAAGAGAAAAGGGGGGGGAATGGGCGACCATGATGGTTTGTTTACATACGACCGTCGGCCGAGAACAATGGAGTGAGCTTGAATGGGGAGAGCGCCCGTTCAAGGGGTGCAACTCTCATCCAAGTAGAAAGACTAAAGGGGAGATAATTCATATATCTTTTCTAAACGTAGTATCAGTGCGCTAGTAAAATTATCAAGGCTGTCAGCCAAGATACAGGCAATAAAATAAGATGTATAAATATATACATGGTTGCCTCAACAATCAATTGAGCAACGTAGCATTAATAGATTAATGCAATACATAAATATATACATATGCCATGTTTATGTTTTCTACTTACGACAGTGAGAAATACACAATGCACTAATTAATGTAAATAAAATAATAAAATACACATGATAATCTCCAGTGAGAAATATGCACAAAGTAACTAAGATGGAACTTGTGATTAAGTTCGGCTTACCACCAGGTATTCCTCTAAGAGAAAGAATAAATGAAGCAGTCCAGACTCGATAGTTCAGCTCGAATGAGAAAATGAGAGGGTCTGGCTTGATTTAATCTACCTTATATATAGGCCTGGAAAATGTGGGTGGAAACAGGAAATGTCATAGGCTAAGAATTATCTTACAAGTGGGCGAATTAGTCTTGAGATGGGAGTCGCACCTTGGAGAGTCGAGAGGCGTGTTGACTCAAGTAATCTCTTTGATCAAAGAGAGTCGTGGGAGAAGGGGGGGGGGGAGAAAGATTCGTTTGCATTCCACCCAAGGTGGTGTCAACTGCAGCCGACAGACATCAAAGAGACTGTGTGTTTATCTTTACCCCTGTCAAGGGAAATAAGTGAAAGCCTTGGTCTAGTTGTCCCAAGGTGATCGACTAAGTCTAGCCTGAAGAGGCAAAGGTGGGGCGGGTGAAGAAAGTGGGGATAGGACGGGGAAATAATTAAATAATTAAATAATGACAACTAATACTTAATGCTGTGATAAGTTTGAGTGACTCTGACAGCAAGCTTTTGACTTGTCACACACAGTATAATATATACATCGACATAATTTATTTATACTATCATATATCATTTAAATAAAATATCTATAGAATGTAATTAGAATTACTTTGAGTTAATCACTTAGTTGTCAACAATAGCTTCATATGATCTGATATTCAATTAACACTGAAATTTATAATTCAATCTCTTTTTTTTTTATTAATAAGAACATATTGTAAATAATTCACTTAAAAGAGTTTTAATCATGCAAAATATTTTTTTTGTGATATTCTTTTTATCTTTTGAAGAAATGTTTTGGTCATTTTAGTATTGCCATATTTGTCTGTCTTTATTTTGTAAGAGTTTTACTCATTTCTTAAGACACAAGAATCAGCATTGATGAAGTAAACCAGAAATATACAAACTAATTTAATAATAAGAAGAACAAAAATTAATAAAATCATAAAATTTAAAAATAACTTGTTGACCACTCAACATTTCTGTGATTTTTTTTGTGTTTTATAATAATACAAATTAATTAAAGAGTTATATAGTCTAAATATTCATTAGTTTATAATTGGCATCATATTGGCCTTATTTACTTAAGTTTATTTTTATTCTACAACTAACAAACTTAAATACTTTTAGCAGTTATTCAACACTTCTGAGAGTTATTCTTTCTTTTTTACAATTATTCTTGATTGGACTATGCACTATTGTGTCCTGTCTACGCTGTTTATATAAACATGTTAATGTTTCTATATAAAACTATCCATCTATGTTTTCCAATAGCATAATGTTAGGCAGCTATGAAATTATTTCTGTTGTTTTATTTATTCAGAGATCTAAATGAATTAAGTATATGCTATTGTCACAAACTGTGTAAATAGAGTGTAAAATTATTTAGAAAACTATTGCTTGAATATTTTAAAATACCCTTTTCAATCCTTTTATTTTGCATAAGAAAACAAAAAAAAAACTTACTCAGAATTAATTTAATATGGATAGTGATTGACTATATAATATTGAATACTAACACTTAGTTCAAAAACATCATCTAAAGCTAGCATCTTATTATGATTTGAACAAATAGGCCTAAGATACTTCTCATTATAAGCTAGAAATATAGCTCAGACAGATCTACTAAACCCTCAAATAAAAATACTATAAGAAAAATTAGGCCCTACATTTAAGATTTGTTAGACAGATTTATTAACTTTGCTATTTGCCCACTGATTTAAACATTCAGTTTTTTGGCTTTAACAAATCAATATGTTCTATTTTTATACTTGTAATAACTTTGGCTTAGTTTGAAAAAAGAAGTCAGCCTTGATTTTGGGTAAATGCTTTGGACTGCTATAACAATATAAGTATCCCATCAGACCTTGCAATAAATAGAGCAGATAATGGAAAGGTTATGGAAAGGTTATCTGTTTCTATGGCCAATGGTAAACCAGGGTGCCATGTGGCCAGCACAACAACAAACCCACCTTTACATTCCTTAACTAAGGACAGGTACCTATTGGAGTTGCGTGTACTTAAGGTGTCCTAAAAATCCCAAAATTCAAAATCTCAGTGATTCAAACCTGTGATGGCTTGCTTTGGATGCCAAATGCTTTACCACTCAGCCCCACCTCTCACAATGGTCCAGAGTTAAAATCATGCCTGCTGTCATCCCCCTACAATCATACAGGAGGTTGGGACTAATATTAAATAATCTTCATTCCTGCAGAAAGGAAAAAAAAATCAAACAGGCCTAAGTATTTAAAAGATAATTCAATGACATGTTAGTCATAATTTCAAACAAAACCACAATACTAAACAGTTTTATTTTTATTTCTGTACTTTGACGTATGTCTTTCAGTTTCTACTTCAATGATCATACAATTTTTAATTAAATTTGAAAATGTATATCTTTGGTACAGGTAGTAAAATCAATATTGTTTGATATACTTTTACAAATTATAAAAGGATACATTAAAAGATATGCTTCACTGCTAAACTAAATCATCAAATAATCACTTTTATATAAAATTGTATAATAAATGTTCATTTCATGTTCTTTGAAGTAAAAGAAAATACTTTGCCTGTAAAGTAATGATACAGATTCTAAAAAACTAGGCAAAAAATTGCATTAAAAAATAAAGTATGAGTTACATAATTGTAAGTTAAATTTATGAACAATACAAGATTTATATTTATAAGGCATTTGCAGGCAAATGTTTCTTTTTCTATAAACTCATCTGCAGTGATTATACAAGTGCATGGCAAAAATTATTATTTTTTTGTCAATGTTAATTTCAGATTGACTCAATTTCATATTTCTCTGATCACACTTTTTTTTTTATACCGGTATATTTCAATTGAAATGATTTGGAACAATAATAAAAGGAATCAACTAATAAGGTTTTGTTGTTGTTTTTATCCTTTTTTAAGATTGTGTGTCATAAAAATAAGGGGTCTAGAAAAAAAAGTATAAAATATATAGAATATATGTTTGGTCATCTGCTGAGTGTATTTGTTTGGTCATCTGCTGAGTGTATTTGTTTGGTCATCTGCTGAGTGTATTTGTTTGGTATCATCTAAAATCAGAAACATATTTATTAGTTTTCTTCCATCTTTCTTTTTTCTATGATGCGGCTTTTATAATTGCTGCAACATGACAGACTCTGGTTAAGGTACAGTTGTCTCTCATAGTGTTTATTTGCATGCTTCAATACTCACTTTTAAAAAAATGACTTATTTCAGTCATTTTTAGAACTGCAAATGGCATCACAAAATGCCATACAAGAAGAACATTGAAAGTATTAAGGAAGTGAAAAATGCACACAACCAATGATACGGCAAATCTCAAAAAATATTTGTATATGTGACTTTCAAATGACAGCAAGAGACAGTGAAATCACTTTGTACTTACTGTTGTCATGTATCTGCAGTCCTGTTCAAATGGTTGTGATCTAAATGTTGAACACTCAATGATGAAACATTCTATGATAAACTGGCAATCTTTGAATGCTTCATTCATATTTGTAAAACAAGATTGATACTAATCTGTTCAATTAGTAATAAATATTTCAAAATCCAAATAATGATTTAAAATCACCAAATAATGTGAAATATTTTAAAAATCAAATTCTCTGACTTTGTCTAAATTTTTAAAAAAGATTCTTACAAAGACAGGGCATGAATTTCTATAGAAATATTTACATTTTGTTGTATTTCATGTTATTATATTACTGTTACATAAATATTTTTTTTAGATTAAAATACTATCAATCAGACAAATTCTAATCTATTTATCTGTATGTCTTATTGTCTCTTGGCACAACTTCTAAAAGTGTGATATTTCTGTTTTATATTTGAATGACTGTTTGACTGTATGTAAGTAAATGTTCAACTTTTAAGCCTATAGATATATATATCTATATTTATTGTCATTGCATGATAGGGTTAATTACTGTATGTGTTTAATGTTTGAAACGCAGTTTAATATTAGAGTAATGTTTGGCTAGTTTAATTGGAAGAATATTTATCATTTGTATTATGTTGTCATTAAATTCTACTTATTGAATCTGTTGGCTTATTTGTGTAGTTATCAAGAATTTGTTATTTAAATCTGCTGAAGTTGCATATGGAAATGAAACATTGATCCAATGTTACAGCCATGCTGCAATAGATCCAACATTGACATTGCAGAATTCATTAAATATGTATTAAGTCTAATTTTCCTCACAACCAAAGACAGATTCATCAAAATAGATTCTTTGAAACATTGACATTCACTTCTAAAAAGTTTATTTTTGTTTTTCTGCATTTATGTTCAGTAAAAAAAATGTTGATAATATTGTAACTTTTGTCCAAAGATTTTTTCTTCTTTAGGAGAAAAAAATGTGTCCAAATAGGATGATTGCTTCTCAATGAACATGGGGTGGGTATGGTAGGGGGCATATCCCTTACTTATTGTTCATTCCACTTGCCCTGTGCACCGCTTTTGGTGTTGAATTTTTTTTCCACTCGGTTATGCTCCCTTGTTTAAAATGGCCGCCTCTTTGTAGCTGTTGTAATGCTTTTTTTTTTTAAACTTGTGTGTCAAAATATTATTTAAAGTTTTTTTCCGAGCTTATTCTCCCTACATTATCACACTAATAATCTCCCCTTTTTTTTGTTAGTTCACTCACTTACACTGCATGAGCTGGCATTGACCATCTTGCCATCCTTCATTATTCTCTATACATGCTTTCCCCTTTAACTCATGTCTAGTAGATTTTGTCCAAGCCACTTACATCCTTCCTATACAGTGTTGTAGTTTAATGATCATTCATTGTGTCCTTACATTTTTTTTTTCATTGTAATTGTCCTACAGGGTATGTTAAACTATAAGTTTAATTTCACAATAAAAATGTTTTCCTTTATAATTCAATTTCGTTTAATCTTTAATTCTTACTCTCAATTACAAAGAAAGAGAAGTGTAGACTATATTGTTGGGTTAATGATTGTCATTGAAAAAGAAGGCTCCTTTTCTTTTTTGAAACTATTGTTAGGTATCCTACTCCATACATAAGTTGCAATGGATGATGGATACTCCATACATAAGTTGCAATGGATGATTGAGCACTGTATAAAAAGATTTTTGTTTAGAGAACATCTAAAGTTTTTAGGAAGACACTTAATTTTTTTGTTGTTTTTTTTCATTTCCTTAATATCTACAAATCCCTATAGACTAAATCTATTTCACAACCAATTTGAACTTACAACTCGATAAGTTGAATTTTAAATGCTAAAAGAGAATGCCATTATTAAATCGGGAGCTCAAAAGCAATCATTTATCTCTGCTTGAAGCCCCAATTTATCGCAATCCACCCAGCAATCCCATATACATATTAACGCCGCATGATCTGTCTTTGGTTGATGGGACCTATTTTCATTTTTTTTTTACAGTTTCTTTTGTTTTCTTACATTCACATTACTACTTTACTCTATTTTCTTCTTTTAAGTCAAAAAGAAAACATTTTTGAAATTATTTTATAAATACTATTATTACAGTTTAATAGATCTACAATCTTGAAAACAACTTTAGGAAAAGACAGAGAAGATAAATTTCAGAGCTAAAAAGCAAAAAATTTTCTTTTTTGGTTTTTTTTTTTCAAATTCTTTAAATAATTGGCTCAATTTTTTTTTTATTAATTTATACGAAGGCTACATTTTTATTTAACTTTCTATTTCTCTCTGTCTATTCTGTGACATACCCATTATCATAGTGTGTAACTGTTTCACTCAGTATGCCTAATATCCCCCCTTCTTCTTTTTTTTCTCGTCCTCAGCATGGAATTGCATAAGACTTTGACCCTTGACCCTGCCTCGTTGCCCCCTGTGTCGTCTATGGCTGGCCCCCTGCCTCAATTACCTCCCCACCCCATGGCCATGACTGTTGTCAAATCCCTACCACCTCCGAGCATGCTGGGATTGAACGGCATGGCCAGCCTGAATGGTATGGGCCAGCTGGTCGACCCTGCCTCCATCGGTGCTCAGGGACCACCATCTTCAATATCACTAGCTTGTTCGTTGCCCACACCATCAGCTATGACAGGTGGGAAGCCACTTCAAACCAAAATGAGGGTGGGACTTACAGCTACATCAGCATTCAAGGCAGCGGAACGGCCCAAGTTCTCTCCCTACTGACTAGACCCATATTTTCAAATGTAAATTTACTTTAGTTGCAAACCCTTTTGTTTATTGTATACATATTCCTAGATTTTAAAACTATTTCAGTCAAACAATATCAAGGTTTAAAAAAAGCTAACGAAACGAGAACATCGTTTCAAAATTTTTGCTTTAATAAAATTTGAAATCTAGGAACTATGTTTAAAAAGTCTGTAATTCCATTTTTCTACACCTACATAGCACATTTATAGTCAACGTTCGTATATTGTTTAATGTATAAGCATTTCTTGATTGTCTGCAAAAGCTGGTCAATATTGCAAACACCTAATTCAAAATGATAAAATGACATACATTTTTTTTATAAATTAGTATAAAATTTATTAAATAAAATAGCAATAAAATTGTTTTATAGAAATTGTGCAATTAATTCTTAATGTTTTGTTCTTATTTTATTTTTTATTTTAAAATTGTCTATATATATATATATATACTATAATAAAATAGTGATAGCAAATTTGGAATGTGATTCATTATGTTCAAACTACTGTAGTATTGTTATGTACTTCCTTCAACTTAATATTTAGTACTTGAAGCAATATTTTGTAATTTGATACCATCAACATTTGTTGAAAATAATTTGTGATTGAAAAAGTCCTTTTTTACTACGCTGCTTTTTAATTGAACTCAAGTAGTAGGGTTTAATTAATTTAGTTAACCTAAAATTTAACTAAATTTAATTGACTGAAGAGTATTTCTCGTATTATACCCATATCACAGTAATATGTCTGATATTACCTTGTAACAATTTCTATTTTTTTTTAATAACTAAATAAATGGATTTTTGAAAATATTTACATATATATTAATGTTTTATTTAACATCTAGGTCTAGCTAGATTGCTCTAGTAGGAATATTGTTTAGACATGTATACACTGTCAGATATTTCAGTAGATTTTATTTCATTATTTCCTTGTTATGCTTCAATGGGATAAATAGATGCATTGCTGACAAAGTCCATACCTTTATTTATGTGATGTGATGTTCCACCACAACCTTCTGTGAATAGAGTCATTTTTTTTTAGTATTTAAAAAGAAAAGAGTTCTTTTATTTTCAAAATGTTCCATGTATATAGTTGATCAGTATCAAATAAATAAATTTAATATTTTATTTTTACAACTATTTATATGTAATGGCTTTAGATGAATATGGAAGTCATAAAATGGTGTGTTTCTAAAAATGGTGTGTTTGTGAATATTGTTAAAATAGATTTTGCTTGGAATAAAATAAAATACTCATACTTTAATTTGTTTTAGTAACATAGCATTACATAGCATTAAAGTCAATTACATTCATTGTTAAGTATTAATTATGTAATCCAGATATTTTTTGGTTGTTGTTTTTCTTTCCTTTCAGTTCAATCATTTATTTGTTGCTTCAATTCTTCCATGGTAGTATATCATAACAAGACATCCTTGGCAAATGTTGATTGTGAATGTTTGTCCTAGTTGTGAGGTGTTCTGTGGTTATTGAGTGCATGTTTCATTGTATGGTGTTTAATTGAATGAAACATTCTGATCCTGAATCCCTAATTCTCACAATTTGAAAACTTTGGTGAAAATATTTCAGTATACTTTATACATGGACTGTTCAATGATGAAAAGATTAACATGTGTCTGCTGTCCAACAAATGTAGTAGGCAGCAACCAATGGCGTGTAATGTTAGTTTTTACTTGGGTAAATTATTCATTTGATATTGTTTAAAATCTAGTCCAGTCATTGTCCAAACTTACAGTATTTTCAACAAATATTAGCATTTTATTGTATTCATTATGTTATGATTGAAGTTTGTTTTATCTAATCAGATAAGTATTTACACACAAATGTTATTTGCACAACTAAGTAAAAAGAGTTTCATTTCTAATAGACTAAATCAATTCTAAAATAGAGGCTTGATTGTTTCGTAATGTTTGTTTTTACTCAATTGTGATTTGGCCCACAGGAAATGATTGAGTGAAATTTATTCAACATTGACTCACATTTTTTTTCTCTCTCCCCCTCCCCCCCCCCCCCCACCCTCCCATAAGTCATCAAGACAATAGCAAGTTTGAATGTGTGCAGCACATGTGTTCAGAGTTTCACCCTAAATGTAAATAAATGACTGAAGTGAAATGAACAATGTCACAAAGCAATTCCTTGCACCTTCATGTGATTTCTATTAATGAAACTACTTGAACCCACCAATACATTGAAATGTTCATGCTATATTACTTGCACATCCATTGCCATAACAATGTTGACAAGAACTATTTTTATAGCATTATTAAAGCATTTTAACAATTATTCTATTTTATTTGAAGTATGGTATTTCATCATGTCCTTTTTTCCTTTTAACTTGCCAAATAATAAAATAATATCCAAAAAAATTATTTCTTGATGGTTAGCTAGTTAACCATTGCTGCTTTCAAATCTTATTGCCAAAAACCTAAGGAGATAATGAATCTTAGTAATAATACCCAAGTCTTGTTTGAGGTGGAGACTATTTAGTTAGCTGAAGGAGTTGGACGATAAGTCATCCAATAGTGAAGGAAAAAATATTCTAGAAATGAGTTTGAAATAATCCCTTTTATTTTGTCATGTAGATTTAAAAATAAATTCTTTCTTGGACCAAAAATGCTAATAATTCATACGTTATTGTCTAGTTTTTGAAGATTTAATAAAGTACAGCAATTTCTATCCCATAATGTGTCATTGATTCTATTTATATATATATATATAAACTGACTGACTTCATCATTGTAATTTGTTTTGTGTTCTATTGATTAATTGCATTGATAAATTGTATAACATTTATTTCCCCATTTAGTCCTACATACATATCTTTGTTTAATTTGCTTATTTAATAACAAAGATATATTTTTGTAATCCCTGTATGTCTATCTATCTGGGTTGATTCAAGAATGTTTAAAAGGATTAAGATGACCTTCTATGAACTGATTTTCAATAGATCTATTTTCTGCATGTATTTCAACATCTTGTACTTAGAAGCAGACTGATTAGTGTATCTGCACAATTTATATATTTCTGACTACAAAGTGCAACATTGAGAATGAACAGTTAATTCGGCTGACACATAACACACAATCTATAGCTTACTGTTGACAATGTACACAGTGCAATTAGTTTGTGCCATAAGTGCACATTCTGCACTTGTATCTGTTAGTACTGGCCGTCAATTAGAAATGTATGTTTTTATTTCCTCCTCTTTGTCCAGATTAAGCTACCACTGTTTGACAACATGCCTTAAACAGTGATTGCATTGTTCCACTTTCTCTTAGCATGGAAACATCTGTATTACCTTAGATGATACATTAGAAAGGTAGATTAACTAAGTCTACTTAGAGATTATCATCAGGTCAATGCATATTTAGGGGAATGTGTTTCTTCTCCGAAATGTAACCTATGAAAAGTATTTATTTAGAGGTCAAGTGAAAGTAATACCTTACATTTGTGTTGGTTGAAGATCTATTATTTACCTTGTTCACTACATTTGTGGCTTATTAAATTCTCTGGATAGCCAAGTGCACATTAGTCTGCACATTGTCTTTCCCTCAGAAAAAGGTTGTGATTTTTTTCCTTCTTGTCTTAAGTTAAACTTACAAAGAAAAGAAAAGAATATTTAAAAAGGTATAAATCTAATTATTTACACTATTGTATAGTTCAACAATTTTTGTTGTATTCAATGTGAATTTCCTTGTGACTTTCTCTCCATGTGCCCTTGATTGTGTACTTAAAAGACAGTAAATGCACTGTATATTTTTTTAAGTTTGCAAGGTACAACTTTACAGCGAATATATTCTTATATATATTACAACTTTTTTTCCCCCATGCATTTCATACATTTTTTTACTTTTATTGAGTCCCTTTATAGAGAGAGTGTAGTTGAAAGTAACAGTAATTCTAATTGCATTCAATAAACAATATTTTGCTCAAAAGACATTCTTCACCCGATTCTCTAACTAATGAAGGTCTGAAATAGCTAGGACATTGTGTTTCAAGTATTAATCTCTATAGAGTTTGGTAGAATAGGTCTACAAATAACTTGAAATACATTTTCTAGATGTTCCATTTTGTCATGATGTGACAAAACTAAATCTATCGAACCAGAATCCGATAAATCTTTATTTTATTACAAAAGGGTTAAAAAAAAACTTTTTGGAGAAATTTCATTGGTAAATGTAGCCTACCAGTCTCAAGGTTATTATCTACTCACAAAGACTGTTTTTTTCTTTTGATAATGTAAAGAAAATGATGATTTGCTGACATAGTTCCTGCTGTGTACTCTATTATGCTGATGGAAGGTGTGATTTTACAATTGTGATTTTTTTTTTTCAATGTTAAAGTATAAATACAATTTTATTTTCTTATTCATTCAATGTTTTGGTAAATGATGAAGTAAATCAGTGTTATGGAGACCAATTGATCATTGACACTATAGAGTCAGCCATTTAACTCTCCAGTATAGGTAGATTTTGATAAGCCAATTACTGGAGTTTTGTATATTGACCACATATTATGTAGGGGTTAAATCTGATGACATTGCCAACAAGAGTTTTGGTATTTGTGTCCTATTTTAAGATTCATTTCAAATATCCAAATAATTACTCACAATTATGGAACTAAATCCATCAAAATTTTTACTATTTACTACTACTACACTACTGGTGATCAAATGTCACCTAAATTGTGGATCATTGATGTTACCTTCTATTTTGAGACAATTCCTAAAATTCATTGGACTCCATAGAGTGTGTGATACATTCATGCATGACAAGATTCTATGAATGCATTGAAGAATGGGAAATAAACAGTTTCAATTTTATATGGCTTTTCGTTCACTTCTTCCAATAGAATGTTTGTTAATCTTTCAAAAACTATGTACCAATATTTTATATAAATCTACAATAATAGATTTGGATAAAAAAACAACAACAATAACTGCAATTTACTGTTTCATACCATTTATTTAACAATGTCTGACATTTTAAAGCACACATTGATACAATATCATTATTTGGCCTACTTCACATAGTTTCACTATCAATCCTTAAAAACTTTTTACAACTTGTACATACAACATATTAAGCTTTCGCGAAATGCAATTTAATTGAATGAACTTGAAAGATTTATTTAAATATTTATTTTCAATCAGCAGTTATGGTTATGTGACGCTAACCCAAAAATCAAGTTAAGAACAATTATTAAATTAGTTCACCCAAAAGTTGTACAAAACTCTTTCTCTGTTTAAATTCAAATAATAAAATAGAGCCACTGACGCCCTTTGAAATCAATGACAATAGACTGACTATTAAATTTTCAAGAATATATGCTGACTTACAAAGTCATCATAACATTCTTTCAGCATTACAAGTAAATCCTTCATAATGCAGTGAAACATCAAATTTTTTAAAACAACACTATATATATATATATATATATATATATATATATATATATATATATATATATATATATATATATATATATATATATATAGTGTTATGCACTATTTGGTTTCTCTGACATAATCCATTATACAGAAGAACAACACTATGTTGACATAGTAATAATTTACTACACATTAGTAAATTAACAAATGAAAAGATAAACACTATACAAATGGTATGCTCATTAAAATAACATCTGAAATAATTGAACTATAACAGCTCAATCAAAAGTTAATAACCAGTTTGCCAAGGAAAGTAAAACCAAAAAAAAAAAAAAAAAAATGAGTCGCCTTACATCCATGCTCTATTCAGTACAGATGGTGGGGGAAGCACAATGCCACTATGTTGTCAGCTATTATGCTATCCAAGCTTATCCCAACAATACAACAGTAAAGAACAAGGAGGGAAGTCTCTTATCATTCAACACAATGAAACAAGGTCATAAAAATATGTAAAGTATTATTATTATAAAGCATTTAGGAGAAAACTGTACAAATGTCAAGTGAAATAATCCAATAAGAAATGAATGTTACAGTCAATGTTGATTAACCTCGATACCCAGCAATCAAGTCATAATAAATTAAAATAAAAGTGATATCCAATAGATCACACACAAGTTCACAGAAAAATCCAAGTCATTATCCAGCATTTAGAAAAACAAATTTTAAGAGGAAATTACACGCTTCTGTTTGAAAAAAAAAAAAAAAAAAAACATTTTAAATTATTTTTTAACAACATGGTCTTTGAAACAGTGGTTTTTAAAATAGTAATTCATTTATACATAACACATTGCGAATGATTCCATACAGAAATACAGATGATCATTGTAAGAAACATTGAAATAGAGCACTAGGAGCATTCAGTTTGATTTATTCAGGGGTCCATGTCTGCTTGGTGCAGAGTCTTCAGATATGCACATGTTCACACACTCATTGAACTAAAATGTACACAATCACGAAACATCCTCAGAATCATTTTCATCATCCTCATTTAAAAATGCAAACTTGTTTTTGTCAGAAAAGTCCTTAAAAAAGAAAGAGATAGTGATGAATTAAAACAACTGTGTAATGAATGTCAGAACTAACTGAAGATTTACCTAAAATTAACAATGATGAAGTCAAGCTTTACAATGATCTATGACAAAATACAATCAGTATTCTGAGAGACACAAACAGAATTTAAAGGTTATTTTATCCCCAATTAAAAAGTTATTCTCAATCATTGTGTAAGGTGCTGTTAAGGCTTTGACATTAAGCACTCATTTCATCTAATATATAAATAAATATGTTTAATTCTAATGTTTGCTGATATATCTGACATGTTCTTTTGGTGTTTATAATGTTCCCTTTCCCCTCTTCATTTTTGTGGAAAAATCTAATACATGTAAATAAGTAGTACAATGGTAGATATATTCTAAAGCTGGGTGTTATATTACTTCTTTTTGATGTAAGGGATTTCAATATTATCCTGCACATACTGCATGATATACTTTCTTGATGCTCGTCAATTTTAATATTGAGATGTTTTATTTATTACAATAAACGCTGATTTCACCCATTCTCAGGAGCATATTCATATAACCTATATAAGCTTTGAACATTAAAGTTATAAATTATTATGGTAAAGGACTTTCACTGTTATTTGTGAGGATCTAGATTGAGACTTTTGAACCTAGATCTATATCTAAATTCTTGACCTAAAGATGAAAAAACTAGATAATGTAAATAGACAGATATTGGATGTTAAGATACTTAGATCTAGTTCGCATTCTTCTGAAAATGGAAAAATAATAAAATCCAATTTTCTTTTCATAAAAAAAATCAGATAAAATTTTGGATCTTTTTTTTTTTTTTTGGTCAGAAATATGAGGAAAAATATTATTTTTTTCTGAAAAAATGGATCAAATGAAATTTTAACTTTCACTGGCTTTAACAATGGAGGATTTCATCATAGATTTAGATTACATTCCCAGTTAATCTGTCCTATCAAAATCTTTATGTCACTATTCAATGCTAAAACATAAAGAATATTTTTTGTATTTTTGAAAATTTGATGACTAACAAAGCCACTATTTTCTATAATGGACTTCAAAACTACATTTTAAAAAAGTAAAAAAAAACAAAATTTCAACAAAACAAAACTTCATCAGGAAATAGAAAATTTGGTTAATAAAATTAAGAAAAAATTTTTTTAAATGAAGATTACTAACTGAAAATTAACTGAAAACTTCTTTTATGAACACTCTGATAAGGCAGAATTATAAAGCAAAAACTAATATGTGATCATTTAAAGATGTCAAATGATTATGTAAACAAGTTTAAATTCATTATGGCTCTATACAAGAACAGATGACATTCTTACATTTTTGACCAAAAAAGAAAAAGAAGTCAAGTAAAGTTTATTAATTCCTAGTTATAATCTCTTTCCTACACTACTGGTAACTACAGATCCCCACAATATAGCTGGCAAACATTTCAGATGTTAATGGCAATAGGTGTTTGCAAGACAAATGTTGTTATTAATATTAGAGATTTGGTTTCAAAATAAGGGTCATTAATAATAGTTACTGAAAATAAACCTAATTTTTGAATAAATTAAAAATTAAGATAAACGCCATTTTGTAAGAAATTGAGTGTATTGGAGTCTCAAAACCATATACAATGGACAAACTATGAACTCATAAATTAAATGTCATAAAGTATTTGAAAACTAAAAATGGTTACCTTTGTTTTGGTTTCTTCATATTTAGGCATTTCATCTATTGATCTAGGCAAATGCTTTTCTTTAGACCTAAAACAAAATGTTGATTACATTTAGTTTGTTGTCCCAATTGGCCTAGTCTTAAGCATTTCCATGACAAAATTTAGATTTTAGGAGTTTTAAGGATGAAAGGTATGTGTGTGTGTGTATATGTATATATATAAATTATATTATATATATAAATATAAAATTTTTCAAAGATTTATTAAAGAACATTACAAATGGGTTGCTATTCCATTTTTTTCTAAGAAACATTTTAGAGATGCCATCATAATGTATATTCCCTGCGGTGGAAATGTACATTTTACTTCCTATGTGTATCTGATGGATACTAGAGTCGTCGTGCATTTGAGGTAATGTTTTATTCTCTCATTCACTGTGCTGAAATCCTCCTCATAAACAGATATAAAAATATAGGCCTAAACAAAATCTTTCATTCAAAAATCAAAAAAATATAGGCCTAAACAAAATATTTCTTTCAAAAATCAAAAAAATATAGGCCTTAACAAAATCTTTCATTCAAAAATAAAAAAAATATAGGCCTAAACAAAATTTTTCATTCAAAAATCAACATTTTAAAATAGTGAGAAATACTTACTTTCCCTTTAGCTCTGGTTTTTTTTGTGCTGAAAATAAGATAAAACGTTGAAAGGACTATTGAGAATGAAAACTAATTACCGGTATTTCTTATCAATTAAGGCTTTTTTTTAAACATAATACTTACAAGGACCATTTTGACTTCCATTTTGTTTTTCCTTCTTTCCAGGTGGGACATCAGTTTTTGATGAGCTCCTACCCTTACCTTTAGAAGTAGGATCTCCCCAAGGATTGGGCTAAACAAAGAAATAGGAAAACCCATTGTGAATTGTTCGATAAGCAATAAGTAACAAGTCAAGAAGAGTACATTACTTATGACTAAATCATGGATGCAAGCAACAGAGCCCCGCTTTGCCTGCAACCATGCATGATGCTTCTTATATCTTCACAACATAAATAAAACATTTACCGCTATATATACAGAATAGATCCATCAATTTACACCTATCTATATATAGATCTAATACAGAAACTAGTATGTATTAGAGATCTAGACATACTCACAATAGTCTCTGAGTCTAAGTCTAAACTTTAACTTGTCTAGGTATAGAGTGCCACTAGAGTACTAGAGCTACTAGTTAACTAGATATTAGATTTTATCTAGATTTAGATCTAGCCTAGACCTAAATCCAAATTATATACTCTAGATTTAGTTCTAGATCTTGAAGTTAGTTAGATCTACACAACTAATCTAGTAATGATTAGTAATGCTAGATGATACAAGTCTAGCCCTAGCTAGAATCATCAGCTAGAGTCTTGCCTTTTTAAAAATAAGTTTTTTTATTATTAGATCTAGACTATAATGTAGAATATATCTGATAATTATTGTTTATAGATACGTCATCAGACGATCTCCTCTTTAGATCTATGCTGCTTCTGCCCAGGGACTAGACCTAGTCAGGCTAGTGGTAGATTGTAACTAATTATTCTAATTATCTAGATCTAATAGTTAATACTCATTGATATCGATCTATCATCACCTACTGAGATGATCTAGACATGGGATTATAGCTAGGATAGATCTAGATTATTCATTATTCATATGGGGATGATAAGGTTATTTCGCATTTTCAGGTAAATACATTCAACTTCTAAAATCATTTTAAAATGTAGAAATAAATCTAGATCTCTAGACTAGATCTAGCCTCTAGGTCTGGTTTCAATTTTTATGCCCGCAGATCAAACTTATTTGAATTAGATCTATTTACTATATTAGGCGTCTCAGGCCGGGGCCATACGGATTTGTTTCTAACTTTTGTTTACGTTTTTGATACAAAGCAAAAGTTCGGAAATAAGCGCATGCACTGTCTTTCTTTGAATTCGACTTATTAAGTTTTAGTTTGAAAGATCAAAACGTTATTGAATGTGAAAAAAAAGTCTGATACCAAGCCGGCAATCAGTCGGACTAGCGTTTGCCGGCAAGCTTTTTCTTTAGCTATAGCCAGCGATCTTGCATCCATGCTAAACACAACTATATTTTAATTCTGCTTATATTTAATTGCTTTTTTTAGCTAGATTTTTTTTTCTCAATTGTAGTACTTTTTCCCTACACCAAACAACCTTTAATGAAAGATATATTAGAAATGATTCTAATTTAGTTATTCTTCAGTATTACATACCTTAGAGACAAGGGGCTCCTTGTCAGCTGTTGAAACACTGGCGTTGTTAGATACATTGGTAGTACTTGACAGGGCTGTACTCCCCTCTTTCTTCCTGGTCCAAGGATTCTCTTTAGGAGGGGGTGCTGGCACAAGTTTAGGAGCTGCTTCACTAGACTTGCTGGCTGTTGGGGACTTAGCTTCTTCCTTCAGACCACCATCATCAGATGTGTATGAATGTTCACTGTCACGTCTTGCTGCAGGGGCTGAAAAAAATCATTAGAATGCAATGTCTTCTTTAAAAAAAAAAGGCCCAAATATTTAAGACCAATAGTTACTCTTGTGTTATGTGCAATAGAAAAATACCATCAATTTTTTTTATACCTTTGGATAAGAAGAGCTCAATGGCTTGTTAAGAATGCTTAAGAAATCTAAGAAGATAAGAAGTATGGTGAAAAATGGATATGCAAATACTTGCTGGTTTAAACCAGGTCACCAATGCATCATTTCTTTTACTTTTCCTCTATAATTGCTTAAACTTTTTATCTCTTTACTAGACATTCAGGATCTTCTTCTTTCAAGGTGGTTTTACAGAGAAGGATGTTTTTAAAAAATGGCTCTATTTTCTTGGATGTTTTGGATGGTAGGATAATGTAGCTCAAGATTATCATTTTACATGCTATTAAATGTTTTATTTATATAAAGCTTTGTGACAATAAGAAAATATTTACCTACATCCTAAAGACTATATGACAGTCAGTAAGTGATTTTCATCTAACATTAAAATAATTCATTTTACAAACAAAAGGCATGCCTTCTCCTTTAATTCAATACAAATTACATTATTTTCTAAAAACAAAATTTTTTTTTAAGTTTAACAGAAGCTTGGTAACATACTCAGAAAGGGTGAAAAAGTTCTATCCAAATATGGAAAATAATTCCAGAGTCAGAATTTGACTAGTGTAATAAATCAAGGCTTCTGCACCAAAGTCAATATAAATTTCCAGGAGTTTTCCAGGAGAAATAATAAAATTCTAGGACATAAAATTCAGCCCCAAAAAATATAACAATAGCCAAAGTTGGTGTAATTTAGGTTTAATAATTAAATTAAATTACCACACTCATGATAAACAAATATCCTCTCATCACTGTCCAGAGTTAGTAAATTCATGTGTTCACATGCTAGCTAAAGAAAGTATACAATCTATCCAGTTGTTTCCTATGCAGGATACATGGTAGGTAGTGCTTCTAAACTGACTCCAGCAGAACATGGTTATTTGTAAGGAGGAAAAGTAGCTTTGATGCATTGGAGGATCATTGGATGCCTTGTATAGAGCAGCTAGGTCTCTGAGTCATAAATAAGTGTGGCCAGAATCACATCTTTATAGGCACTGATTTTTGTTGGAAGGCAGGAGAACTATTTTGGCCTACTCTAAATTGAAGGTGTCCAAAACTGTTGGCCTTAGCGAGACACTTGTTTGTTTCTCAAGACAGTGACATAATTGGACACTGCTGCCTAAGTTTCATTCATATATTACATGTGAAATGTTTATATCAGATTGTGGGATTGTATTTAATGATTTAATTGCAAGTACAATTGGAGAATACTTTGAATAATAATAATAATAGTAATCTTTATAATCCATGAGGAAATTGACACTTAAGGACTGGAATGCAGCAGAACTTGGGGTTAAAATGGAATTCTGCCATTGCGTAAATCACATTTAATGCTATCAGTCATCTGCACTGACACAGCCAAGCAAAGAGGCATCAAAATCATGGGTATTTGGGCTTTAACCATTTTAAACTTTCTTCAATGGAGATTTTTCAATTAGTTTGAGAACTGTTTGTCAGCAGAAACTTTCTGCTCTCCATCAGGAAATTTGAAACATCCCTAGCACTGGTTTTCTTTTAGTTTTTAGACACAGACTTGGCTTTAAAGCCTATTCTGCAATAAGAAGATTTTTTGTGTCTGTCTAATCTACACTAAGCAGTTAGTGTCAAATCTGCTACAATGCCCGAAGCATGCTAAAGAGGTCTAGGGCCATTAAGAGCAACAATTGCGCAAATGGAAGGGGGGGGGGGAGTTGCAAAACCTTTGCGATTGAGATGAAGCTTTCAATTTCGGCAAATGGCCTTTGAGGTGTTCAAAAGACTGGGTTGATTGCCTTCTTAGCAATAAATTAATTATTGTAGGAATTTGTCGGGTAATTGGCATAGTTGTGGGTGTAGGACAAGTGATAGTCACTGTGGCAGCCTTTTCGATATATATGGAAGCAATCATCAGGTAGCCATCTGATTTACCAGGCGCTTGCTTGAGCTTATCCAATTTCAGATGCTATTTAAGTGCTGCTTTACCAATGTTTCAGATGTCAATTTGTTTTGTCTACAAGACCAAGGAAGGAAAAGCTTTTATTGAAGCCAAGATTTGTAGATCTAGTAATCTAGATATATCTTTTTCAAGCCACAGTGTATTAAACAGTGTCTCATGTTTAGGCATTTTAATACAATCATAGGTATCTAGATCTAAATCAGGATCTAGTATTCGAGAACAGTCCAATGATCAAGTCTTAGGTAGATTATATCTATGATTCTTGTATAAGACACACTGCTTTCTCATTTTCTTCATTTACAAGGCTAGATCTAATTGCTATCAATTTTTTTTTACCATAGAACAGCTTAGTGTGATCTCCGTTGTAACTCAACTGTTGGGTGGCACTAGTGTGTAGTTATTTTAACAAACATGACCTCATCTTCTTGCTGTCTCTTTTGGAGCTTACTACTTATACAACAGCCACGATACACTGAATAAAGATGTGTGGTAGCAGACTATACGTTTATTAAAAAATAATTTGGCTGAGCCAGCCGCAAAAGCATGGCACAATGTACACTCAAATATTAACATCATAAAACATAGTTGCAGTTCCATACTCAGAATAAACTTCACAATACATATATATTCCCACTGAGAAAAATATCCAGGTCCACTCTCTACAAGGATCAGGCAATAACTGAGGTTTTCACTTCATTGTTAGTACTAGACCAATAGCTTTTCTGTGCAAAAGGCACGAGATAATCAAAGTGACTACAAAATCACTTCATGTCACCAGTGAGTCTCAAACGAGTCTGTGTCATCCGTGACTACTCGCAAGCTAGCAAGAGGAAAAAAAAGATATAAAATAAGCAATGTGGAGAGTTAAACTCGTATTTGCGTACTGGCTGTCATTATTTATTTTTTTAAAGAGATTTTGCGTAATGAATACACATTTTGCATAACGGTAGGCAGGTCTGCTACTAGTTGGAAAATCTGGTCTGAAATTAAATTAACTTACCAGATCTATCCCCACTGTGGCGTCTACTGTCACCTGTACTATTTAGTCTTTCTCCGCTCAGCCTACTACCACGTCCACTTTCAGAGTCTTTTCTTTGACTGCCAGCACTAGATTGAAAATAAAATGTTAAATAAGCACACACATTTTGTGTTTTCTGAAAGCTGGACAAATAGTCCAAACCTTTACAGATCTTTAGAATATCTTCTGCAATAAGCTTGTGCATTATACAGTCAAACCTCATCACATCTAATAATAGTAATAATAGCAATTCCCAATATTAAAAATGAATGCAGTGTTTCACAGTGTTTGCATATTTTGTCAAATCTGAAATAGACAAAAATGTTGTACACCGGGTATCTAAACCTAATGGCGCTTTTGAAAAAAAAATAAAAAAATCTTATCTTATCTTATATAATACAGACGTTACTTCAAAAAAGAAGATGATTACGTCCTACGCGTCATGCATTTAGTCATGCATATTAACCAATGACTTAAATTCTGCCAAGTCACTGGTTTTTCTGGCTAGCTCAGGCAACCCATTCCATGCTCTAATAGCACTAGGGAAGAAGGAGTATTTGTACAAATTTGTCCTAGCATATGGGACGAGGAATGTGCCTTTATTTTTGTGTCTTTCAGAGTATTTTATTAAATTTTTTTTTTGTATTTGAAGATTATGGTTCAGTGTTTTATTTATAATTGCTACTTTACTTTTGAGTCTTCTGTCCTGAAGGCTTTCTAAATTTAGTGATTTTACTAATGGTGTTACCCTAGTCAAATGTGAATATTCGTTTGTTATGAATCTCACTGCTCTATTTTGTGTTTGTTCCAGTTTTTTTAAGGTTTTCTTGAGTTGAGGGGTCCCACACGGTGGATGCATATTCTATTATTGGCCTAACCAAGGTTAAATAACATTTTAGTTTTAAGTTCTTATTTGATTTATAGAAATTTCTTTTAATAAACCCTAATGCTTTGTTGGATTTTTTTATAGTTTCATCAATATGTGGATTCCATGCCAGTTTTTCATTTATTATAACACCTAGGTATTTTGAGTTTTTAGTCTGTGTTACTGGTTTGCCATGAATAAGATAAGTGGAATTAATTTGTTTTAGTTTTTTTTGTTACTCTTAACAACTGACATTTTTCTGGGTGGAAAGACATGCTCCAATTTGATTCCCATTTATGTAATTCATCTAATTCTCTTTGTAAAATGTCTGTCTTGTTTTGTTTTTATTGTTCTATATATTATGCAATCGTCTGCAAATAATCTGACTTTTGTTCCTGAACTAATGCAATTTGGTAAATCATTTATGTAAATTAAAAATAGTAGTGGACCCAAGACTGTTCCTTGAGGTACACCTGAGTTTACTGTTATTGGTGTTGATTTAGAGCCATTTATTATTACAGTTTGTTCTCTCCCTATCAGAAAATCTTTAATCCACTGATGCAGTGGACCATTAATGCCGAAATATTTTAATTTTTTAAGCAAACTATGGTGGTGAACTTTGTCAAAAGCCTTGGAAAAATCTAGTTAGATAGCATCTATTTGTTCACTATTATCTAAACCTTTTGAAAAATCATCAATTAGTCCTATTAGTTGTGTTTCACATGATCTATATTTCCTAAAGCCATGTTGGTATGGGGTGAGGACATTATGTTTGTCTAAGTGGTTTATGATGTTGCTACATATTATGTGTTCTAGTATTTTACATGTGATGCTGGTAAGTGATACTGGTCTGTAGTTTCCTGGGTCAGATTTTTCTCCTTTTTTAAATAGGGGGGTGACATTAGCTTCTTTCCAGTCCTTCGGTACTCTGCCCTGGTTAAGCGATGCCTGAAAGAGTATTTTGAACACTGGGGCTAGCTCATTGCTTAGTTCTTTGAGTAATCTAGCTGGAATACCATCAGATCCAGACGCTTTATTTGGTTTGGTGTTGGCTAATAGTTTTTGAATTCCATTTTCTTGTACTACTATATCTTCTATGTTGTCTACTTGGTTCAAATTCAGTAATATGTCTCCTGGGGCTGAAAATGCTGATGCAAAGTATTTGTTTAGGATGTTTGCTTTAGTTTCATTATCATTATGTTATGTTCATCTTTTAATGGCGCTATGCCTGTTGTTTCCATTTTCTTAGACTTAATGTATGACCATAGGTTTTTGTTGTTATCTTTAGATATTACATTGTTTATGTATTCACTCTGCAGCTGTCTGCTTACTTTTTGGGTTAGGTGTTTAATTTTTATATACTTTTTGTAAACTCTTTCTGCCTTGGTTTCTTTAAATTTTCTATATAGGTTTTCCTTCTGTTTACAAAGCTTCTTTAGTCTATTATTAAACCAGCATTTATTTATTTTGTTTGATGTGTATTTAGTTGGTATATGATTTTCTATAATGCTTTTAGGATGGTTTTTAATGAAATTCCAGAGGTCATCGACTGGTTGGTTAATGTCTTTTTCTAATAAGAATGTTTGTTGAAAGTTTAATGCAGCTTGGTGTAATTGTGTTAGGTTACATTTATTCCAGAGTAAGATTTTTCTTTTGCGTTTTGTATTGGCTACTGCTTTTATCTGACTGTGTATTTTTATGATCTCATGGTCTGATAGACCAGGGATAATATCATAATCAACTACTAATCCAGGTCTGTTGGTTAAGAAGAGATTTAATGTGTTGTTTAATCTAGTTGGCTTTTTACTGATTTGATCTAAACTTAGGTTGTGTAAAGTTTCTATGAAAAGCTCATTTATGTCCTTATGGTTTTGGTGTTAATCTATGGTTAGTGTTTTCCAATTTATATCAGGTAGGTTGAAGTCACCCATAATCCAAAAAACTGCATTTTTATTTGTCTCTTTTAGTGTAGTAATCTGATTACATAGTTCCTGCATGTATTCTAGACTAGAATTTGGTGGTCTGTAAATGCTGCCTATTATAAGGGATGTTGAGGTGGTATTAATTTTTACAAAATGTAGATTCTATATTTTTTGAGTTAGGTAAGGTAATTTCTTCTGCTATAAGAGTGTTTTTTATTGCTAAAAGAACTCCTCCATGATTATCAGCCCTATCTTTTCTAAAAATTTCATAATTACTATTGAAAATTTCTGCATTATAAATTTCAGGATGTAGCCAAGTTTCTGTTCCTGCAATTATGTCTGGTTTCTCACATTCTAATAAAATTTCTAATTCTGCTGTTTTGTTCCTAATGCTTTAAAATTTATTACTAAGGTTTTAAGGTATTTTGGTATTACTTGCCTATCTAAGGATCACTCTTAATATTAAAAAAAAATAGTTTCAATGAAAAAAAAAGTAATTACAAAACAATCAATAAACAACTTAAAACTATTGAAAAAATGTGTCTAGTGTCAAATAATATATACTTTTTATACCCAGCATTTTTTGAAATGGCTAATTTCAGTGACTTAAGAAATTGCTTTTTTTAATTATGTAGAATTAATTATATTTTATATTTTCTTTAATAATGTTGCATATTAACACACACACACAAATGCATGCAAGGGAATATTGTTTGTACAATTAGATGTAAGAACTTTGATAGCGTTTTGCAGATGCTTTATATCTGGTCAAGGCGGTCTGAGCATTCTATAATTTCTCTACTAGTATTCTAGTTATAGATCTAATGACTAATCTTTATGTATTCTATTGACCTAATGTTACTATCTATTTTTATTTCTTCTAGATCTAGAGTAGTTTATGCTATTTTGACCCCTATAGGCCAAAATTTCAAAGTTTGACTTTGACAGCGCATTATTTAATGGTTTGACATAGAAAAGAAAATGAACTATCAAAATCTTCTTTAGTTTAAGGAGAATAAGGATGACTAATTATATTTGTACCCCTAACCTATATTTTTTTTATTATACTTAAGGTCAAAGAGGCCATGTGTTTTAATTCAGACAAATTTGACCTACATTATTTGATTCCGAACACCATACTTTATTTCAGCTGGCTAAGTTTCATTCAAATATTACACGTGAAATGTTTATATCAGATAGTGGGATTGTATTTAATGATTTAATTGCAAGTACTATTGGAGAATACTTTCAATAATAAAAGTAATAATCTTTATAATCCATGAGGAAATTTATCTTAAAATTTTTGCATTTAAAAATATATAACTATAGAAACCAAATATATTTTCCCACATGTTTCACTCAACATTCACACTAGTTTCACCATATATATTTAGGCATCAATAAACTCAGATTTTAATTCTATATTAACATTAACTAAATTTTAAGATCCCCAGGCATAGCCCCTCACATGAAATCATTAAGATGTTTTCAAATTGAGCATAAATACAAACACAAAAAATAAAAATATGAACACACTTATTCTACCAAAATTAGGTGACTGGGATAGTGACTTCTACACAGACTTTTAGACTTATTTTATGTTTGCATGATTAGATCTGTGTTGAATGTTTGTGTTTTTTGTTTATTCATTTAATAAATTTCTAATACAGATGATATTTTGTAGTATAGCACAGGTTAGGAAAGCCATTCTTCCCTATATAGCTGAATCCTCTATATACTCTATATAAATCTAGATCTATCTAGTAGGTCTAGATCTAAGCATTTAACTTCATTCAATGTACTAAGCTCACTCCAAACATTTGCCCATTTATTCTCTATTAAAAAAACAACAACAAACAAACATAATATAAGATCATTTACATTGATGTCCAAAACTGGCTGTCCAAAATAAATGTCGGTAAGAAAATCGTTATTTATTTCAAACACCCTATGAATTTTTTTTTTTATGGAACCAAAAAACCTGGCTTATGAATCAAATAAATCAGCTCCAAAAACAGAATATTGCCAGGCTCATAAGCATAGACTTAGCCAACCAAAAAATATACCCTAGGAAGAGGTAAAGTCATCCAGGTAACATAGGAAAAAACAACAACCTGACTTACAAATTTGAAATTCTTTTTTATTACATAAAAAGATAGCTAAATGGAAGGAAATAGGGTTAGAATCATTGGAAAATGGACAAGCACATTATACAACGCGCTAGTTTCATATTAAATATCAAAATAAAGATTTAATGACCACAAAAACAGCGAGTGTCCGAATTCATTTAATGTCCGAATTAAATAAACTACTCTCTATCTATGAACTAGATTTAGATTATTCAAGATCTACTTGATTATATAGGGCTCTATTCTAGACAATCTAGTTCTAGATCTAAATTCTAATCCTACTTCTCAGTTTCTGAATTCTAGAAACTAGATCTTGATCTATACTGCCTCCAGCAGAACATGGTTATTTATAAGGTGGTTTCATGGTGGAAAAGTAGCTTTGATGGAAGCGTTTGAGGTATCGATCAGCCAGGTACCAGAGTCATAAAAAGTGTGGTCAGAACCACTTCTTTATATACACTGTTTTTTGTTGGAAGGCAAAAGACCTATTTTGGCATACTCTCAATTGAAGGTGTCCAAAAGCACTGTTTGCCTTAGCGAGGCAGTTGTTTATTTCTCTAGACAGTGACATAATTGGACACAGCTGCCTAAGTTTCATTCAAATATTACACGTGAAATGTTTATATCAGATAGTGGGATTGTATTTAATGATTTAATTGCAAGTACTATTGGAGAATACTTTCAATAATAAAAGTAATAATCTTTATAATCCATGAGGAAATTTATCTTAAAATTTTTGCATTTAAAAATATATAACTATAGAAACCAAATATATTTCCCCACATGTTTCACTCAACATTCACACTAGTTCCACCATTCTATTTGAAATGTTTAACCATTTCACCACTAAGCCGTTGTAAGAAACTATCTACCCCATCCCTAAGAGAAGGGATATAACTCTGTATCAGCTAGATTACTCAAAGAACTAAGCAATGAGCTAGCCCCAGTGTTCAAAATACTCTTTTAGGCATCGCTTAACCAGGGCAGAGTACCAAAGGACTGGAAAGAAGCTAATGTCACCCCCCTATTTAAAAAAGGAGAAAAATCTGATCCAGGAAACTACAGACCAGTATCACTTACCAGCATCACATGTAAAATACTAGAACACATAATATGTAGCAACATCATAAACCACTTAGACAAACATAATGTCCTCACCCCATACCAACATGGCTTTAGGAAATATAGATCATGTGAAACACAACTAATAGGACTAATTGATGATTTCTCAAAAGGTTTAGATAATAGTGAACAAATAGATGCTATCTTACTAGATTTTTCCAAGGCTTTTGACAAAGTTCACCACCATAGTTTGCTTAAAAAATTAAAATATTTCGGCATTAACGGTCCACTGCATCAGTGGATTAAAGATTTTCTGATAGGGAGAGAACAAACTGTAATAATAAATGGCTCTAAATCAACACCAATAACAGTAAACTCAGGTGTACCTCAAGGAACAGTCTTGGGTCCACTACTATTTTTAATTTACATAAATGATTTACCAAATTGCATTAGTTCAGGAACAAAAGTCAGATTATTTGCAGACGATTGCATAATATATAGAACAATAAAAACAAAACAAGACACAGATATTTTACAAAGAGAATTAGATGAATTACAGAAATGGGAATCAAATTGGAGCATGTCTTTCCACCCAGAAAAATGTCAGTTGTTAAGAGTAACAAAAAAAATTAAACAAATTAATTCCACTTATCTTATTCATGGCAAACCAGTAACACAGACTAAAAACTCAAAATACCTAGGTGTTATAATAAATGAAAAACTGTCATGGAATCCACATATTGATGAAACTATAAAAAAATCCAACAAAGCATTAGGGTTTATTAAAAGAAATTTCTATAAATCAAATAAGAACATAAAACTAAAATGTTATTTAACCTTGGTTAGGCCAATAATAGAATATGCATCCACCGTGTGGGACCCCTCAACTCAAGAAAACATTAAGAAACTGGAACAAACACAAAATAGAGCAGTGAGATTCATAACAAACGAATATTCACATTTGACTAGGGTAACACCATTAGTAAAATCACTAAATTTAGAAAGCCTTCAGGACAGAAGACTCAAAAGTAAAGTAGCAATTATAAATAAAACACTGAACCATAATCTTCAAATACAAAAACAAAATTTAATAAAATACTCTGAAAGACACAAAAATAAAGGCACATTCCTCGTCCCATATGCTAGGACAAATTTGTACAAATACTCCTTCTTCCCTAGTGCTATTAGAGCATGGAATGGGTTGCCTGAGCTAGCCAGAAAAACCAGTGACTTGGCAGAATTTAAGTCATTGGTTAATATGCATGACTAAATGCATGACGCGTAGGACGTAATCATCTTCTTTTTTGAAGTAACGTCTGTATTATATAAGATAAGAAGATAAAAAACTAATAAAACCTTCTTTTTATAATAGAAAAAATAGACCTAGGGTTAAGCATCATGTTTGAAGTCATAAATAGGCCTACAGAGCTCAAAAACATTAAAACATCGTGTCATATTTAGTTGCCTTCCCATCTCCCGTTTGACTAGATCTAAAATATTCAATACTGGATCTAGTATCAATTTTATATTTATTTTCACTACTATCAGTCTGAAATGGTTCTTAATCACTTACCCCAATCATTATATCCTTATTCTACAAAAGCCTAAATATGTTCCATTTTCTAGGCTAGCAAAAAAAAACAACGTAATTTTCAAAAAATCTTAAAAATCCATTCAAACAAGCTGCAGATACAAAATAAACACCTAAAAATAGCATCACTATCACTCAGAATTAGTAAAGGTATAAATAGTTATTCAAAAACTAGCAGTGCGTGCGTAAACGAAACAACCCAAAATCGGCGATTGCCGGCGACTTTAGTTGTCAACCAATAGGGTTAAATCAGATCAGATTTGATTGAAACAAAAGATTGTTAAGTTTTAGAAGGAAACAAATGAAAAAGCAAAACTGTTGTACAATTTATATTTCCTCTAGTTTCATTAATGTATAGATCTACTAGAAATAGAAAACTTTCAGATATTTTCCTCACCTATTATCAAAGTCATCTTTTTTTTTCAGCTTCTCTTCAATTTGTTTCTCTCTTGCATATGTGTCTACAGGTTTGGCTGCTCCAAATATAGAAGATCTTGCAGCAGGCTCATTTTCTTTATTTTCAACTGGTTTAGAGCGTGGTTTCAAATTTAAGTGAGGACGTTCCTTTGGTGCATCCCTATGTTCTATGAAAAGGTTGAATCATTTAGTAACAGCAGAATTTTATATATTGCCCACATTTATTTCTGTAAATGTGGGGCCCGTGGTCGAGAGGCCAAGTTCGCTTGGCCACCTATGAAGGGGGCTCGAGGTTCGACACCCGACTCAAGCAGAGTTGTGTTTACTGAGCGACTAAAGGCAGCACAGAAAAACCTCCCAGATAACCCCTCCCCCACTGGTCCACAAATTAGATTGGACCATAGCGCTCTGAGTATGCTATAAGCATGAAAGTAGCGCTATAATTTAAGCCATAATTTAATTTTTTGATTTAATTTAAATCTTTTTAAAAGGTTTTACTATTACAAGAAAAAAAAATGCAAGCTATGTTTAAACATTTATTCAAGTTACCAAAATGAATTTATTTCTACATTTGTGAATAAGCTTTTGGTTTCTGTTTTTAGACAACCAATAAGCTGCCAATGGTTTTCAATAGGCATGTTAGCATAGATCACTTAATTAAATTAATTTAATTCTATGAACTGTAATTAAATACAATTATTCATGACCATTTCATTACATTATTTAAGACCAAAATTGAACAATAAAAGATTTTTTTTTTAAATATACAAACAATTTTACCTTGACTTCCATCACGACTTACTGGTCTGATTAAAAAAAAAAAAAAAATGCATTACACAGTATCTATGATATACTTTTTAAATATGCGTACAAATACTTTACCTTGGATTAATAACTTTTTGTATTACTTGGGAGAAAGAAGCAGAGAATAGGCACACATTGGGGGATTCTTGATGGCAGATGGTGAACACACCACAAGGAGGAAAAAGGTTGAAAATGCTGCAGCTTTGGTGATAACCAATCCCAAACTAGTGACTCTATATGCTATACCTATAAAGTATTGGCCTCTAGTCATATTATAAGTTGCAAGGGGAAAAGGTAGTCTTGAGATCTAAAATGACAGATTACTTCTATATAAAACTTCTAGTAAATTAAAAATGCTTGCTGACATTTGGTCTTATCCCACTCAGCTTTAACTCCCAAGTCTTACACCAAAATTCATAAAGAATCAACATCTAAAGTCCCACCAGAGACTTAGTCCCTTATTTGGATTCGTCATGCCAAGTCCAGCAAATAATATATCTATTATGTATATATACATTGTAGAAAATACAAATAGAACAAATCAAAATTTGAACTTAACATTGCTCAACATTCAAAGGTACCAGAACCAATTACCTTCTATCTGAGACATCATCTCTTCGTCCACGCTGAAAATCTTCTCGCTTGCCCTCATCTTTCCGTCCAGAGTAGCGTTCTTCATGACCTCCTCTTGAAACATAACGTCCTTTTAAACAATTACAGAGATTTTTAGTATTCTGATATGCACAAATCAAGAAAACAATTTGCCTATTCACTAAAAGGCTTTAAATAAGACACCAATTGTTAAGAGATTTAAAAGAATAAGATTTATCCCTATCTATGTGTAATTAGCATAATTTTACTTAGTGAAGTAAGGGTTGCACATTTATTTGCATATTTTGTAATTTTTCTTTAATCTTATAAAATACAGCCATTACTTCAAAAAGATGATTAATAAACACCCTCATTTTTTTTTATTGTATTTCAGTCATAAGCACTACTTGCAATAATGAAAGTTCTCACATTAGAAAGTAGCAATTTAATAATAATTCCTTTCAGCCATACCTTCATTATCTCGGCTATCTCTGTTGAAGCCATAGCCTCGGCTTGACCTTTCTCCACCACGATCTCTGTCACCACCAAATCCACGATCTCTGTCACCACCAAATCCACGATCTCTGTCACCACCAAATCCACGATCTCTGTCACCGCCAAATCCACGCTCTCTGTCACCGCCAAATCCACGCTCTCTGTCGCCGCCAAAGCCACGCTCTCTGTCGCCGCCAAAGCCACGCTCTCTGTCGCCGCCATAACCACGATCTCTGTCACCGCCATAACCACGATCTCTGTCGCCACCATAACCACGATCTCTATCACCACCATAACCACGATCTCTATCACCACCATAACCACGATCTCTCTCACGATCATTATAGCTTTTATCCCGGTCACCACCAAAACCTGAAACATAACATGCAATGATTTAAGAAAATGAAATATGCCATCATGAAGTAAATCAACTATAGTTATCTAAGCATTTAGCAAAAAAAAAAATATTAAAATAATTTTATCCATTTTCAGATAATGAAAAGACATATTTTTGAGTTATTCAGTTTGCAAGCTCTGTGTTACGAAATTCAAGTAAATTTATGTAAAATGAAATATATGAAAGAAAAATTTATGTGCATTAAATAAAAATGTATTCGTAAACTGCTGTTAACAATCACAATCAAACCTTGAAAAAATAATATTTCTAGTAATAGGAATAAAAATTGGTTAGAGAACCACATCAGTACGAGAATAGAAGATTCTGATAATATCTAGGTCTACTTGGATATGGAAAATACATTTGAATTAGACCGTGTCAAGGACAGTCGCAGTATAGAAGATTATCCTTCTTAAAGTTAAAAAAAATTAATAATATTGTATTTACATTTATTTTAAATATCATGACATGCTTTTTAAAAAAATATTTTACCTTTAAGATAGTATTTTGTGACTCAAAAAACCTTATGTGCAATATTTTTGGTCTATAACAGGTCTGAAGGAATAAACAGAAATCTGTAATACTAGCCAGATATGACCTGCGAACCATTTGTGTATCAATGGTCTAGTGCAGTGATGCCCACCCTAATTTGACCTGCAGGCCATTTTAATTTTAATTTCCAACACTCATGTCGCAAGCCCAGACCTGCCTACCAAAAAAAGTCCTAATGCGTAACGCTGATGGTCAAAATGCGTATTTTGGCACCAGAATGCATAACACTTACACGATCCACTATTTTGTCATACATATATAATATATATAATTATATATATATATATATGTATATATATATAAAAATAGATCTAGATGTCATGATGAGATCTACAATCTAAATCTAGATCAATACGACAATAGAGATATATCTAGACTAGATCTGGATCTATGTCTATATAATGAATATAATCTACTCTAGATCTGGGCTCAAGAGTTTTACCGATGCTGTGGATCTGCTTACAAACGTAGGTCTACTCCAAACTTTTGTAGGCTTACCTTCATCCTTGATCTATTCTATACTAAGACTAAGAATCTAGTCTAGATCTAGACTACATGGTAGTAGATGTTATCGATCTAGATCTAGTCAATCTAAATCATACAACAACTAAATTGGATCTAGATTGTAGAGTAATGTAGAGAATCATGACATAACGTAATGACTAGCTAGACTATAGCTAGATCTATTCCTGTATAACAACTTATCTAGATTCTAGATTCCAGATCTAGATTAGATATCTACAATGTCACTCAATGTGTTATGAATCGATAGCACTTCGATATTTTTTTTCTATAAAAATGAATATGGGAATCAGGGATTCAACATATTTAATTTCTTCTAATGAACTTACAAAAAAAAAAAGTCACGGTGTATCAGCTAACTGACGGTACCAACCTAGTGCCAACCCGCCACTCCCTCACTCTCGCATTCATTTCTAGACTAAATTTAAATTCTTTTAACTCTTTACAGTTAGACTAAATTTAAATTCTTTTAACTCTTTACAGTTCTCTCCCTTGAAAATTGATCTTAAAAGATCAAGGCTTTTAGGGCTTATTTTTCAATTGAATTTCCATTTTTTTCCATTTTTTTTTTGGTTTAATATTTTTAATAATTTTTTTTTAAAAATAAAATCCATAAAAATGCGATATGCTTCTATTTTTACATTTAAAAAGTGCGAATGAACATGCGTCTATTTAAAAGTCACATCTGCCGCCATCTTGCTTTTTGAGAAAGTACTGTATCTGTACCATACCAGTAAAAATCAAATTAAAATGTCTAGCGATGAAAATGACGCAAGTTTTAGTGATGAATCTTCAGATGAAGATATCTGGGAGCCAGACAGCAGTGATTCTGACTCAGATATTGAAAATTTGAGTGATTTTACTTCACCCAGAGACAGAGGCAATGCTGTGTAAGTATTAGGCCTATTGTTTACAATAGAAAATCATTCGTTTCTTCTCAAAAATAAAAAAACAATGTTATTATAACTAGAAATTACTATTAGAATTATATAATAAACTTATCTAGAATAGGTTTATAGCCTTTGTACGCTTATATTTCTTCATAATTGTTCAGTATGATAAACATAAAATAGTCACTCAATCATTGTTTTTTTACACCAATTTGGTTGCTAAGGGTTTGTTTATATTGGATGCACACATTGACATAGACATTACAACCTCAGTTTAGAAAGTTATTTTTACAATGTTTTTATAGGATGTAGATTAGATCTAAATTTATATATATGTATATATCAAGCAAACATAATAAATTAGCATTAAATTATTGATTTATAATCTAAGTAACTTGTTAGAACATAATAATTAATTTTTTTTTACTTTTATTCTTTCAGTCCCAAGGGATACAATGATGTGGATGAAGGACCACCAGCCCCAACACCAAAATTTAGACCAGCCAGAGAACCAGGAGTTCATTTGAATGATAAGATTCTGACAAAGCTGGAGTTTTTACATCCATCAGATTTCTTCAAGCTGTACTTCACTGTCGACCTTGTCAATATGCTTGTGTTGTACACAAACAAATATGCTGCCCACTTCGGACCAACGAAACCAACAGTCTATAAAGGATGGTATGATGTAACTGTAGATGAATTTTATACTTTTTTGGGTTTGCTCATGTATATGTCTATTGTTCGAGCACCCTCTGTTTCCAAGTATTGGTGTAGGTCATCACTTTACAATGGTTTATGGGCAAAAAAGCTTTATGACTAAAAAAAGATTTCTTCAGATCATGTCCTTTTTAAAAGTATCTAATTTTGAAACAGAGGATCGCCAAGATAAACTAAGTAAAATTCGTTTTTAGTAAGAATACATTCATAAAAAATGTCAAAAACTTTACCAGCCTCATCAAAATCTTTCCATTGATGAGAGAATGGTACAAAATAAAGGGAGATAGGGTTTTCGGCAGTACATACGTGACAAACCAACTAAATGGGGGATGAAAATATGGGTCCTAGCTGACTCTCTTACAGGTTATACTTATGACTTTGAGATCTATGTTGGCAAAGACAACAGTCCATCTTCTTGTTTTGGTTTGGCTTATGATGTTATGCGTTTGTCTAAAAGTATTATAAACCAGGGATATGTCATATTTTTTTATAATTTTTACACTAGTTATCAACTTTTAAAAGATTTATTGTTAAAAGGTATATGTGCTTGTGGAACAATATTAAAAAATAGGAAAGGATTCCCTAATGCTCTAAAAGATGTAAAAACATTTGAGAAGAATTCTAATAGAGGAGATATGCGATGGGTTCGGGATGATGAGATTTTGACAACACAATGGCAGGATAACAAAACTGTATCTGTTGTCAAATTTTATGACAGCTAATGGTTATTCATTTGTCAAAAGGAGAACTAAAATCAATGGAGAATATAGGGAATTACTAGTAAAACAGCCTTCAATTATCAAGGAGTATAATGTGTATATGGGTGGGGTGGATAAAAGTGACCAACTCATTAATAAATACAATGTTTTAAGAAAAACTAAGAAGTATTGGAAAACTCTATTCTTTCATTTTATAGATATTGCTAGAGTAAACAGTTACATTCTTTTTCAAGAATGGAGGGAAAACCCATTCTGACATACCAGAGCTCAAAAGACCTAACCGTTATTTACAGCTTGATTTTACAGAAGAACTAACACGTGAATTAGTAAAAATAGAAAAGTACCAAAGTGTTCCTACTGCATCAAATGTCAAACAGTCTAAAAAAACGACCCATTCTATAATCCCAGAATTTTCACAAACCAGACGTAACTGTAAATTGTGCTACCAAACTTTGGGGGTGGAAAGAAAAGTTAGCACTAAATGTGGGGAATGTGATACATATCTGTTTCCATGGGAAAAGTAACTGCTTACTAAAGTATCACCAATCTTAGTTTTTTACTTATCAGTTTGTATATGTGTCTATGTTTGTTCTATGAAACTGGTTTTGTAATATTTTCTATGAATCTTACCTTTGGAAATTTTTTTTTTTTTAAATTGTCATTTTTTTCTAATTATGTCCCCTTAAAAACTTTTTTGTTTTCTTTACAAATTACATTGAATTTGTTTTCCTTTGTAGAGAAATAAATTCTCTTCAAAATAAATATGTTTGATTGAAATTTATTTTCATACTGAGTTTTTTTTTCTTTATGGTGTCTTTCATGTTTTTGATTTTTTTTTTCAGAAAAAAAATTGTCCTTACATAATTAATTTAATACCAAACCAAAGTAAGCAGTTATATCAAATTTTCAATGGCATAAAATTAAACTGCATTCAATTATCTTTCTATTGACATATAATAATCAATATTTCACTAAAAAATAAATAAATAAATTCAATGTTTTTAAAGTCATATAAGCAGAAATAAAATTTCAGGATTTTTGGAAGAATTGTATAGAGTTAAGAACCAATCAACGTATAGATCTGAACACAATGAAGTTTTTTTTTTTTTACGTGTCTGAAAATGGTATCATTTCTTTACTTAAAATGTGAGCAACATTGTAGCTAGCTTTACCACCGACTCATTTTCTTGTCTCTTTTTGATAAAAACTCTCATCAATCCACCAATTTCTAAGGATAGTTTAACAATATTTTATTTGTGACTCAAACCAAGAATGCCATCAGTTGGGTTTCATAATGCTGTTATTTATGTTATGTTTTTTAAACAGCCACTTTCTTTACAACTTAAATATGTTAGCTTATTATCATGTTCCAGAAAAAAAGTAAAGATCCGTTCACTTTTCCTGATAGACTCTAAATTCAGGGTCCCATTTCATAAAGACACAAATGTTAAAGGTTAATAGTGAGGGCCCTAACGTAGAAAAAGGTGCATTTTTCAAACTTTTTTTTTTATAATGGGGGGGATTTTCTACACTTTCTGCTGATTTTCAGCGGGCAGGATAGAACCTCGTCATGGGTCGGCCACCATTTAAGGCATCACTGGTCTAGTGCAGTGGATTTTGACCTATGGCAAGATGTTCTCTTAAGACTTTTACATTTTCCCACAAAAATGAAGACTATGAAAATTGGGTTTAGCCGTTTAGTTGACATATTCATAGCTGACATAAAATATGAAAATGGATTTACCTGATTTTTTTTTACATTTTGTTCTTCAATAGAGATAAATTTAGGTACTCTAAAAATTTTTTTAGTGCCTTTGTGTTGTGGGAGAGACACATAGCTTACACTACAGTTTCCGCTGTGATCTAAGGAACATTCATGACAAATGTTATTAAGATTGGTCAACCGGTTTTGGTTTCTATAAGTAACATACATCCATACTCCAAACATTGTGCTTTAGATATTAGATAACCCTGGTTAACTCCAAACTTTTCATTCTCACCAACCCTTGTGGGATGATGTAATGACACATTAAAATGAAATTATTAAAAGAGGCTGGAAAGTCCATCACAACCTAACTCTGCAACAACATTTCATCAAGTTCAACATTTCCAATATTAATCAAGAAAAAGAAATCTGATGATACTTTTAGTACTTGAAAATATACAACTACTTTAAATATAATGTAGATTCTCTAACAATCACATTAACCATTTCGTTTTCAAACCTGTGAACATAAACTTGAAAAAGAAAATGTTTTTACCCCTATCACCTCCAAAACCATGATCTTTATCACCACCGTAACTTCGCTCCCCAAATACTCTGCTACTCTTTTCTTTATCAAAGCCACCGCTGCCCCTGTCTCCATATTGTCCACCTCGATCAGAATCTCTACCACTAGCTAAAACAAAAGATAAGTGGAAAGTGCTGTCTAATCAATGCAGTACAGTGAACATGTGAAGTATCTGTAATAACTAGAGCAAAAGAAAAATAGTAATAATAGTGTAATGTGTAACTACCTTGATTGAGAATAGGGCATCAAGCCATACTCCCTAGTACAGTAGTTTTAATGTACCTGTTCTGTACAGCAAACACCGACACAAGATATGGTGTTGTTGTCAAAACAGGATCAAAATAATCTAACTTCCTGAACAATGGACCTTAAAACACTCTCTACATGCAACATATCCATAAATTTTGCTTTGCTTCTAAAAGATGTGACCATTAAATGGTATCATTCATTATCAATAAATTCTAAGACTAGACCTACATTTTCTATATGTTATTTAGATCTATCTACTTAAAATCACTCAGTATAATAGTAATATCTTCTTGATCAAGAATCTAGATTAGAATTCTAGATCTAGATTTGCAGTCAGACTTTTATTAGTCTCACTAGATCTAGATCTATCTATAATCTAATTCTACTTAATTCTACTAACTTGGATCTAAATAGATCTCTATATTATATAAAGTCTAGATCTAAGAGTCATCGTAACAACAGAGCAAAAAGCACATAGAGGCCGGTCATTATGATGCTCTCAACTCTTGATACTTTTCAAAAGCTGGAAAGCAGCCATTGAACTCCATGTCTAGATCTAGAGATCAAAAGTATTCATAGTAAAGAAACTAGATATAGCAGAAAACAGATTTCCTATTGAAAATGCATTTTTGTAGTTCAACATTCATTTTCTACATAAAATAGATTATCCATGTAAAATTTGCTTTACTGATGGATAGATCTATGTTTGTGTAAGCTTCATTAGCAAAAGTTTTTTGAAATACGTTTTTATAATCAATTTGTGTGTTTGTGAATTCCAGCAAGTATGCACTAAAGGATAGACAAGATTTACTTTTGGATTTAAGTGCTCCCATTTCAAAAGGTAAGAAACATTTTTTTTAATAAAATTAATGTATAAAATACATGCTTACCATTTAGAAATGGATGTTCTACTTGATAAAGAAAAAAAAAGTGAATATATTGGTTCATTTGTCTTATTTGTAAAAAAAATTGCCACAATGTCATTTCCGAGTTTTTTTCCGTCCGTAAACAATTATTTTTAAAAATATCATTTAAATAACACCGATTTTACTATTTAAACACATTTTTGTTTAATTTTGGTAGTAATAATGAATTCTTTTTAGTTCTTTTTGAAAATTTAAAAAAAAAACTTAAAAAAAATAAATTTTTAACCAATCATAACGTCGGTCGGCGAAAGTTAAATTCATTAATAATTTTTCAATGTGGTGTTTTACTAGTCATTCTCTCTGGAAAACTTGTAGCGATAACATCTACGAAAGGTAATTAGAGACTTTATCTTACACAGATCGTTTAGTTTAAAATATTGACTTCTTAGGCATTATTTTGAATTAATAGTAGGCTGTCGGCTTTCTACTGTTTTATTTCATTGGATGCCTCGCGCGCTATATAAAAAAAATGGGTTTTTGGCACTAGTCTCACTAGAACTAGGCTAGATCTATATTATATACTAATATATTCTAATATTTTCTAGCGCCTAGGTCTAGATCTAGTAAGACTTTACCATGTTTTACGTCTTAACATAAAAAAAAATTAATTGATTATTAAATTAAACTTGCAGAACTAGTAAGTCTATAGATTAGATCTATAGATCTAATACGTATACTAGCTCTATACAGACAGCTCCCACACGTTATTGTTTTTTTCTTTGAGATTTAGACTATTTACAAAGTTGCTTAGATAATAGGGGTCTTCTAGACCTAGATAACAATAACTAGATATAGATTTATGTCTAAAATAAATTGATCATTAAATAAAACTAGCGAAACAGATATGTAGAGATTTAATACTACTAGACAACGATCTGCACTTAGATCTATCTAGATCTACTCTAAATAAACATTCCCGATCTAGATATATCTAGCTCAAATCTTACAACGTAAAAATTAATAAACCTTTAATTAATTCTAGAAATAATTGTGTAGACTAGATCTACACCTTGTCAGATTGCTAAAGTAAAACCTCGTACACTCCGTACTGTATATTTCTATAAATTTCTTTAATTATCTTGCAGATCTACCACATGCTGTATTATTTTTAAAAAAAACAACAACATTTTAATCAATTTAATGTAGATCTAGATTTCTAGATCTAATCTAGTAAATTCAAGTATAATTGTTATGTTTGTGATTACTAGATATAGATCAAGATCTACATCTAGATCTAGTCTGGTAATATAATATATAGATCTAGGTCTATTATTCTATAAAGTTAATTAAGTCTAATATGAAGATCTGAATCATGCTATCACTATCATGGCTGTTTAGGGCACATTCAAACATTCAACATTCATAACATTGTTTTATTCACATTTAGACTAGTTACATTTGACATTCTTACAAGTTATTTATAATAATCTACTAAATCCAGATCTATATCTTTGATAGTCTGCAATGTACTTTAGACATCAGTTAGATCTAGGATTCCAAATGTAGCACAGACTCACTTTGAAACTTTTGACTTGAAGCTTTCTGATATTATAGTAATCTAGCATGACATTATGTAATACCATCCCTAGTTATTAATCAGAAATATTAAAAATAAATTTTAATTCTTTTTCTTAAAATCTTCTACAAGTATACTTACCTTATGACACATTCTTCTTTTAATATTTTTTGTTGTTTTGTGAAATTCATGGATTAATAGACATATCTTCTATGAGTGATAGATTTTTCATGTCGAGGGGTAAGTGTGATTGACATTTTTTTTTATGGGTAAATAATTGTCTGATGCTAATGATTTTATTTTTTTTTAAATTCCTCTATGCTTAGGCATTAAAACTGATATATATGTCAAAACTGTAACTGGTTTTGTTATTAAGCATGATGACAAGTTATAATTTGCAACTTTTTTTTTACGTAGAGGGTGGGGTCTAAGGGGGCTCAATAAATAGGCATAAATGTTTTTTAAAAATTAGTTTTTGATTTTTTTTCAAATGTTCTATGAATATACTTTACTTTGTAAAACATATTTCTGTAAATAACATTGTGAATTTGTGAAATTCATGGATTATTGGACATATCTTCTGTGAGTGATGGATTTTTCATTTTTAGGGGTAAGTGTGTTTGACCCAATTTTTTAATATTAAATAATTGTCTGCTGCTTCTGATTTTATTTTTTTTGAATTCCTCTATTCTTGAGCATCAAAAATTATATATAATATGTCAATAAAAGCCAATTGAAATTGATCAAAAAAATAGCCCTAAAAGTAGAATGTTGAGAGCTCAATCTGTTTTCCACCATATCTTATCAAGAATAGATCTATCAAGACTGATTCAAATCACTCTAGATCTAGACTTTTAGGATTACGACTAGACCTAGATAAAAAATAGAACTTTAACTGGTCAAAAGAACGGATGTTCCGCATGCTCCAAACAAAATCAAACCTCATTTCACATTCTTCCGAAAATGGAAAAATTAAATCTGATTTTTTTTTCATTCCAAAAATGTTCAGAAAATTCCCATCACTGCTTTAACTTGGAATCTATACATTTTTGGAGGTGAAATCCTTAAGACTAGAAGAAGACTGCATGTAGTGTCTGATGTAGTAATTAATCTAAATTAAAAAAGTTTAAGCCTAAATCTAGAAAAGTAAAATTGAGCATGTGAAATGTGTTAAAAAAAAAAAAAAGAACCCCCCCCCCACCTTGACATCATAAGATGCTGGCAGTCACCAACTACTACAATAGACTTCTTCAGTTCCAAGTGACTACGTGCAATCTCATGGAAATGAGATGAATGCCTAAGCATTAGCCCACACAGCAGTTCAACATCTCAACATAGCTGATGTGATAAAAAATTTTCACTGTTGTATGTAATAGATTATGCTGTCAAAATTATTCTCATTCTAAATAATATTCTACAGAAGAATTTTTTACCATCCAAAGAAGCAGGGTCACGTCTTCTCCAGTCACCTTCTGTTCTATCAGGTTCATTAGAACGTCCGCCATGACCTCCAGTACCTCCACGACCTTCTTGATTTTTTTCTGTGGCTAAATCTACACGAATGGACCGACCCATATACTCCTGAAATGTATTTATTACTAATTACTTTCTTTTAGAGAAAAGATAACAAAAAACTTAAAGGGAAACTCAGAGGTTTTGACAATTTTTGATATAATATGTGTTTTGATTTACAGATAATGATTATATTATTATTTTTTTCTTCTTTGCAATAATAACTTAGTTATTGATGTTTTTTCGACGTAATTTTCCTGCGCATCCAAAACAGTTAGACTTTCACAGGGTTTCTATGTGATGTCACAAATGCGTTTTAATCTATTGACTTATTGTATAATAGGAGACCATACAGCAAAGTTGACATTCTCGCAAAAGAAATATATCTTGGTCTATGCAGTTAGATCTTGTAAGCAAAGAAAAAATGCGTATTAAAAGTAGATTTACATGCTTGACTAACCACGGCAGTCTGTATTTTCTCGTCAGACCACACAACACACAACAAACACTATCGCTTGGTTGTCTTGTCATGACCGACTACACATAGTCTCAACTAGCCTTACACTCACCAGTTTGTTCGAATCAGTTAGACACACTATCTATTTACTTCTTGGGACAAGGAGAGGCTTAGATGAAAATGTTTTTTTTTCAAGTTGATTATCCTAATGCTTTTAGATCTATCTATACATGTATATATATATGTATAACTGTATCATAGCTCTGGACTAGGCCAACACTAACCCTAACAGCTACTGTAAGAATGAAGCGATACGATTGGTCAAATCTAGTTTCTCTTTCAGTATTGTTTGACATGGTTTAAAACAAAATCTCATAAAACCCAGTTTTTTTTTTGATGTCAAGAATTTACTGACTAATTTATTAAATATAAATGTTTCTAAGCATTTAATTAAAAAATGGTAAAATGTTTACTATTACAACTTTTTACGCAGAATTTAAATATGCCAATAACTTAATTTGAAAAACCCATTGGAGTTTCCCTTTAATATGGAAAGAAAATATATTGTCATTTGAAAACAAAAATACACAACACTGTTTAATGCGTACATGTATTAAACATAAATGAATAACAGCACCAGGGACCAGGTTTTTAAGAGAGAAAGTAGTGAATTAAAATGCTACGAAAATAAGGGCATGCGCCGACCAAGGCTCGAATCTGTGACTCCGGATTCGACACCACCGCCTAGCGATAACGCACCAAGCGAAACTAACCTTTAGACCATCGGAATGTCCAAAAAAACGAAATGATTCTGGATCAGAGGAATGTTTTTTTGTTATAATCTTTTATTTATTTTTTTTAACCTTTTTTCAGGTGAAACTTATAAAACTATTTTCTTTAATATAAAGAAATTGTCCATCAAAATGTTGCCTAATAGCAGACATGCCTACTCCCAAGACCCAGAATGTGGAACACTCAGGTTGAAAATGTGGAATTTTAGGCCCCAATGTGGAAGATACACGCATTTATGTTTGTTAGCCATATTGTACGCAATAAATAAAACTTCAATTATATTACTTTAATAACAATACTAGTTAGCTTATTATAAATTAGATGTAAATAGTATAATTAAAAGTAAGAAAACCTTTAATTCATAATTATGTCCTTTGTTTAAAATCACTAGCTCTAACACCTATATTATATCAATTATATGATGAATTCTAACCAAAATGTATTCTAATGACCTAGGCCCAAATGTTACTATCTATTTTTATTTGTTATTACTAGATCTATATCTATTGACTAGATCTAGTCTAGGTTATTCTAGATCTACTTGATTATCTATCCTTTTCTAATTCTAGGGCTCTACTCTAGTCACACTAGAATGTGACTAGATGTTGTCTCTAGTTCTAGATCTAAAATAATTTAAGAGTCTACTAGTTACTAGTACTAGTCTAGATCTAAACTATATCTAATAAGTCCTCTAAGTCTAAGTACACAGATTATAATAATTATATTATAGTTATAGATCTAAATATTTATGTAGGGAGGCTAACAAAAAAATTTTTTTTTGAAAAAAAAAATTTGCTTAGTAAATCATTAAAGTACTTTATTAGAACTGTCCATCGATGTAAAAATTATTACTGTATGTTTAATAGTTAGAAAGTTATGATTTTTTTTGTGTCGTTTTGGCTTAACATAGGTTGACATGGAAAAAGTGTGATGAGAGTGTCTCTGTCGCTTAGCCAGCGAGACACACCCCCCGATCAAAAAGTTAAAATTTGGAATTGAGTTTCGTAGGGGATAAATCTACTTATTAAATAAGAAATTTAATAGTAGATTTAGTATTCATAGTGAATTTCTAGCTCACAAATCTGATTTCATTTGTATTTATGAACTTTACTTGTTTAAAATGTAAATATTGATGAAATAAACAAATTATCGGGTCTAGATCTAGAAGGAAAACCTATATAGAAAATTTAAAGAAACCAAGGCAGAAAGAGTTTACAAAAAGTATATAAAAATTAAACACTTAACCCAAAAAGTAAGCAGACAGCTGCAGAGTGAATACATAAACAATGTAATATCTAAAGATAACAACAAAAACCTATGGTCATACATTAAGTCTAAGAAAATGGAAACAACAGGCATAGCGCCATTAAAAGATGAACATAACATAATACATAATGATAATGAAACTAAAGCAAACATCCTAAACAAATACTTTGCATCAGCATTCTCAGCCCCAGGAGACAAAGACATATTTCTTAATTTGAACCAAGTAGACAACATAGAAGATTTAGTAGTACAAGAAAATGGAATTAAAAAACTATTAGCCAACACCAAACCAAATAAAGTGTCTGGACCTGATGGTATTCCAGCTAGATTACTCAAAGAACTAAGCAATGAGCTAGCCCCAGTGTTCAAAATACTCTTTCAGGCATCGCTTAACCAGGGCAGAGTACCAAAGGACTGGAAAGAAGCTAATGTCACCCCCCTATTTAAAAAAGGAGAAAAATCTGATCCAGGAAACTACAGACCAGTATCACTTACCAGCATCACATGTAAAATACTAGAACACATAATATGTAGCAACATCATAAACCACTTAGACAAACATAATGTCCTCACCCCATACCAACATGGCTTTAGGAAATATAGATCATGTGAAACACAACTAATAGGACTAATTGATGATTTCTCAAAAGGTTTAGATAATAGTGAACAAATAGATGCTATCTTACTAGATTTTTCCAAGGCTTTTGACAAAGTTCACCACCATAGTTTGCTTAAAAAATTAAAATATTTCGGCATTAACGGTCCACTGCATCAGTGGATTAAAGATTTTCTGATAGGGAGAGAACAAACTGTAATAATAAATGGCTCTAAATCAACACCAATAACAGTAAACTCAGGTGTACCTCAAGGAACAGTCTTGGGTCCACTACTATTTTTAATTTACATAAATGATTTACCAAATTGCATTAGTTCAGGAACAAAAGTCAGATTATTTGCAGACGATTGCATAATATATAGAACAATAAAAACAAAACAAGACACAGATATTTTACAAAGAGAATTAGATGAATTACAGAAATGGGAATCAAATTGGAGCATGTCTTTCCACCCAGAAAAATGTCAGTTGTTAAGAGTAACAAAAAAAATTAAACAAATTAATTCCACTTATCTTATTCATGGCAAACCAGTAACACAGACTAAAAACTCAAAATACCTAGGTGTTATAATAAATGAAAAACTGTCATGGAATCCACATATTGATGAAACTATAAAAAAATCCAACAAAGCATTAGGGTTTATTAAAAGAAATTTCTATAAATCAAATAAGAACATAAAACTAAAATGTTATTTAACCTTGGTTAGGCCAATAATAGAATATGCATCCACCGTGTGGGACCCCTCAACTCAAGAAAACATTAAGAAACTGGAACAAACACAAAATAGAGCAGTGAGATTCATAACAAACGAATATTCACATTTGACTAGGGTAACACCATTAGTAAAATCACTAAATTTAGAAAGCCTTCAGGACAGAAGACTCAAAAGTAAAGTAGCAATTATAAATAAAACACTGAACCATAATCTTCAAATACAAAAACAAAATTTAATAAAATACTCTGAAAGACACAAAAATAAAGGCACATTCCTCGTCCCATATGCTAGGACAAATTTGTACAAATACTCCTTCTTCCCTAGTGCTATTAGAGCATGGAATGGGTTGCCTGAGCTAGCCAGAAAAACCAGTGACTTGGCAGAATTTAAGTCATTGGTTAATATGCATGACTAAATGCATGACGCGTAGGACGTAATCATCTTCTTTTTTGAAGTAACGTCTGTATTATATAAGATAAGAAGATAAGATAAGATCTACAAGAAATGTCAGAGAGGCGGGGACAAAATGGCGGCGTTGTGATGGCAGAAAATAAAATATTTAAAAAGTGGGATCAAAATCGTCTGAAACAATTATTTTTCAAATGCGCTTTCAAATTAATGCGACGACGATTAATTCACAAAAACTATTTGAATATATCCAGAATATTAGGCTTTACATGACATCAAGTGGTTATAAATTGATGAAGAAATTTCCTTATCAAAATTCACAAAAACTGTAAAAATCCCATAGCACACAATGATAACCGTATTTTCAAGTTTTTGGGCGATGCGACGGATAAATCGCGATAAAACTTGGTAGAATTATAGCCAGGCATGATATCTAACGTGAAAAAAAAAAAGAATGTTTGATGACTTTCCTGGACCCTGTATTGCTAAAAACAAAAAATGAGTATTTTTTATAATAAATATAAAAATGACAAATAACTTTAAAAAAAAAAACTTAATTAAGCTTTATGTAGGCCATTGTCTTAAGTAATCGATAACACAAGTTTAAAACTTTTCACATTTCATTCAAAAGTGTAATAAATTTGCAAGTGTGGCTTATGTGAAAAAAAAGTCAAAAACGCAATCACAAATTTATCGGTCATTTTTTCCTTTTTCACTTCCGCGTATTTTCGGCTCCCTAATTTATGTCTAGATCTATAGTCTATAGACTTATTAAGAAAGAACTAAAATAAATTTATTACATAATGATTATTATAATGATACATAGAAATCTAGAATCTAGAGATCTATCACCTTCTTAGTCTATTTCTAGATACTTAGATAGATCTAGATCTAGAGTCTACTTTTAGTTATCTAGAGCTAGCCCTACTTCTAGATCTAGAAACTAATTTAGACTATGACTATGTTATTTAAAGTAGATCCATAGCCTTATTTAGGCCTTAGATTTACTGTGTCTAACTCTAAGTTAACTAATTACATTTAGGTCTAGATCTTTAATAACGACAACATATTTTTTTTTTAAATCCTTTTGAAAGTTTTCTTAGATTACTTGAAAACCAGTTCAAGGAGTTAGTGTTACAAAAGTCAGATCTATGATCTACTTAATCTACTAGAGTAGTACTAAACTTTACTATCTATCTAGACTAGATCTATCTCTAGAATAAAGTCTAGATCTATATCATATTAATTATTATATCTAGCAATCTATTTTTTTGTAGTGACCTAGTCTAGCCTCTAGACTAAATCTAGTATCTTAGACTTAGAGCCTCTGTGGGGAAAAGAAAGGGATTTGAACGAAATATTTTGGCTAATTAGCACTTACTAGATTCTAAGAATAGATCTAATATCTAGACCTAGACTACTAGATCAGTAGATCTATGTCTAGAACTAGCTCAACCATTTCTTCGTAAATTTAGGACAAACCGGGTCCGGGAGGAGATGAAATGTAAACAATTAACACAGACCTATATATATTTTTTTTGTACTCAGTATATTTTCAATTCGCACTATTAATAAATAAAGTATCGGAATTCAGACTTGGAGGAACAAAAAATCGTGAATGCGGAACATGTGAGCTTTTTTTGATGATTTTGCGGGACCGTTCCGCATAATGCGGGACTGTAGGCATGTCTGCTAATAGTCACTGTCTACACAACTTATCTAGCTCTACTCCTTAGTTGAGTTGCATCCCAAAATGTTATTACAATTTTTTGGGTCCTTACATAGGTGTTAAGAGGAACGTGAACAAATATTCCAGTTGCTGAGCATTTATTTTTAACTTTTTACAAGTTACCTTATCATTGTAAGTAAGAGCTTCCAGTAAAGACTCCTTTGTCTTAAAATCAACATAAGCATATCCTCGTGGGCGTCCCCCATCACATATGATTCTCACAGTTGCTACCTAGAAAATGAGTTAGCTTTGTAAAATTAAAGACATTAACTTGAGATTCATTAAAAAAAAAAGATTTGTTAAGTCTAAGCCTTCATCAGAGTATCAATAACAACATAAACTTCAGTTGAACTATGCCTTGATTTTTGTATCATCACTTACTTAAAGGCTAAGTCGTGATCAATGTGTTAATGAATATCAAGACATGTTTACTTACATCTAATTTGGAAAAAAGCTGCTCCAAGTCACTTTCTTTGGCATCATAGGAAATATTACCAACATAGGCAGAAAAAGGTCCACTATTAGGGATTTGAGAGATATCAACTTTAGGCCCCATTGCTGCCTTGGGGGCTGTAGGCAAAGTGGAACGATCAAACTTGACATAGCTTTCATAGTCTTCTGAAAGTCATAATATAAAATTGACTTGTTATAATCTTTTATTTTTTTTTTAACCTTTTTTCAGGTGAAACTTATAAAACTATTTTCTTTAATAAAAAGAAATTGTCCATCAAAAATGTTGCCTAATAGTCACTGTCTACACAACTTTTTTTTTTTGTTAACATGTACAGCATAAAATTTTGAATACATTGTAAACTTCATTAAAATATAAACAAATCAATAGAAATGATTTTTTTATTTTATTTAGCAAATAAGGAAGTAAATGTTTTTACCATCTGGATTCTCTGAAAGAATAGCCCAATTCTGGCTTTTAGGCTCTGAATACCCATCATCGGTAGCTAGAAACTGATCAAGTGTGAGAGTCTTTTTTCCTTCCTTCTTTTTCTTTTTCCCTGTTTCATGCATAAAATACATTATTTAGTATTAGTGGGAACCAATAGGTAATAATTTTCAATATCTTCCAACAGTAACAGAAACTAGCTTTTTTTTATTCAAAGCTAAAAAAAAAAAATTGCAATGAGTATGTAATAAACTTCCAGAGAAAAAAATATCACTGACTACACTAGAGTTACAAATGCATGCTGAATACTGAGTCAGTATTACTGAGTGTTCTCCAGAGGCCCGTATTACATTACTCCAGCACTGAACTAAAAAACTGCCACAATGAGCTAAAAATTAAGTTTTCATTTCCACTGAATTCACTTCTTTAGACTTTGTACTTTAAGAATTCATGAATAAAATATGAATTTGAAAATCTACTTTTCCAAAGCAGTGCTGGTTAATTAATATCATGAAATATTATTTTAATAATGAAAGTAATTATTATCACAAAATTATAGAAAATTCTATTTGACCTCATATATAGAATGCACGGCCCCACATCGTTTAAGAGCGAGATGTAGATTTGATTGATAAAGTTTTAGAATAATAGAAAAAAAGTTAATTAGAAGTGATAATAAAAATAGTCAAAGTCAAACAGGTCTTGGGATGTGATATATACTGAGTAATACAAGATTTTAAAAATCAGACAAGTTCTTGGATTATCAGTGGGAGAGAAGAGGAATTTTTTTTCTCCCGATCTTACCTTTAGGGCCTGTGGAAGGCTTTTGGACTGAATCCTCTTGAGAAGGCTCTAAAGACAAAAGAAAAAACAGTATACATTACAATGAGTTTTGTAGGACAGTTATGCAGTGGTTAAGTAATTGTATCTAGCTGGCTTCTGATTATGCTGTAAATTTGTACATCATCTTTGTGTAGAAGCGTGACTCTAGTAAATATGTCTCTTAACTTTAGATCACTAGAGAAATGTAAATATTAAGTGTCTGATTTATAAATGCATAAGTGTGTCAATATATGATACAGATGTATATGTGTGGAACGGATTGGTGGATTCATGTGAAGTAGGTGGCTAGATAAATGTGTTGGATGGATGGAAGAATGAGAGAGATTAATGTTTGTGGAGTGGATGGATGAGTGTTAGATAAACCATAAATGTGTGTGTGATAAATGTATCACTGGGATGGATAGATGTTGAAAACAACATTTTCCTCCTTCTAAAAAAAAAAAATCTGAAGATTCCTTTTTTTTTCTGACAGATGTTATGTTTGATTAGGTTATGGGATTAGATGTTGTTACACAAAAATCTTAAACTTAGCAGAAGTGGACTTTTAAAAAAAAATAGGAAGCCTTCCCAAACTACATTAGTTCATTGAATGTTTTCATCACTAAACAAAATGTACAGTGCATTCATGACTAAACAAAACAAAATGTAGTGTAATCTAAGGAGCCCTATCAGCATCTTTTCAGGTCAGATCCTCTGAAAAACTATTAATGAATCAAGATTGAGAGCAAAGACCAAAGTCAGAATGGTACCAATTGGGGAACTCCTCTACACTGATGATTTAGCCATTGTTGCTAAATCTGCTACTTAGCTTCAGACCCTGGTTGACAAGACTGTCCACTGCATGCCAGAAATTTGGCTTGTGCTATTGACAACTTTTCCTAGCCTAGAAGATTGTTTGTGTCTGTCAAATCTACACTAAGCAGAGCTTAACAGAAGTACATTCTTTGAAAACAGCAGGTTTCATAAATCTTTGCTACAATGACTGAAGCATGCTAAAGATGACTTGGGCCATAAAGAGCAACAATGATGATCTGATTGTTTTGTTTTTTTTTAGAAAAAGTTGCAAAACTTTGCGATTGAGATGAAGCTTTTAATTTTGTCAAACAGCCTTTGAGGTTCTCAAAAGATTTTTGATTGCCTTCCTAACTGTTAGGCGCTTCCGCTGTGTCTAATGTAAATAAACCTATTGGAGGCAACACTCAATAGAATACATAATCAATAACACCTGCGAAAGTCCAAACAAGCAATAGAAGCTAGTCGACACTGATGCTAAGTGACCAACAAGTTTAACCGCAATGAAGGGAACTGTCGAATGTCCGCTAACGCTATACGTTTATAAAGTAAATAATATCATCATCGTCACCAAGTAAAAACTTCCCCTATTTCCAAAAACAAATAAATGATTCCTAATCGTGTCATAACAACACCTACCCCTACAGTAATTAAATACAGTAAGAATTTGTTGGGTCCTTGGCATAGCTGTGGGTGTAGGAAAAGTGTCAGTCACTGTGCCAGTCTTTTCGACAAATATGGGTGCAATCATCAGGCAGCCATCTAGTCACTAGTGTAACAACAAAATGTTTGGCGTCACTGACGGACAATTTATAAGCCAAGATTTGTAGATCTAGAATCTAGATAGATCTATATCTTTTTCAAGCCACAGCGCATTAAATGATGCCTCATATTTAGGCTTTTAAATACAAACTTAGGTTATAGATCTAAATTCTAAATCAAGTATTCAAGAAACAGTCCAGTGATCGCACAATCAAGTCTTAAAAAGATTATTACTACTCACCAAGATCTAGAGTCTATATCTAGTTTCTATAAAAGTACAATGAATTAATCTAGAACATAACAATTAAGTAATTTATAAACAATTAGACTAGATCTATTACTGATCAGTTTGATGAAATCACAAGAATTAATAAACAAACTGACATAGTGACTCAGTAACATACTGAAAAGAGTCAGTAAGATCTTGTTCTAGATCTAGACTAATAGATCTGGAGTCACTAACGCCTATCGAACACCTACATGTTAAGGTATTTCAACACCCCACTGTATTTTTAAACATTCTTTATTTCGAAGATTATGACAAAACTAGTCCATTCTTATTGTGCATCGTCAATTTCTTTTTAGTTTAGATACATTTAGTTTCATTTTCACCTGAGGATAATTTTTTTACTTATATTCAAAAAGCATTGGTAATATTGGTATAAAAAGGCCCTTTTCTTTACCTCTTGGGAAGAGTGAAGTGAGTTACGGGTTAAGGGTATTTTTTAATGCCAATGATGCTTCAGCTCAACAAAACCTATATATTATGCTTCTAATTAGGCTAAGAAATATTTGCAACTATTTGTTAAATCTGCCCCTTGCTACCCAAACATAAAAATTTAGGTTCAATTAGGAGTGTTCCAATGTTGTAAGCAATCGCTGCTTCGTAAAGAATTGAACACCATTTTAATGTTAAAAATAAACATCAAAGGGATATAACTCAAAGAAGACAAAATATTTTTAAATTATATTTTTTTTATTTTAAAAAATAATGTAATGCAAACTACAGATATTAATTATGTATGTGTTACAATATGAATCAGCTATTTGTGGTTTACCGTAAATGTGCTATATTTATTAAAGTAAATAGATTTACATCGATACACACAAATTGTACCCATTTTAAAAGCTTGATTTTATGACACATGCTTTTATGCTATTAACATTATAGCACGGGCAAGAGGGATGTGCGATCAGAATATATCCAGTTGTGTTTTTTTTTCAGATGTCCCATTCTATTAAGCTCTTAATTATATGTGATTAACCAATACCTAGCCCATGTGCTTGATGTGAAGAGATAACAAAAGGAAAGGGGGAGGTATAGAATGCAGTTATGGTATTTTAAAATTAAAATGTCTTTGGTAGGTAAAGAATTGGGAGGGGGGGGGGGGGAAGAGAACAGTCAAGACATTGTATCAAGAAATCATCAATAATTGATCTACCATTAAAATGTGACGTCAGTTTCAAATACATAAAGTCAGTTGTGCTTCTCGATCTAGACGTGTGGCACCGGGTCTATAAAATTATATATATATATTTTTTTTTATTTTTTTTTGCCATAAAGCTCATAATGCGCTACAAAGACAGTCCTTTGAAGCAGATAATTATGACATTAGAAATAAATAACATAATGAATAAAATAATAACAATAACACACAAACACTCTCTTATTCTGCCTACACCCACTTTCCTGCGCTTTTATCTTACACAATTCCACTTTCTAACATTTACACAGTTTCAGCACAAAGTAACAATTTAAATTTCAAAACTCAATCTAAGCGCAGCCATCAGACTAACACACAACAAAAAGTTGAAAAAGGGTCAGTGATAGCGCAACACACAGGTGTTAACCAGCAGGCCATCAACACAGCCCCAAAATATTGTTCAAGTTGTAGTAAAAACAATCATTATGGGAAATGGGGAGGAGCCATCAATCGAGTACCAACGGTCAAAGCTTTTAATTAGGTCACAAACACTAAGTGTGATAGATACGTATTATAAATAGATATGTTACTTGTGTGTGTGTGACAAATACTAAGCGTGCTCTAAAATACCTTTTTTGGTCAACCAGGTGGCTTGGGGAAGGCGGATCTATCTACATCTAATAATCTAATTCTAAAGGTAACACAATTCACAAGCTACCATAGCTTTTTCCTCCAATGGCTTGGGGAGGGCAGGATTATCTATCTATAAGCTTATTAGACTCTCCCCCAAATAAATAATATCTGGATTTATAAAGGGCCTTATATTTATATCTCAAAATAGCTTAGACCTAAATAAGTATTGGTAAGGTAATATGTCGGCAATGTGTTACTGGGCTTAGCACCTTACACTTATGTGTATTGTCAGTTTCTAAGCAGAGATGGGTGATATCGAGCATGTGAAAATGACTAAAATCTGTATGTCTTGACATGGCATAAAAAGAAAATGATAACTAAATTTTAAGATTATAACTATTTTGAAACACCATACTTTTCACAAAATTTTAATATTATAACACTTTTAAAACACCATACTTCTTATGTGTTCGAGAGTTTCTTAAGATGTTCGATTCTTGAAGGTAGCGGTAAAACAGTGTTCGAAACTTTAAGCTTTTGAAAGCATAGACTTGACCCAGCATCAAATATAATTTTAACAATGAGTAGTAATACAATGAATAAAACATACATAGATGAAATAGATCTATGTTTGTTTGTAAGATGTTTTACATGTTTCGGATGTTCCTTCAGAGTTGAAGATAATTACTTCCAAGTCCAAACCTCCCGCAGGACGACGGGGGATGGGAGCGGGCAGGATTTGAACCCGGGACCATCGATAAATCTGAACGACAGTCCAGCGTGCAAACCGCACGACCAGGCAGCCATCCATCTATGGTAGATTCTTATAACTGAACACCGACTTTTGGGAACTAGGTCATTTTTTTATTTGATGAAGGTTTAACTTACACAAAAACTGAAAGCAGATTCTTATTCTGCAACTAAAGAACTATAAAAATAGCTGTGTTCCTTTGTATTACCACCCATAGTCAAGATTTTATTTTAAAATAAATTGGGTCACTTCATGCTACTATTTTGAACGCAGTTTTTGGGCTTTCTCCTTTAGTTGAACAGTGAGAACCGGTGTTGAACACCACTATGTAATTGCTAATAAATTATATCTGTGTTACTTAAAAATTAGATTGTAGTAAAAGAAGTAGATTCACTTTTGCAATATGTATTTATAGTCTATTTCCTCATATTCTCTCTCTCTCTTTATATATATATATATATATATATATATATAATATATATATATATATATATATATATATATATATATATATATATATATATATATATCGTATATAGTTTATTTATTTAAATACCTATATAATCTATGCGTAGAAACAGACAGAAATAAATTTATATAGATTATAGAGCTATAAATTAATTATTTTAAATTAATTAACATGATATTTTCTACTAGGCTACTTGTATTTTCTCTGTCTTTCTTTTAACTACCATCCAAGTATCCAAGGACCCTCTTCTTGTTTTCATAATTTGGATGTTCGTTTTGTGAAACCTTAACATCCCCTCCCTCCCATAGATGCTTATAATTCTTTTCATGGCTCTCTCCCCCTTCCCTCCACTGCCTGTTGGATAGTTTGTGACACTACACGCTGAGTGTATACCTCTCCTCACCGCCAGCTTATCTTGCGTGATCACATGCAGTGGGCATGGTCTCTGGCTTCAAATTAGCAGCCCACACTTTTTCTTTCATTCATAAGTTATATATTCTAGATCTCGATCTAGGTCATGTTTATTCATTGAAAAAATCATAGATTTATTAATCCCAATAATATTTCTTAATACGATTTTGCTGTGTTCAAAAAGGAGAATGAGCTGAATTCATTATTATTTGTTTGGACACCCCTTTTTTTAATTTTATTTAGCAGCTAACGGTATAAATGTGATTGGAATGTCTTTCTAAAGATGTTTGGAAGCTTATTTTGATATGCCCATCAGCCTACGATCAAACAGGCTCATAATATAGCCTTCATCCTATATATGGGTATGAATTGCCGGGGGAGGTTAAAACAACAGCTTTACATACATGGTTACAGATAATCTAAATAACTGCCATCTGCTTTGGAAAAACATAACAAAATTACCAGAACTTATCTAAAATTGGACATGCGCAGTCCAGAATTGTCGATTTTAGCTCCAAACAAAAAAAGAAATGAATTACAAACAAAAGAAAAAGGGACCCGTTCAGAAAGGAGAATTCGAAGAAGTGTTCAAACTATAAGAGCCTCCTCTACTTTTTTAAGCCAAAGCAAATGTCTCAAATGAGGCAAATGGCTAATCATCATGCTAATGGATAAGGAGTTCATAGATGATAGATGCAATCAGTTTTTTCCTAGGTCTAATTTTTACCAAGATACACTAATTCAAACATAAAAAATGGCGACTGCGGTAGTTAACTTTTTAAGTTGTTCGATAGAGATGAATTACTATACAGTTACATATTATTATTATTAGAATTTAGATGTAAAAATGTAATTTTAAGATGATAAGTCAAGTGTACGTTGTAAGCTACTCTAGTCTAGATTAATTTAAATATTTTTATCTGAACATCATACAATTATTTTCAACTAGTTTCAATTAAATTACAGAAGCAAATGGATATAGAATTAGATCTAGATTATTCTAGATCTAGAATAAATTAAATTCATTAGAACTTCTCAAGTGTACACATGTTGACTTACCTCCGGTGTCCATTTTGAAAGACAGGATCGACATTAATACAATATGATGTAAGATAAGCAAAGTCAGGAAGTTACCCAATTTGGAGGTTTAAATGTGAAATACGAATGGATTTTTGTGGCCAATTGTTTTCCACTGTTAATTTTTTTAATTAGTTATTTAATAAAAATAAAGGAATTACCTAATTAAAAGTACTAGCGAAATAGATTCATACATAATTTGCGGGTATATTTTACGCATATACTGTGTATATCTAGATTTTAATCTAAATTATTTTCAACTATGAAGGAACATCCAAATCATGTAAAACATTTTACAAACATCTAGATATTTCTTAACGCATAATCCACTTAGTTTTACTTATTGAAGGCTTGCCAAAAAAAAATTACAGTACGAAAAGAATCTTATGAAAATGAATTTTGTGTACGTTCTCAATTTGTATGCATTTACCTTCAACAAAATTAGTTATAAAGGAACTCAAGTTCAATTAGATCTAAAAACAGTAAAAAAAAATACTTTTTGATTGTACAGTAAATAAACGAATTGATATTCTAATACTTTATTTACTATAAAATCAGGTTTAAACTATAAATATTTTTTTATTCTATTGCTAAGACTAGTAAGACAGTCAAACTGGCATTCAAAAACAAAAATAAAGCTTGTTTTATTAAAGATCTATAGATCTACAATCAAAATTTAAAATGTAGTATCTAGATCTAGATCTGGATCTAAAACTAGATCTAAAAGAAACATGATTATTACAGATTTTCTTTTTTGATTTAATTTCAGCTAATTTTAGGACATGAGAGGAAGACATTATATTCACCTCTGAATATATAGCCTCGATTTGATGACAACATCGCATCCGTAAACTGAAGAGAAATAAACATTCTAATCTAGATCGAGATTGTAGATCCAAAATTAGTAAAACTCTCTGTAGTTACTATATAGCCTACTTTTAGATTTAATATATTTTATATTAAAATCTACCTGTCTCTGAATTTAGAATGGTTTGTTTTATATTTGTCATTATTACATACTTTTTTGTCATGAATGTATCATTTGAATGTTACTGAATGTAATCTAAATTTAGTTACATTTAGTAGTATTACTAGTATTAGTCTAGAGTTAGAGTAGATACTAATAAGAAATTAGATAATCTTAAAATCATAATGATAATCATTCATAATGATAATGAATGTCAGTGGTGATAATCAGATAATCTAGCTAGATATCTACTAGATTAGTAGATATTCTATTGACTATTCTATCAACTTTCTAGTCTAGGCCTAGGTTTACTTGACTAGATAAATGTAGTTGTAGTCATTTAAGTCATGACCATGGCTCGTTTAATGATGTTACATTGTTACTGTTATGGATGATATTGATGCCATGTGTAAAAGTTATGTCTTCGCTGTGACTGTGACTAGAGTTGCGTAGAGACTTGAGTAAAGTTCAGTAAAGTTATAAGTAATGTAAATTAAAATGGTAAAATAGAGAGGATTTAGCTGGTTAGCACTATATACTATATCTAGCCCTACAGCAGCATTTCTCAAACTGTAGGAAGGGAAGGTGACTTAATGTCCTGACAAAAGTAGTGGAGCCAGATGGCTGCCTAGTTGTGTGGTATGTGCTCTATATAATAGACTGTCGTTCAGTCGTCTTGACCACTGATGGTCCCTGACCGCTGCCATCCCCCATTGTTTGGAGGAACATCCAAAATATGTAAAACATTTTTTACAAACAGAATTTCCTTTTGAATGGGCAAAGCTGTTTGTTCATTGTTGATCTAATAAAGGATTTCTAGTTATCAACCCATATTTGGCTAGTATTATTAGTATTAACCATGCTAGTAAAGTAAAATGGCATTTCTTCTTCTTCTAGCCAGCTTTATTGCTGCTGAGCTGTGAGCTCTTTTGCAGACTGTGCCAAGGAAAAAAAGTGTGCTGGTTATGTTGGGCTGTCGTGGAAGTAGGGTCTGCCTAAGGTGGATTAGGGGGGCGCATTCAAAGAGGATATGGTTTATGGTTTCAAAGGGGTGGGCGTAGTGTCTGCAAAGGGGGAGTTGTGTGGAGTTTATTTTGTTCAGGTGGTAATTTAATAGTGGTGTGTGTCCTGTTCTTAGTTGGAAAATTGTAGATTGTTCTTTGCTTGGGAGGAAGTTAATACTGTCCAGTTTGTTAGGCCTAGTCATTTCTTTGTATATGGCTCTGCCTGTGTTTCCTGATGCCCATTGGTTGAGGCACTCCTCCTTGTGATTGTTGACTAACATTGACCTTAGGGTGATGTAGTTAACAGGTCTATCTGGTTGTTCCATAGATGAACCTGCCTTTGATAGCTTATCTGCCTTTTCATTTCCCATGATGCCAATGTGTCCAAGGGATCCACTGTAGTGTGATATTGATATTTAATTTTGATATCATCTGATGGATTATCACAATGAGTGTTGTCAACTCTCTTGGGCTGTTTGAGGTACTGCTGTTAAGTGCTTGCAGAGTAGATTGGGAGTCTGTAAAGACAACAATATCTGATGGTGGTTGCACTCCTTCATATAATTTGTTTTCCACTGTCTGTAGTGCTATGGTAATTGCCTCAATTTCGACTTGGAAGTTTGAGCAGTAATCGCCACAGGGTACGCTTATCTCAAAGTGTTTATTTTTAGGGAAGACCAGAAAGGCACCAAGACCAGCATTGATGGTGGCTTTGAAAGCCAATCCGTCTGTATAAATATGGATAGCTGTATTTTTGATAGCTTTCAATTGTTTCAAGCGTGCCTACTTTGAGCTTCAGTGGATTTGATTCTTTTGTTAAGGTGTTATTTAGTAAATGTGTTTTAATGGTTGGTTGTCTTTAGTTTAGTCTGGGTGTAATGTTTGAAAATCTGGTAATTTTTTCTCTGTTATTGGGTAGGTGGTGTTTTAGGGCTAGTTCGTCAGTAAGTTGGATCAGAGTCCTTTGCTTTTTTTAGTTGTTTTTCTTATTTCTCTGTGTTAGTAATTTATTTAAATGATCGTCCTCCAACCTTCTGTATCTCTCAATAGCTTCTAATGCTGCTCTGTTGCGCCTTAACTTAAGAGGTTCAATATTGGAGTCTTATTTCACAGGCTGCTGTGGGAGTAGTTCTCATACCTACACTAATTAGCTGCAAGGCTTGGTTTTGGATTGTGTCTTAAGATGATTGATAGGTTTTGTTGGCAGCTACTTGTATGGAGAGACAGTTATCCATTACAGATCTGACGTATCCAGTGTATAACTGTCTTAAAGTTTTCTTTGCAGCTCCCCATCATGTTCCTGCTAGGTGTTTTATTATGTTTAATCTTTGTGATGCCTTTTCTTTTAAATCTGCCATAAAGTGTTTTAGAGACAGCCTTTGGTCTAGTTTTACACCAAGATATGTTGGATTTTCTTCTTTATTTATTGGCTGTGAGTCTCTTTTTAGGATGTAGTTTCTTTTTGTTGTTTTGTTGCTGTGGCTAAAGATTGAATAAACTGACTTTTCTTTGTTTATTTCCATTTTCCATAATTTTGAATACGTGGAGATAGTTGTGAGGGCTATATTTAGTTTGGATCTAGTCAGCACTGGATATTTCTCTGTAGTCCAAATTAAAAGGTCGTCTGCATAAAGTGCCATATTGACCGAAATGAGGTCCGGGAGGTCATTCATGAAGATTAGAAAGAGGGTGCAGCTAAGGGCTGAACCTTGTGGTAGTCCTTCTTCCAAACTTTTTTTTACTAGAGATGACACCTTCGAATCGGGTTTGGATGGTTCTGTTTTTTAAGAATGCCCTGATCCAGCTGTACATTTTTCCATGGATGCCCATTTTTTTCATCTTCAAAAATATACCTTTTCTTTACACTCTATCATAGTCTTGCTGCAAAACTATAAATACTGATGTAGTGTGCTTGTTTTCATGGCATCAATACCAACAGATTAAAATATTTTATTATATATTATAGATCTAATATTTGACAGATTGAAATACTTCAAATTTTATTTCTCTTTCTAATAAATTTAAAATGTATTCACAGTTTTTTACAAGAACAAAATCTACTTTAAACACCTCTGCTAAAACTATTCTACTAAACTTTTTTTTTTATGTTAAAATGGTTGTACATCATTATGTCTTATCTTATCTTATATAATACAGACGCTACTTCAAAAAAGAAGATAATTACGTCCTACGTGTCATGCATATTAACCAATGACTTAAATTCTGCCAAGTCACTGGTTTTCCTGGCTAGCTCAGGCAACCCATTCCATGCTCTAATAGCACTAGGGAAGAAGGATTATTTGTACAAATTTGTCCTAGCATATGGGACGAGGAATGTGCCTTTATCTTTGTGTCTTTCAGAGTATTTTATTAAATTTTGTTTTTGTATTTGAAGATTATAATTCAGTGTTTTATGTATAATTGCTACTTTACTTTTGAGTCTTCTGTCCTGAAGGCTTTCTAAATTTAGTGATTTTACTCAAGGTGTTACTCTAGTCAAATGTGAATATTCATTTGTTATGAATCTCACTGCTCTATTTTGTGTCTGTTCCAGTTTCTTAATGTTTTCTTGAGTTGAGGGGTCCCAAATGGAGGATGCATATTCTATTATTGGCCTTTAGTTTTATGTTCTTATTTGATTTATAGAAATTTCTTTTAATAAATCCTAATGCTTTGTTTGATTTTTTTATAGTTTCATCAATATGTGGATTCCATGACAGTTTTTCATTTATTATAACACCTAGGTATTTTGCGTTTTTAGTCTGTGTTACTGGTTTGCCATGAATAAGATAAGTGGAATTAATTTGTTTTAGTTTTTTTGTTACTCTTAACAACTGACATTTTTCTGGGTGGAAAGACATGCTCCAATTTGATTCCTATTTGTTCACTATTATCTAAACCTTTAGAAAAATCATCAATTAGTCCTATTAGTTGTGTTTCACATGATCTATATTTCCTAAAGCCATGTTGGAATGGTGTGAGGACATTTTGTTTGTCTAAGTGGTTTATGATGTTGCTACATATTATGTGTTCTAGGATTTTACATGTGATGCTGGTAAGTGATACTGGTCTGTAGTTTCCTGGGTCAGATTTTTCTCCTTTTTTAAATAGGGGGTGACATTAGCTTCTTTCCAGTCCTTTGGTACTCTGCCCTGGTTAAGTGAAGCCTGAAAGAGTATTTTGAACACTAGGGCTAGCTCATTGCTTAGTTCTTTGAGTAATCTAGCTGGAATACCATCAGGTCCAGACGCTTTATTTGGTTTGGTGTTGGCTAATAGTTTTTGAATTCCATTTTCTTGTACTACTATATCTTCTATGTTGTCTACTTGGTTCAAATTCAGTAATATGTCTTTGTCTCCTGGGGCTGAGAATGCTGATGCAAAGTATTTGTTTAGGATGTTTGCTTTAGTTTCATTATCATTATGTATTATGTTATGTTCATCTTTTAATGGCGCTATGCCTGTTGTTTCCATTTTCTTAGACTTAATGTATGACCATAGGTTTTTGTTGTTATCTTTAGATATTACATTGTTTATGTATTCACTCTGCAGCTGTCTTCTTACTTTTTGGGTTAAGTGTTTAATTTTTATATACTTTTTGTAAACTCTTTCTGCCTTAGTTTCTTTAGATTTTCTATATAAGTTTTCCTTCTGTTTACAAAGCTTCTTTAGTCTATTATTAAACCAGCATTTATTTATTTTGTTTGATGTGTATTTAGTTGGTATATGATTTTCTATAATGCTTTTAAGATGGTTTTTAATGAAATTCCAGAGGTCATCGACTGGTTGGTTAATGTCTTTTTCTAATAAGAATGTTTGTTGAAAGTTTAATGCAGCTTGGTGTAGTTGTGTTAGGTTACATTTATTCCAGAGTAAGATTTTTCTTTTGGGTTTTGAATTGGCTACTGCTTTTATCTGACTGTGTATTTTTATGATCTCATGGTATGATAGACCAGGGATAATATCATAATCAACTACTAATCCAGGTCTGTTGGTTAAGAAGAGATCTAATGTGTTATTTAATCTAGTTGGCTTTTTAATGATTTGATCTAAACTTAGGTTGTGTAAAGTTTCTATGAAAAGCTCATTATGTTGACAACTTATATGTGACAAAAAATAATAAAGAGCATTGGCAAGACATGTTACTTAGTATGAAGATGTATGATGTAAATGTGCTACATTTAACTCCAATTTTCTCATACAATAGTATTGGTCAGAGCTGCTTTCTTCTTTATCTTTTATATTTAACTTCTTCTGTGGTAAGAAAAGTTGTTTAAGGTACACTCCTAATGCGTTCTGATGCTAGAAGCAGTTTTTTAAACTTTCTTATAAGTAGAACTCATAGTGTCTCATTCAGAACAAAAACAGAAGTGTAGTAACTCTTTAAGTAAAAACTGGATATGTAGCATAGCTTTTTTTTATGAGAATTTTTAAACTTAATGGTCAATACCCATAGACCTCCTTTGCTGGATGAAAGGGAAACCTTCAGCGTCTCAAATTCTATCTCTAGAAAAAACATTTCTAGTATTCAAAACACTTACAATTATCTTCAAAACACTATTTCTGAAAAAAAAATGCTAAATGGATTTGCTTTAATGAACATTAAATACATAAATTTTCACACTTAACATATTGTAAATATACCGTACCTGATATGTAAAATAAAACCAGCAAATATTTTTACAAATTTTTTCTTCATTACATTCTAAAAGCCCTTGTGGACCCACATTTTAGAGATTTATATATCACTCTCCTAGATCCACAGCTAGCTAAAGGGGCATGCTAACAAAATTCTACTCCTTTAGTGGGGAGTGTCACCTACAAAAGTTTGAAAAACACTGGCCTAGAGTATTTGTAAATTTACACTTTACAGTAATTACAATTTTGTTATAATTAGTTGAATTTAATTGTTCCGTTGACTGTTTTCAAGCCTATGGTTGACAATCATTGACTGCTGGTAGACAACTAAACTGGTGTAGGCATATATTCTTTAAACTTAAAAAAACATGAAATAATTGAATAATTTCTTTATGAACAAAACTTAATATCACTTTTATTGCAATATAGACAAATTTGACTTTTGATTTTTTTTAAATCTAATCACTATAAAAGCATGTCTTTACACTTTAGCACCCAGGACTCCTCTTGCATACCCAAGACGGCTTAGGACAATGCCCCTTATCTTGCATCATTTGCACTGCATAGTCACGAACCAATTGTGAACTTCTTCTCACCATCACTATAGAAACACACACACTCTCCATAACAGCAAGAGATCGAGGGGGGGGGGGGGACAGGGTACAAACTTGGGACCATTGTGGTGACAGTTAGGACTGCATACAACTAGACAGCGGACAGATAAGCTAAAATTTCTACCAGGTTTTGGCAGGTTTTAGGTCTAGTGAGACCACAGAGTTAAGTTTTGGGTTGGTTTTTAGGTCCTAACCCTAAGACCCCTAACATAATCCTAGCCCTAACACTAAACTTAGACCTAGCTTTAAACCATAACACTAAGTCTAGTTCCTATTTAGTATTTTTAAAAGAAAAGTTCCTAATCTCATAAATGAAACTAAAAATGATATAAGTGCTTTTATGCTATAAGTCAAACTGAGGTAACACTCAAATGATGAAATCAAATAACACAGACAAAAGGCCAACAATATAAGTTAGTCAACGCTGATAGTGAATGTCGAACAGGAATTTTGATAAGGAAGGGAACCATCAAAAAACCTTGTCTAGTTTTTACTAGTCGCTTTATTGTCTCCAAGTCAAAACTTTCTATGAAACAAATAACTAATTCATAATCATATCGGTACCATAATAATAGTTAAGTGATACTTCTACCTCATTTTTTGTTGTTTTTTTCTCTTAGATGGAAAATTACATTCTGCTGCATCATTTATGGTGTTTCTTCCATTAGAGTAATAATAGAAAATTTTGAAACTAAATATTTTTTCGGTTTATATATTCTTTTGAATCAGGTTTATCAGGAGCCAAGATAAGGTAGGATTGCAGTAAGAACTGTATTGGCCGGGGCTACAGTATATAAACTATTTCTGACTTCTTACTCTAAAAAGGATGGCTATATGGCTGTTTTCGTTCTGGACTGTTTTGTGGCCCACTGGTTGTGTTCCAGTGACTTCCTTTCTAGCTCTCCATTGTTTAAGATACAGGCCATTTAAGAATGTATTCCTTCTTATTTAAACTTTCTCTCTCCATCTCCCTGCCTCTCTCTTCCACCACCTCCATCCCTCCTACTTCTAAGAGTTCAAATATCTACTTTTAATTAATCAATACTAACATTTTACTGCCTGACTAAGACAATATAGTCTGACAAATTTTACATTTTTAAATCAAATGAAAAAAAAAGTGCTGTAGCTGTTTTGCACTAAAAAAAATAAAATAATCAAGTTGAAAGACAAACACATATAGAATCTTTGAAACAAACTGAGCATCTAATATTTAATATAATTTTAGTGGATCATCAACAAATCCCCAAAGCTCAGTATTTTTACTCTACATGTTGTCTTCATAAATATTTCATGTTAATTCTAAACATGTTTTAAATAGTCTGCACTTGGTGTAAATGAGCATCACGAAACTCAAATCATTAACTACATACGCTTTGCAAGATACCAACGAGCCCAGAGATTAAGAGCTGTTGATGTTTGTTTTGAGGAATTGAAAGATAGCAGGTAAGAACTTCAATGTATTGGAGCTCAGGGGAATAGGGACTTAAATGCAGGTAGATATCTCTTAGTAGATCTCACCATCCTTCCCCAATTGGCAGATTTTCTATTGTTTATGCCAGTATTAGGACGTTTTTTTAAATAGTTCTCTTTGTTTTCCTAGATATACATTAATAAACATAGGGGAGCTCATTCCCCAATCCACCACTTGGTGAGGCATAGGAGTCTCTAAATTGTGCTCAACTTGGACCATAAAAAAAAAGAGCTTAATATTACAATTATGTGATGTCTATTATAAAAGATGTTTATTTATCTATTTGTTATTATTAAGATTGACAGATGAAACATTTACTATTGATGAAGTAACAGACATGTTGAATGGACTTCTTGAAATAGTTCGTTCTGAAGTAGAATCAGAGTTGATCAACACAGCACACACAAATGTACTTATGTCCCGGCAGATGTGCATGCAAGCAGAAAAATGGCACCTTAAACTTTCTACAGATATTTCAGAGTTAGAAAACAGGTAGAAATACTATGTTTAATTATTTGGAAATAATTGTTTTTAGCAACTTACTAACGTTTACTAAGTGTATAAATGTTAGATCATTACGTTATAGATGCCTATTTTATAATATTTGTACAATTAAACATAAATTATTTTTGTTGCTTTTAAACCATTACTCAATTATTTTTTATTAGGGAACTTTTAGAACAGATCAGAGAATTTGAAGAGCGAGAATTTTCTGGGGCCAAAAAAGAAAAAGAATTTGTGGCCAAAAAACTTATGCCTATTAATGATACAGGCTTGACACAACTTTTAAATTTGGTATGTTTTGACTTGGTTTAGTAACACCAAAATCTCTTTTACATTTTTTCAATTTATTTTTGTTAAAAATTTAAATTACTAAACTATTGTTTTTCTTTTTTTTTTTTAGAAAATTGATGAACTGCAGTCAGAGAATGAAATGCTGTTGCAAAAACTTTCAAAGTTTGACAAAGATGTGAGTTGTCAAAGTTAGTGCTAGTTTTGTTTTGAATTGCTTTTGGTTACATAAGCATTCCTATGAGTGACAATGTTTAAGATCAGTTTGCTTGAAAATTTATTTAGATAGTTATTCTTTACAAAATAGATTGGCTCAATGCTTGTATGTTGCTGAGTTTCTTATAAATTATAAACCTGCATTTTAAATTATATGCATGAAAAACAATAAAATATAAATGTTAACAAGCAACTTCAAACCTGAAATATTTTACAAAATTAATGGGAATTTAAGCTGTGTTAAATCTGAACCTTTTTAAAAAGCAAGGCAACTTTTTATAACAAAGTGTGAAGAAATAGTAATGTATTTATTTTAACCGATCAAGTAATTAGAACTAGCAAAATTTTTATTGTTTAACTTTTTGCACATATATCTATTACTTCATGATCAAACACATGTTGTTTTTCTTTCCCTATAATTTAGCTAATAATTCACTGTTTGAAGGACATTTTGGTTACAAATCTATTACCTATTGTATTGCTAATTTTGCTTTTGATTATAGCTTTATTAGCTTTCTACTTAAAGTTTGAAGACAATAATAATAATTTAATTAATAGAGTGCTGTTAACAAACATAATGTAGCCTCGAGACAGCTTTATTAGTTTCTCTATTGTTAAAGTTTCAAGCAGGTATGAAATTGTGTAATATTTTATTTTCACAGTTTACTAATAACTATCAAAAAACCAAATCATTGGCATCAGATTTAGAACGCCTACAAGCTGAACTGAATGAGAAAAGCTCAAGGGTAAAAGCATGATTTTAAATGTTAAAAAATAAATAAAAGTGTAGAGTCATACATATGTTCTTAAACGTATCTACTCACTGACTGGCAGTGCACAGCCCTAGAAAGTTGTGTCCATTACTATCTTGAAACTTTCTTGGCTGTTTCTTTTTTATAATGTTGCATGTCTTCTTTTACTTTTTTATTTTATTTCTTATTGATCATCCATTTCTGATAATGTAAAACATTTGTATCAACCTGTCTTGTGAAGTAATTAAAAGTAATACAATTTGTTTATCAGGAATCACCTTTCAAGGGGTGTATTCTGCTCGGCTTCATATTCAGTAAATCAATCTTTCTTGGGCTCTGTGTTGAAGTGTAAGGGTTGTATTTCCAGTCAGCTTATCCAACTTACCCTGTATGTGTACAAATTTGAATACAAGCTTCTTTTAGGAATAAATTAAAATTAGTTTATATTACAAGCTTATGAACAAAATACACTTTATTTTTTTATAACAAATATATACAGGCTTTCAATGTCAGTGTAGAACTGTAAAAATTTAACCACAAGATGTCTCATCTCGCTTAAACAGAACAGATTAGGGGAGCACAGGCAAGCTACTGCCTGGGGCCTCCACAAGAAAGGGGCTCCCACAATAGAGATAATAATAATATCCTAATTTCGACTGATCAACAACTTCTAAGTTGTTGTTTTTTGTGTTACTTTTACCTTTTTTGCTCTTTTTTTTTACTGAAAATACTTAAAATCTTTTGGTTGGTAACACTGTCATGGTTAAGAAGTGTCTGCTCGTAGCAAGGAATCCCCAAAATTTAATTTGATTTCAGAGCTATTTTTTAGAATATTAAAATTACACTAAAAATGTACTTGGTTTTGATGGTCTCATATTGCACTGGAGAGTGCTAATTTTCAAAAATGAAAATTATATAGAATAGGCTCCGAATGACTATGGATCAAAACTGACTTTTGAAGTTAACCCTGCTAAGTATTTAGAGTGATTTACTCCAGCAGCTAGATTTCAGCAAAATCATTCACAATTTTTTAATCAAAAACAGCTCGCAAAGTTCCACTTGTTAACACTGTAATTTAGTTTTTAATAAATTCTATTAGACTTGAACAAATTACTACATTTTTTGTTGAAATGCAATGAATTTTTGAAAGCCTTCACAAGGAAAAATTGTTTCTTATCCAAAAGTCCAGACTGCACTTGAATCTGCTTTTCTCACCAATCACATGTTTTTCTCTGTTTTTTTTTTTCATCAGCTGTTTCCTTCCTATATCTTGCACATGCTACTGCATCTTAGTCATTTGAGTACAATAGTTTGTATGTTATTTTAATTAAACTAGGTTTTTAACCTTTTTATTGTGGGCAGGGTGCAACTCAAGAAGAAATTGCCAAAATGAACAGACAAATGGAAGACCTTCAGTTACAGTTGGAGAAGGTCAGTCCTGACATTTTTGACATATCACCCTATAACACAATTTATTGTCATTGTTGTTTTTTTATTTGAAACCAGTTGACCTTATTTACAGTTTAAAAAATCATTAACATCCCTAAGCAAAGAGCGATAACTAAAAAAAAAGATTTAGATCTTAAGAATTACAACTTATGCGAACATTTAAATGAGCATTTTATTCAAAAGTTAGTTAATAAATGAAGAAGATATTTAATAATGAGCAATTAATTTTTTTTTCCATTGTGAGATTAGATGCAAATTTTTTTGTACAAATGCACAAATCAATGAAAGAAGCCAGAGCTATTAAAAAGTTTTATCTTAAAAACCTAATGTGCTATTTTTACTGACTTAGACCCTCTCGCGCCATTCTGCGCATTATCCGGCAAGCTGTTTCCACAATGTGCTATTTTTACTGACTTAGACCCTCTCGCGCCGTTCGGCGCATTTTCCTGCAAGCTGCTTCCACAAAAATCTGTCACTGGTAATGTCTGAAGCCTCTTCCCACCTTCTCTGAGGATCTCAATGAAAGTGTAGCGCCAAGTTGTACTAGGATGTCATTGCAACTCTTATTATACATAATTCATTTTGTCGGAGAACATGCCCCACAAAACCTCATGCGACGCTCTGTCACAACCTTACTAAGGGTTTGACTCCCAGTTCTGCATTTGATTTCTTTGATTTAGATCCGATCTCTATAACTGACTCCTAAAATCTGTCTTAGCCATCTTTGTTGAGCCACATTTAGTGTTTTTCAATTATGCCAGATGACTATTCACGCTTTATTAATGGAGCCCAGCCACTGGTAGAAATGTGTAACATTTCTTGATTACCCTCTTGGAATTACATGCATGTATTTCGGTAGGGGAATTTTAAACTCAAAACCACCTGAAGGGGTTTTAAATTTTTAAAAAAGCCATCTGGAGGAGGGGGATTTAAACTTAAAACCCCTCATTCGCTTAGCTAGGCTCAAAGAATTTTAGTGTAATTTACTTTTTTTATATTGAAGAGGTATTTTTTAGCACCAAAACCATCTGAAGGGGGATTTAAACTCAAGACCCCCTTATCCTACGCTCATAGCATTTTCAGTGCGTAATTTGCTTTTTTTTTAAATATTGAAGAGGTATTTTTCAGCTTCAAACCCCGCTGGCAGGGGTTTTAAACTCAAAACCCCTTTGGTTAGCTACGCTCATAGATTTATAGTGTGTAATTTTTTTATTTTTTTTTCTTCTATATTGAATAGGAACTTTTTAGCTTCAAACCCCAACTGGAGGGGGGGGGGACTCAAAACCCCTTTGGCTCATAGAATTTTGAAATATGTAATTTGCTTTTTTTTTATATTGAGAGGGTGTTTATCGTAATTTTTGGAGGGGTTTTAAAGTCAAAATCTTCCTTAGTTCCTTCCTTTGTTTATAGAAGAGGGGGCTTTAACTGCAAAACTCCTGGTAGGGGGGTTGAAACTCAAAACCCCCTGGTAGAGGGATTTTTATCTCAAAACCCACTGATAGGGTTTTTTAAAACTCAAAACCCCCTGGTAGGGGTTTTTAAACTCTAAACCCCCTTCGGCTGTGCTGCAGTAAATTATGATTTAGCATTAAAATCTCACCTAAAATAAGCAAAATAAAAGCAAAAAATCATTCAATGAATTCCGCCCCCGGGGGGGGGGGGGGGTTGAACCCCAACCCCCCCCCCCCCCCCTTTGGCTATTTCCATGCAATAAACCAATCAGCTTTTAAACCTTTGAACAATAAACCAATCAGCTTTTAAACCTTTTGACAATAAACCAATCAGCTTTTAAACCTTTAGACAATAAATTAATCAGATTTTAAACCTTTGAACAATAAACCAATCAGCTTTTAAACCTTTAGACAATAAACCAATTAGCTTTTAAACCTTTAGACAATAAACCAATTAGCTTTTAAAGCTTTTAACAATAAACCAATCAGCTTTTAAACCTAATATGGGTTGAACTTGAGACTTTTAAACTGTACCCCAGTCTACCTCAATGAAATAAGTATCCTACATATGTTGAAGAACATAATAGTTCTTGATCATTGTTCTACTGACATGTCCAGCTCAGAACTTACTATCAAGGCATTATAAATTGCTTGATGTCAAAAGTGTGACAATGCATAGTAAAAAAAGTAAAGATCCCCTTTCAGACCTTGTGGTCTATAGGGCAGATGATGTAAAGGTCATCTGTTTCTGTGGCGTACGGTTAACGAGGGTGTCGTGTAACCAGCACAGTGAAAAAGTGCTTTTACTGACTATTCATAATAATACATAAAATGAAACATTAAGTAGTTATAATGCTAGCAGTCTCTTTTTTGTTTTCAGGAACACAAAAAGTCTGCTAAAAAGTCTGATCAAGAAATAGCTGACACTAAGCATGAACTTCTTAGAATACGAGAAATGTTGGAATTAGCAGAAAAGGTAAGTCAACTACCTTGATATTACATTTGATTATATGTTAAAACTAACAGTTTTGATACAAAACAATATACAATAGACATCTTAATGGAACAAGAGGTTGTTTTTTTTTGTACTCTACTGAAGCAAATTAGATCAAATAGTATCAGTTTGCAATCAATTGTACCGGATACATCAGTGCTTGGGAGATACTTTGCTGTTTTTACTCTGCTTAAGTCTGAGCACTGTTACTTAGCTTTTAACACTAGAAATTTGATAAAATACTTCAACTAGCAAATATGATAAGCAAATTGAAAAGTAATTGCATATAGGAATGGAAAAATAAAGGCACTAGTCAAAAATTTATTTCTATCAACATTTCTTAATATCAATTTTGTCTGAATTATAATTTTTTGATGACATTCCAATTTTAGGAACAAAGTAGCCAGTAGTAGGTAACAAAATAAGTTTTTTTTTTTTTTTTCTGATTTGGCATGATGGTTCAAAAAAAGTTAACAGAGGTGTCAGGGTTCAATTTTATATATATATATATGTGCTTTGCTCTTGTGTTTCTTGACTTGGCTCCTTATGCTCATTAGTGGGTATGAATACTCAATACTCAATTAATTAGTAATTGCTACACGAATACTTGTTACACAAATAGGAACAATCAATACTTAATATACTTCAACTCTAACTCCAGTTTGAATGAATAGTAATACTAATACTTTAATAAACTATTATGCACACAATGAAATATCTCAATAAATATGAATAATACAAAAACACCAGTCCAGGAAGTAAACGTCCAACCTTCCTGGACGGGAGCAAGACCTTACTGACTTAACACACTCTCTCGCACATTCAACGAAGACTAAATCATTCAGTCCATAACACGTGCAACACTTCGCATTCATAACAAGGGGATATAACAATCATACCAAAATATTAAAGTAACATTCTCGCCATACCTCTCCCTGACAAGAGGTATCACAAAAATGTTGGTTCTTTTAAGAAAACTTCCTATAAATTTTAGCAGAAAGGTTATTAAAAAAAATGTGTTTGTATTTCAAGTCTAAATGTCACAAAAACACTTGTTATATCATACAATTTCTGGCTAAAAATATAAATAGACAAATTACCATTCTGAGAATCATTGTCACAAATGTGCTTTTTAAAGTGAAGCAATGATTAGTGTTCTTTTGAAATAGTTCAGTTGTTTTTACTACTTTTTTATCTAATTGCTTTCTCATCAAATTTATTTGAAAATAAATCACATAATTTAGAAATTAATTTTTTTTTATGCTGCAATAAATATTTAGTCATATATTTCACTTAAGTATTGACATTTTCTTTCATTCCCATCATGATACAAAAGTTGTTACTTCTTTAGAAGAAAAGAAAATGAAACAAATGTGAAGAAGCCTGTTCAACAACTGAACTATTTTTACTTACATTCAACATTTATTCAATATTAAGTCAACAATACTAAGTATAAGTCTTTATCTATGTTGTCATTACTGAGTAATACAAACCCGTTTTGTAGATTAATGTGCCAGTTTTATAGTTTTGGTCAAGTTTTGACATGGGATACAGGTTTAGCTTCTGGCCTGTTCATTTTTCATTAGCCTTTACTTGATAACTCTATAGTTTATTCCTGCTACCTCTTTGCCCTATGCCCTATATTGCTGTGCCTTGAATTCAGGGGCGGAGTGGGTGTCAAAATCTGCCCGGGCATTTCTATGCAATTCAGCCCACAAATTGTTAGCCACATGATTGTTTTAGATTATTGTTAGACTTTAAATTGTAAAAGCTCTCTTAAAATAATTTACTGGCATTCATGCGACCCTTTCGGTGGCCCTATCGGCCCGAATGCCCATATAGCCAGTCTGCCCCTGCTTGAATTAGAATATTAGGAAGAGTGCATTATTTTATGTGACTATGTATAACCTGATATATTTTTCACATCTGATATGAATAAAGTCATTGAGTCTAGTGAAGATCTATTTAAGTTATCTTTTGCAGTCTGCAATAGTTTTTAAATGTAGCTTTAATTTGGTTTCAACTGTAGGTACTGCAATTGTTTAACAGTTCTTTACCTTATATACTAATTGTATGTTGTGTTTAACTCATTGACCGAATCTCTTTCTAATAAAAGTCTCATGAATTTCTTTGCTTCTCTAGGAATTAGAAAAGAAAGTGAGTCAAACTGTCCCATTTAAAAATCTCAAACATATGCTGCAAAAGAAAAATGACCAAATGAAAGAATTACGACAAAGGCTTATGAAGTAAGCAATGTTAGAACCAGATAATTAATTATCATTTTTATTGCATAAAAAAATTGATAGCCACTAACAATCAAATATTGTTTTATATATTTTTTTTACAAATATTTTCTAATTGTTTCATTACAGATATGAGAGAGTGGAGGATGACTAATACACTATCTTTTTTTTTTATTATTTGTTCAATGTAAAATTTAGTTTGAAATAGAACTCAGTGAAACATGCAGGAAAGGAAATATATTTATAAATCAGTTAAATGTCTTTTGTTTAATTTAGTCAAAATACCGGTATATATATATATATTATATATATATATATATATATATATATATATATATATATGTGTGTGTGTATGTGTGTGTTTCTTAAAACTTTGATGTTGAACACTTGACATGCATTTCTAAAATGCCTAAAATATTGCATTGAAAATGGCATTACCACACAGTTTGAATGCTAAATACTTCTGTCATACTTGATTGATGTACGCTGTTATGTATTTGAGGATTTATTACTTATATTTAAATGTTTGTGTGATAAAATTGCTCAGTTTTGAAGATTTATCCGTCCATAAAAATGAATAAAATTTAAATATATTATGTACTTGTCATATATCACACAATTTACTTCAAGAGTTCCAAAAAGACTTTTGTAGACTTTTCCACAGAAAATAAAACTGTCATGTCTACCCTATCATTGTTTGTTTATAATTTTTATGTTATACCCACTGGTTTTACTACTTTTAGACAAAAAGTTCCTAAGAGTTAAGGCAACAGAAAAATATTCTTTACAATTAATTGATTCATAGCTCTGTTTTCTTTTTGATCAACTTGAGTATTATGGGTAATAAAGTGAGTGTCACTCAAAACTTTTAACTCTTTCTTTTCAAACCTGCTCATGGCTGTCTGCTCATGTGATTTGCACTCTGGACTGTCTTCTTGCTGGTCCCAGGAAAAGGAATACTATACACCGGCCACTTGAGCATTACATATTTTTTCAAGTTCAGCCGTTTACCATTACATTGTAGTTGTTGCACTTACTTTCCTGCCAAAATATTAGTGCATTTCTTTATTTCAAGTTTATAGCCAAGTCCACTCCTGCACATTGAAATGTCTTACTGCCTGATTAGTGTCATTTTTTTAGCATGCCTTAAGATTTGACTTTTTAAAAATATTGATTTATTTTATAATAATTTTTTACTTGTATTTTTTTCAAGGTAATTAACATTCTGGCCAAATAATTCTTTAACTTTTTGTTTTGTTTTTAAAGTTTTGAAAAAAAAAACATTGAAATAATTTTATTGATATTTATTGACCTATCGCAAATCAGTGCAAGCTATACATGTGCAGTGTCACAATCTAATTTCAAAAGTTTTATTTAGAATATCAGATTTAGATTGTCAGACATTTATATTTATGCAATTTTGTTTTTATTGTTATAGTAGTCATGCTGAGGTGGACAATTGCAGTCAAAATAAATTGTCATTTGTATGGACAAATCAAACTATCTTATCTTACTTATCTATATATATATTGTTACAAATGAACAGTGATAGGTAGAGGTCAACTTATGACCCCGGCGAGATGACACAGCAGCGAGTGTTCTCTTGAATCTACATGTACAAACAAAGACAGGATGTGACGTGTCCTCCAGGGGACGAACAGATCTAAGAAGGGGACAGTTACTAATGAACAGTGACAGATAGAGGTCACTACGTGTGACCCCGACTTGATGACACTGCAGCGAGTGTTCTCTGGAATCCACATGTATAAATAAAGACAGGATGTGACGTTTCCTCACGTGTTATTTCAGAAGATACAAGCAGTGTTTGTGCAACTTTGGAGAAGCGATTAGGGACTCTATATAAGCAAGAAAGTTAATGTGAAAGTCAGTCGTGAGTGAGTCGATACAGACGATGTAAGACGTGTGCGGCTCTAGTGGAAGAGAAATATGTACGACTCGATGCAAGTTAACTAGGGTAGAGTTAACTGGAGTGGACTACTGTCGTTAAAGTCTATACAGCGAACTACAGTGGACTTGAGCCGTTACAGTCGATGTAAGACGTGTGCGGCTCTGATTCGATAGACTTGAGTACGACTTGGTTCAGCTTTGGGAGACCTGGAGCGACACTGGGAAGTGTGTCGTTGGTCTGTTCTGTGGAATACGGCTCGATGCAAGTTGAGAAGAGATGAATTGCAACGAAGTGAAGAGATGAATTGCAACGAAGTATAGCTAACTGTAAACTGACAGATATTGTACAGTCTTCTACGCTACATGTTACAGTGACGAATTGTTAATAGTCATTAAAGTTATTTGAAACTGAAAGTTGAGTCGTCAAGTTCTTTGCAGTGTTTTTATTTGTGTGCCTACTAATACATTTAGCCAGAAGATTCAGAAATACGTAACAATATTTTGGATTTCCTTGTGATAAAATGCCACTCACCTGTTTAGCTGTAAAGATCAAACAATTACTGGTAATGGATTTTTAAATATTTTTGTTTGTATTGAACCTTTATGCTGTAAAGTTATTTCTAGATCTACAGCAAGGCCAGAAAAGATATGTCAGTTTCTCTAATAGCATCAGTCTATCAGCTTTGTAGTGTTTGCTTCTTTTACAAATTTCGGATGTTCAGAACTAAGGATTATTCTAGACCAAACCACCATTTTAATAAAGAAGATGTTTTTTTTAAAATAAAAACACTCTCGAGGGGAGGGGTTTAAATACATTAGTCTCTAGAGTGGTTTAAGCTTTTCTGTCAAGCTTATACGATGACGATGTAACAGGTGCACCCCCTTCCCGGAGGCGCTTCAAAAATCTATTTAGGCGCCATTTAGCTCTCACCAGCATAGAGGAAAGCAACCAGAATTATTTGGTCTCTGAAAGAGAAGTATCCCAAAGGTCGACACATTTAAGGTCTAAGGCAAGCCCTTATTCTCTAAGACGGGCGCAGACGAGGAAAATATTACTTACATAGACCCCCCCCCCCCAGCTGACAAATATGGAGGCCGCAAATGGAAATACATGTTCAAGTGAAATACTGCATTCATCTTCGAATCGAAGACCAATGCTTTCTTATTTTAGGTAAAAATGTCAAAACCGTTACTTGCAAACAAGAAGGCGTAAAAGTGATCTTTTTTTAATGACTAAAAAACAACTTATATTTGTATGAAGTTATTCCACACTTGAGTTCTACTTGACTAAAACTGACATAATTACCAATGTTCAAGAAATTAAAATTTGACATTTTCTTCTTCTTCGTTCTCATTTTACATGTCGGAGGGTTCAGATCAGTAATCATATATTTGAAATGAACTGCGCAGTGGTTTCCAGATCAGGCAGTTCTCCGTATTGTTTTTGTTCTATAGAAAGGTTTTGGGGCCAGAGCCTTGTTCGGGCCTCTAAATATAGTATACAGCTTTGAAGGACACTGTCAGTATTCTCTGGTGATGCTCCACAAGGGCAGGTTTCGCTCGTCCCGACTTTAAGCTTCCGGAACATATGTTGTCTCATTCTGTGATTTTTTTTTTTTATTGTCAAAAAAAAAATTCGTGTAACCTCTAAAAGCGAGGCATTGCTAATAATAATTCGTTCTATAAATCGTTGACGGCGAAAATTATCCACGTTCGTAAACTTTGATAATGATGATCACGATTGTATTTTGGAGAGATGTAGGCCTACATTGTCTCCATCATTAGGCCTCTTTGACATACGCGGATACAGATGTGCATCAAAATATAAAACACCACTAGGACAAATTTAAATACCACTAGGACAAAATATGAGGCGCGATGTCTGAACAGTAAAGCGCTTGGATTCCGAATTGGGGGTCCCAGGGAAAAGTAAAGTTGGTCGCTGCTGGCCATATGACACCTTCGTTAACCGTAGGACACAGAAACAGATGACCTTTACATCATCTGCCCTATAGACCACAAGGTCTGAAAGGAGTACTTTACTTTAGGCCTACTAGGAAGCAATTCAGCGGTGAATGTTTTTCTTTAGCTTTAATACTTAATAAATACCGCAATCCAAAGTAGGTACAAGTCACTTATACTGTACTTAAACAAGGTTACAAAAGACAGTTTGTGTGGAAACACAACCTCAAAATCGGCCCCCGAAGTGGTCCACCCAGGCAGGCTTCAATATTTTCAGAAAGAACATCCAAATGAAATTATATCAAAGACAAATAAGAGATAAGAATGGAAAAAGAAGGTTAACAGATCTTGTGTAGTGCCCCAACGGTCCAGCAGATCAAAGGATAGGTGAAAGTGAATGTAAAGTTAGATGTGAACCTGGCCTAACTAGTTCCCCTTTCAGACCTTTTGGTCTATAGGGCAGATGATATAAAGTTCATCTGTTTTTGTGGCCTACGGTGTCATGTAGCCAGCACAACGACCAACAGCCTTTACTTTTCCCCAACTAATGTCAGGTACCCATTAGAGCTGGGTGGACTCAGAGGCGCCCAAAGATTCCAAAGTTAAAAATCCCAGTCTTCACCTGGATTCGAACCCAGGACCCCCGGTTCGGAAGCCAAGCGCTTTACCGCTCAGTCACCGCGCCTCCCCTGGTCTAACTGATGTCTTATATGCCTAATCGATCTATTTTTTTTGAAAAGGCTCAGTCTCTTATTCGAATCCTCAAAAAAAAAATAATAATAATAATAATTACGCAATATAATAAAAAGGTTCAGGAAAATAAAGCTTATAAGATTACTATTCGTTGTAAATTAGGCCTAACTTATAATGCATACTAATTAGCTTTTTCTCTTTAAAAAAATACTTGCATAATTGATTTTAAAAATTAGATTTTTCGCTTTCAGAAAAAAAAAGTAGCCGTTGCATCAGAACTTTGAATGGTCTAAAATATTGTGATGTCCGATTTTCAATATCTTTTCTAGTTTACGAACTCTAAACGGGACAGACGGACAGACATTTCACACAAAACTATTAGCGTCTTTTCCCCTTTCGGGGGCCTCTAAAAATGACGAAATAAAACACAGTAACGCAGTGTTTCTCAAACATTTCCGGGTGGCGACTCCTAAATGACAAAATTTTCTTTGAAGCACCACTTGGGAGAGTGGTGTAGGCTCCCACAGTGAGGTCCGTGAGGTTTTTAAAGAATCTAATTACAGTAATGAAAAAGAAAATTAGTCAGAACACAATTTTTAGCGGCCCCCGTAAGGGAAAAAGCCGCTATTAGGTTTGTGCAAAATGTTCGTATGTCACACTCAGATCTCGAAAACTAGAAGAGAAATTAAAAATATTATTTCACCATGCAATGTGGCTTGAAAAGTTTAGGTGCAACGGCTACTTTTGGTTTTCTAAATGCAAACCGTTTAGTTTATAAACTTATATATGCACAGCGATTTTTTCATAAAAATACACCAATTCTAAAACAATTACGAAAATGTAAGGGAGGCAATGTTACACTATGTTAAAACAAAGAAAGACCATTGTTTTTTTGTATTTTCAGTATCACCAAGTCAAATATATTTATAAAATGTACAAGAAATGTTCACAACAAATATAAATATCTGCTCCTCAAACCTATTTTTTTATGTGAGCTATAACAAGTCCATTAATCAATGTGACTTATCATTTACTACATGTAAATGTGTGTTTGTGTTTCACATCATTTTCTTGTGCGCAGAAGAGAGGGGGCGGGATATCACAGGTAATGACCAGTCCCAAGGAGATGATCGCCAGACGCATGACGCCAACGACCAGTGCTCGGTGCTGGTCTTGTCTTCATTTGTTTAACTATACGATGCGAGTTGTGTCACCCAAATCACCCCTACCCGATTTCTCAAAATATATCGTTTCAAAGTATCATAGTGTCGTAAATTTGTTTCTATCTATTGTTGCCCCTAGTGTTTGTTTACATTGGTGGATTCCCGTTAGAGTTTGTACTGACCACATTTCGTGTCTTAATCTTTACTATGTGTGGAGTTATTGTCGTCATTCAGCGTAATAAAGCTTTAGATGTTAACATGGTTTTTGTTATATGAAAGTATTACAATAATGTCAAATAAAAAAAATGTCGTTTGGAAAGAAATCGAAAAATGTCATCCAGTGCGATTAGCAGAACTCACATATAAATAAAGGGTAGGGGATAGCATGTCATTACCATTCAGGAATCTGACTTCTTATAGGCCTATATTCATGAAATAAGCAAAACCTTTATATTTATAAAAAAAAACAAAAAAAAACAATTCGCTGGACGGTGTTAGAATTCATACTATACATACAATATTATGGTAGAGTGAAATAAATACTCTAAAAATACGTTATAAACGCTACGTGCTTATTAAATTATCGTCAAATTATATCTCGCGCCAAAACGTCCCCAGCACCAAAACGGCGGCGCCAAAACGTCACGTACACGTTATATTTCATTAACTGTAAAAATGTTCCGGATATTGTTTTATAAAAAATGAATTATGACAAATGATTGTTTGAAATCGCATAATCTACAAATATTACACTTATATTCTTTGACAATACGTCACTAAAATTTGATTATCGATATCCAATTGTTCCATATTTTCATCTTTAAACAAATTTCAAAAATATCGACAATAGGTTATTCAAGGCTTTAAAAAAAAAAAGAAAGTAATTTACTAGAAACGATTATTAAAAATCACTTTTTAGACTTATTTTAATTTTCTTGCTGAACATAACAAAAGTTTTTAAATCGATAATCGATGTTCCGGATTTTGTTTTGAAAAGAAATCGACCTACATTACTTTCATTTTCTTACAAATCGTCGCCAATAATTTCCCAATTTTATTTAAAAATCTACTAACACCAAATAACTGTTTGAAATCCCTCTTCTAATTAATAAAACAAATAATCTTCTCATTTACGAAAAAATATTGTTCCGGATTTTTTTGAAAAATATTTTAACTATATTTATGTAAAATCTCACTTCTCTCTTTCAGTACATTTAATTTTCTAGCTAAAATGTAACAAAATCTAATTATCGTTAATATTATGTATTGATATTTAAGGAAAACAACTTCCAAACACTAAAGAAAATCTCTCCACAAGGCTGTGGTACATCTAATTTTTATACGAGACCATCCCAAAAATTTAATTAACGGTATTACATTTATCTGGAATTCTCTTATTCTCGTACTTGTCAGGACTGAGTTCTGGTCAGCCTGGGTCTCCTGTTTACTGTAGAGGAGAAGGGGGGCAATTCAGGTTGTTGACTTTAAAAACTGTTATTGTTTTGGGTTGTTTTGATTTGGTGAGATGTTTTTGTTGAAAATAATGTAACTCATAATAGGGCAGTGTGGTTTTGTTCCTAGTCCAGGACAGTTGGACTTTAGGATATAGATATAGTCGAAGTGTAGACTCTAATTATTTCTCTGTGTTGTCACTATTCAGTCTATGGAATATTAAGCTGATATATTTTTAATTGATACTGGATATTTCAAATGTCTGAACTGATTCTGTATTATAGTACAGATAATGTAATAAACATGTTATATGTCTGTGAGTTGGCATTCTGAATATTTGTTCTATCGTTGTATGTGTCGTTGTGGTATTGCCCAGGACTTGGGTACATTTAGTAATACACATACGTATATTAGAGAAGAAATGAGTCTTGACATTTTGGGGGCTCGTCCAAAACAACTACATGCGATGGATGCATCAATCTCCAGTGAAGCATCTGCTGCATCCAGATAGAGTATATCTCTGAGTACTGTAACCTGAAGTATCTGCTGTATCCAGACAGTATATATCTCTGAGTACTGTAACCTGAAGTATCTGCTGTATCCAGACAGTATATATCTCTGAGTACTGTAACCTGAAGTATCTGCTGTATCCAGACAGTATATATCTCTGAGTACTGTAACCTGAAGTATCTGCTGCACCCACACACCCATAAGGAGCGGAAACTCGTCGTCTGTATTTTAGGCTGTTACTATCTAATAATAATGATTTAACAGGCCTACTGTGTTCACTATTAGCAAGTAATAGTAGCACCCCTTAGTACGTCTAAACATAAAGGTATATGCAAGGGCAAGTTCGTCCCTCATAATTGGATTACCATTACGCTCATTCCTTGGATTATACAGAAGAAGCTGCTGCTGGATCTAATACTTATATGAATTTAACTTTTGTGGTACATTCTATTTGGATTATACTGAAGAAGCTGCTGCTGGATCTAATACTTATATGAATTTAACTTTTGTGGTACATTCCTTTTGGATTATACTGAAGAAGCTGCTGCTGGATCTAATACGTATATGAATTTAACTTTTGTGGTACATTCCAAGCACCGGTACCACGCGTAGGTATAAAACCATGTTGGGATTACCTGTTGGATTATCTTCCTGAAATAGACTAAGAGAAATCACCTTATTGGATAACCTTGGACTATTGTCTTTAACCTGTTGGAGTACCAGTTGAACAACATTAGTAGGAGCAGAGGTATTAGTATTATTTTAATTTTGCTTTAATTGTTTTTGTATGTATATCATTTTGTGAGCTAATATTGTAATAAAGGACACTGCTCTAGGAAAATGTCAGAGTTTATACCTCGTCCATTTGAGGAGATAGTAGCCCAGGCTCAGATGTTGGGGTTTAAGGGCAAAACGTTAAAGAAATTTATAGATGCCCAACAGAAAATTGACTTAGATAGACTGACAAGGGAAGCGGAGGAGAGAAGACATATAAGAGAGATGGAGGACAAACAACTAGCAAGACAACATGAAATGGATAAGAAAGACATGACAGTTAACGACAACCCCAAACAGAGTAAACAGTTAGACAAAAACCTAAAATGCATGACAGACAAAGAGGACTTGTTATTCTACTTAGAACTGTTCGAAACAACTGCTACTGCTAACGACATTCCCAAGACAAGATGGCCACTTGTTCTCACTCACAAATTAAATGAAAAATTAAAATTGTTTATGATACAAACAAAACTGATACATAACACTGACTATGATCTTGTTAAGGGGGAGCTCCTAAAACAAGCCCAACTAACGGAAGAAGCCTGTCGGACACTTTGGCATGAACTTTCCCCAAAGATGGACGATATGAAAGATTTTTATGTCCATTTGAAAAGGACATTTGACAACTGGCTTAAAACATCACAAACCCCAATGACAGTAGACGGTATAATTGACCTGATAATGAAAGACAGACTTTACAGTGTGCTATCTTCTGAGGCCCTGAAAGATATTTTGCTACGAAAGCCTACTTCAGCCCAAGAGGTCTTAGACTGTATTGATCAATTTAGAGATGCCACGAAAGGCTCTACACATATTGTAAAGGGAAGTAACAAAGTAACTAGTAACGATATCCCATATGTAGCATTTGGTGCCACTGGTCAATCTAACAGTCATCGCCCGAATAATATAAACACAGAGGGGACACAAGTGATATGCTATAGATGTGGAAAGGGCGGACACATTGCTCGATGGTGTCGGGTAAAGATAAATGAGAATAGAGGTCCAACACAGCAATGACTAAGAGTATTACCAGAAAGGGGGCAACACGTGGGATTGTTTGCATGTCACACTGATACATATAATTTTTTAGATTATAAAGATAAATCAGTTGGTGGATTGAAAATAGTTGAGGGATTTTTAGGAGATCGAAGGGTATCTGTTCTACGAGATACAGGGGCGAGCATAATTGGGGTCCGAGAAAGTTTGATAGAAGAAAGTCAGAAGATAGATGGGTTTTTCACTTTAAAATTAATAGATGGACAAACTTTTCAGTATCCACTTGCGTGGATAGACATTGATACTCCATTTCTAAAAGGAGTCTTTGTAGCGGCCATGTTTAAGGACCCAATAGCAGATATTATTATTGGAAATGTTGATCAGGCTAAAGCATTTTTATATGGTAATGCTGTTACTAGGGCAATGGCGAAAACAGAAGACACTAGGGTCAAATCGGAAGATAAGGACAGGATTGGTTTAAGTAAGTGGATGGAATTGGACAGTGATTTTAGAGAGGATCAAAGAAATGATAGTTCGTTAGTTAGATTATGGGAAAAAGCGAAAGCAGGAACGGTCGAAGATAAGAAAAAGGGGTTGGTATCATTTATTGTGGAAGAAGGTCTACTGTACAAAGAATTTGAGAGAAAAGATAGCCCTGGGGTAATAGAACGACAACTTGTAATCCCTACGAATAGACGTGAACTAATATTAGAAATAGCACATTCTACACCTTTAGCTGGACATATGTCTATAAATAGAACCAGGTATCGGGTATATTCGCATTTCTTTTGGCCTGGGGTAGATAAAGATATAAAAACATACATTAAATGTTGTGACCTTTGTCAAAGAGGTAGACACCCAGGAAAAGCTGGAAAGGTAGAACTAGGGCGCATGAATATTATTTCCACTCCATTTGCTAAAGTTGCTATTGATATCATAGGACCACTCCAAATGACAGATCGGAAAAATAGATTCATTTTAACGTTGATTGATTTGGCAACAAGATGGCCGGAAGCTGTACCACTACCTAATACAACAACACCAGTAGTAATAGAAGCTCTAAGTGCTATTTTTACTAGAATAGGATTCCCGGAACAGATACTCTCTGATAATGGATCTCAGTTCAGATCCGAATTATACAAAGAAATATGTCAGTTTTTTAAAATAAAGATTGTTAAATCAACACCATTTCACGCCATGTCAAATGGGGGCGTAGAACGCTTTAACGGGACTTTGAAGTGCATGCTGAGAAAGACGGCCGAAGCAGAACCTAAGAATTGGGATAGAGTTATAAATGCACTTCTGTTTGCGTACAGAGAGGTACCAAATGAGTCTACTAACATTTCCCCTTATGAAATGTTGTATGGAAGGAAAGTCAGGGGGCCTATGTCAATTCTAAAAGATCTTTTTACTAATCAACAGGTAGAACCAGAAATAAAGAATGTGTTTGACTATTTATTAGACCTAAAAAGTAGGCTGGCTGTGGCTTGTCAAATAGCTCAGAAAAATAGCTCAAAATGTAAGGAAAGTTATAAAAGGTATTATGATAGAAATAGCAAAGAAAAAGATATTCAAACAGGTGATTCTGTGCTTTTACTGAAACCACAGAGACAGAATAAGTTAGCCTTGCACTGGGAGGGGCCCTATAAAGTCGAAAAAAGAATTAACAAGTTTAATGTAAAAATAAAGAAAGGCAATCGAGTAAAAATTCTTCATGTTAACAGACTTGTAAAATATCATGAAAAAAACAACACGGAATGTACGGTTAAGGAAAATAGTGATCTACAACTCTCGGGAACTGCGTCACATGTCTTGTATGGGGGTCAAGGGGAAGAATTATTACATGCGTGCATAGCGTCCCTTGTAACCGACCAGGAAGATGATAACCAAGAGGATGAAGTTACTGAGTTACCTACTCTTGAGAGTACTAATTCCAGAGAACATATTAATATCAATACTGAATTAACCGAATCCCAAAGAGAACAGATTCAGACGCTAGTTGAGAAGTATAAAGATATAATTACTGATATACCGGGTAAAGCGAAGGTTAAAGCATTCAACATTGAGCTCACAACAGAAAAGCCTATTACACTGAGGCCATACGCAGTTCCTATTCATATGAGAGATGTCTTAGACCAGGAGATAGAGAACATGATTCAAATGGGCATTATTGAAGAGTCTCAATCGCCCTATGCATTTCCTGTTGTTTTGGTTAAGAAAAAAGATTCAACAGTACGTACTTGCATAGATTTTCGGAAATTAAACGCGGTTACCAAATTTGACGCGGAGGCTATTCCAGACCAAGAAGATCTTTTCTTACCACTTAATAGTGCCAAATTTTTTACAAAGATAGATCTAACAAAAGGCTTCTGGCAAATACCAATAGAAGAGAATAGTAGAAAGTACACTGCATTCAGGGTACCAAGTGGTCACTTTCAATTTAAATATCTACCGTTTGGTCTGCTTAATTCTCCTAGTTTTTTTAATCGCACTGTTAGGACCATTCTTAAAGGACTGGAAAATGTTGTGTTCTATTTTGATGACATTTGTGTATTCGGGCATGATTGGTCATCACACTTAATAGCACTAGAGAAAGTGTTGTCCAGGCTAAAAGAATATGGGTTTACTATCAAGCCAAGCAAACTTGAAATCGCGTATCCTAAAATAACTTTCTTGGGTAATATTGTAGGTGAAGGAAACATATACCCAGAACCCAATAACAGAGACAAGGTATTGAATATAAAAGCACCAAAAACGAAAAAAGAGGTTCGATGTTTGCTAGGTATTACTAATTTTTATAGCAGATTTATTCCAGCGTTCGCGGAAATAGTATTTCCAATTACTGGATTGTTAAAAAAAGGGACACCGACGAGGGTCAATTGGACTCCAGAATGTGACCGGGCATTAAGAAAAATTCAAATGTGCATGACACGGGATCCTATACTGAAATTACCAGACGTTAATAGACCATTTGTTGTGCAAACAGACGCGTCGGACATAGCCATATCATGTTGTCTTTTGCAGGAAGTAGAAGGAATATTCCATCCTGTAAAGTTCTTAAGCAGAAAACTGTTGCCCAGAGAACAACGGTATTCAGTGATTGAGAGAGAATGCCTTGCCATTGTTTGGGGGGTGCAACGCTTGTCCAGATATTTATATGGCGCTAAATTCACAATTCAGTGTGACCATAGACCACTGGCCTTTTTGAAGAGCGCAACATATGGGAATAATAGAATTTGTCGTTGGGCTCTACTATTACAATCATTTAACTTTGATGTAGAACATCTAAAGGGCAAACTAAATGTAATTGCTGACTTTCTATCTAGACTAACAGAATAGACCAACATAACATTGATTACAGATAACTGAAATTTAATATTTATTCATTTCAAAGTTATTTGTTTGCTAGGATTGGGGATATGTAATTAAACGCCTTTTACAAAAGGTAGAATATATGTTTGCACACTAATTTTTGTTTACATGTTGATATATATATATATATAAGTATAATTATAATTGCTTAGTATGTTGTATATAACATTTAAATATGCTTGTTCCACTGACTATTTGTTTTTGTTTACATGCTGATATATATATATATATACATATAATTATTATTGCCTAGCAGGTTGTGTATAGTATTGACATTTCATGTGGATACATCGTTTTTTTTTGTTTTGTTTTTTTACAAACTGTAGGCTATGTTTTAGTACCAAGATTACTTTTGTTTGCATGTTGATATATGTACGTTTTGGAAATCTCTTTATTGGAAGTTTGTCTGTTTTAAATGAACCCAGAAACAGACAAAAATTAGAGGGGGGAGAAATGTCAGGACTGAGTTCTGGTCAGCCTGGGTCTCCTGTTTACTGTAGAGGAGAAGGGGGGCAATTCAGGTTGTTGACTTTAAAAACTGTTATTGTTTTGGGTTGTTTTGATTTGGTGAGATGTTTTTGTTGAAAATAATGTAACTCATAATAGGGCAGTGTGGTTTTGTTCCTAGTCCAGGACAGTTGGACTTTAGGATATAGATATAGTCGAAGTGTAGACTCTAATTATTTCTCTGTGTTGTCACTATTCAGTCTATGGAATATTAAGCTGATATATTTTTAATTGATACTGGATATTTCAAATGTCTGAACTGATTCTGTATTATAGTACAGATAATGTAATAAACATGTTATATGTCTGTGAGTTGGCATTCTGAATATTTGTTCTATCGTTGTATGTGTCGTTGTGGTATTGCCCAGGACTTGGGTACATTTAGTAATACACATACGTATATTAGAGAAGAAATGAGTCTTGACAAGTACTATTTATACAAACATCCATAACAATCTATTATATATGCTTAAATCTATTGCGTTCATACTTAAAACTATTGCGATGTTTCCAAACGAAAAGGTTAATCACATTTTCAATAGCTTTTAGTCGTATTTGTTATTAACTAGACGGATAGACAGACTGACAGTCAAAAGAATTCAGTGTACAAATGTCTATGAACCCTCGTTATAACGAGATAAATATCTCGTGTTAATAAAGACATTTTTTGGTACCAGCCTATTGTGACGTAATGGAATTTTTTTCCTTTGACGTCATATGAATGGATTCTTAAATGTAATGCTAAAAAACTCGGTGCTCCAATGCCTACAAACCCTCGAAAAATTGCCCGTATTGATGAAGGCATTTTTTAGTCTAACTAGGCCGTGTGACGTACGTAGTGGATTTTTTCCTTTGACGTCATATGGAATTAATTATTTAAATAAAATGCTAAAAGAACTCACTCGGTGCACCAATTAATGTCTATGAACACTCAACAAGCTGCTCGAATAGATGACATTTTTTTGTATAGCTAGGCCATGTGACGTAGTGTTTTTTTTTTCCTTTGACGTCATATGGAATAAATTCTTCAAATGAAATGCTAAAACAACTCGGTATAGTAATGTTTATTAAACCTCGTAATATGACTCGTATTTTAAAAAGACATAATAGCTAGATTGAGATCTAGATTTTTTGTTTACACTAGAGCTAGATTTTCTAAACTAGACTAGATTTAGATTTATATTCTAATTAAAATCATTGTAGATTCTAGATCTAGAATTTCTTGGTCTAGTTTAGAGGGTTTGTTGTTTTACATGTACGGATGTTCCTTCAGAGTTGTAGTCCAAACCTCCCGCAGGACGACTGGGGATGGGAGCGGGCAGAGTTTGAACCTGGAACCATCGATAAATCCAAACGACAGTCCAGCGCGCAAACCGCACGACCAGACAGCCATGATTTAGACTTGATCTATAATTTCAATTTCTAGAATTAAAGTGTAGATTTTTATTTCCAAATGTCTAAATCAATATTACAATGTTATAAAATACTAAAACTAATCTACTATTTTTAAATTCAATATTGCATTCAGTCAATTAATAGATTATCTAGGCTTTTTTTAAAATATAAATCTTATCTAAATTACATTATTATATTTTAGATTTAGATTTAGTAAGGCCTAGATAGATCTTATGCAGAGTGCTAAATCAGAAGTTTAATTTAGGTAGATCTACATCCTCATTCTAGTTCCATTTAAATTAAAATGCCAATAGCTCTGTTGGTAATTGTGCTGTGACATCATATTGCAAAGTTATTTTAATATGGATTCGGTCGTATTCGTATTTTGCAATTAGATTAGAAGATTAGTGGATTTGAAAAATCTGTTATTTGTCTTTCTATAGGGTCTCAGGTTTCAGGACTGAGGTTTCAAGTCTCAGGTTTTCCGTCTGAGGCTTCAAGTTTTAGGTATCGAGCCTGAGGTGCCAGATTCCAGGTTTCTACATTCAGTCTTGGTGTTGCATTGTGACGTTGTGAGTTTTGGTGCTACCCTGAACTGTGGTTATCTTCATTGTTGGTGAACATTCGTCTTAGCTAGAAGATACTTGTGTTACCATGAACATTTGAATATGAAATACACTAAACTTTTCAAAGAGTCTTTGTCTTGAAATATTGTTATGGACAATATTAACGTCATCATAATTTAAGGTGATTATTCTTTTTCCAAATACTAATTAAGTATTTATCTGAATTATACTATAAGCATTGATTTTTCTCATTAACATTATTCATATGTCATTTCATTGTATAAATGTCATTGAATTAAATTTATAATTTAATTTCAATCATCATACACATCGTTTATTAGTTTATGTACAACTCGGTGTGTATGGTGTGTCTGTCGGGCTGAACTTGTGCTAAAAGTAATAATAACTTATAAATTAATTATAATATACACACACACATTGAAATTAATATTACTTTTAATACCTAGACAATTTAATAAATTAGTAAATTAAATCTTAAGACCTGACAGGCAAAAAAAAAAAAAAGGCGTTCCCCAAGGCGGAGTTCTGTCCCCAACATTGTTCCTAATATACAATCATGATCGAAACCAAAACCTTCCAAGAACAATCAATAGCAGCATGTATGCAGATGACCTCCCCTTAATCAGCACTGAAGAATATGTAGGAACATCAAAATGTCGGCTACAAGAAGCTCTTGACAAACTCAGTGAGAAGTCCAAAGACTGGGGCATGACCATCAACGCCAAAAAGACAACATAGACCATCTTCTCACTATCAACAAAACAGCAAACAATAAAATTAACACTAGATAAGGAAGCTCTAGAAAAAAAATGACAGTCCCACATATCTTGATGTCACATATGACACGAGACTAACTTGGAAAAAAAAACAGAAAAATAGAAAGTAAAGACATCAAAAGAAAAAATTAGCTGGCAGCGACTGGGGAGTTAATCACAACATTCTAAAAAGACATACACCAGTTACATCAGGCCCACTCTAGAATACAGTGCCACAATTTGGGGTGTCAGCAGCCAAAACCAACTTACAGAAAAAAGACAAGGTACAAAATATAGATTATGACAGGAGCTATAAAAACAACACCCATTAGAGCTTTGGAGGAAATTGCTGCCCTGGTCTCACTAGCGGATCCAGAACTTTGGAGTGGGGGGGGGGGCGATTTTTTTCCAAACCCTAACCCTAACGCCCAGTAAACCCTAACCAAACGTGCGTACAGTACACACACACACACACACACACGCACGCACACACACAAACACACATACATACATACATACATACATACATACATACATACATAACATATATATATATATATATATATATATATATATATATATATATATATATATATGAGAATTTTAAAAAAGCAGCATTTCTCAACCTTCGGCGAAAAACAAAACACTGGGGCAGCGCTATAAGGTTCTCTTGTGGGGTTCATCAATGGAGTTCGGGGCTAAGATCCGACGCCAAAAGCGTTTTCTTCTTCTTTTCACTGAAGAAACGTATTCTCCTGACATCTACAGCTCATTATTCATCAATGGAGTTCGAAGCTCATTATACATACTATTAAAAAAGGACCTTTTGAATAATGTTGTACTTGAAAATTATTTTAATATGAATTTATAGGCCCTTAATACATTGCAAATAAAACCGATTTGTTCCTTAAAAAGTTAAGATACCCCACATATTAAAATTTTGTCTTTGGGGATCGCCGCCGAAAAAAAAAAAATTCAATAAATAGTATTCAATAAAATTGTAGCATAAATTGTGAGTTATAGTCCCAAATATATTTAACTAGAAAAATATCAGATTGAGTAAAGGTTGGTAAAAGGCGACTATGAAAATATTATTTGAGTTTAGAACTTATCTCAATCATGACTCTGATACTGAAATATTTCGTTTGAATTCTAACTTTTCCAATGCATAGTCTTACTTAAAATACTTATGATAAATTCATGTGAAATTAAATAAACTCTGTCTGGAAATGGGTGGGGCGGTAGAGTGAAAACGATTAATCCTCGCTCCTTTAATAATTTCTGCTAAAGATTGCATTTGGCATTAAAGAATAGGGGTGGGGCGACTCGATATAAGAATTTAATTTTTAGTATATATAAATTATATTAGTGACCGATTTTTTAAATTTTTGTCCAATGGGGGAAATGCGATTGCATGTATTGCCCCTCCCACCTGGTACAACCCTTTTTCATTTAATTTACTAATGATACAATTTGAGATTAGAAATAATCTAAAAATAGGTTGAAATATAAATAATGAGTATATGTTTTTAACATAAGTGATAAATTCGTATACAAATTGTGTGAATTCTATAATAAAATTCGCCCCCCCTCCGGGGGATGCAGTGGCCTAAAGCCGACTTTCGCCGCCGGTCGACTAGTTATAAATAATCACCCTCATAGTGTTCGATGTGTCTCGAACTCACAATTAACTTTCATGGAATTCGAATTAGAGTATTCCCTAATTCACCAGGTTCATATAAGTTGCCTCAATAAATAAACTCAGTTTAGTATAACCATCAGCGTACAAGACACGACACTAAATCGTTTCACAAACTTAGTACACTAAAATGTGCATTAGTATACCCATAGATTCTATTAAAACGCTCGGTTCGGTTGTTTACAACCTGTGAAAAAAAAAAAACTGCATAGGTAGTGCTTTTGTTTCATAGAAATCCACATTTAAAATAGTAATAACCGATCATAAAGCTATTCAGAAAAAAAAAAAAACAGTGCTGTAGCCACATGATGAAAGTGATTCTCTATATGAAGCTGAAAGCCATTAGTGTTCAGCGTAGGCAGCTGTATGGGAGACGTCAGGTGGTGGCTTATAACCTAAAACTAAATCAATACCATACAGAAATAACCTCATTCCTGGCACATACTAGTTTGTGAGTTGTGACATCATCTATTCCTCTCTATATTTAACTCTGCCACTGTAAACTCGCTTTACTTAGTCCAATGTCTAATGCAAATATATTCTTCTACAAGCTCAACAATGGCGACCCAGCAACGTTATCTTCACAACACCGGGACTTGTATTAGTATTTTTTTTTTTTAATTTCTTTTTTTTTTAAATCAAAACCCTTTTATGCACACACACACAAAAACGCATATATTTAGAACCTAGCGTTTCATTGATTCCTATTGTAAAAATAGAGTAGACACTTGCAGAAGAAAGCAAGAGCTTGATAATAAAAAAAAAGCAGTGCAGAAAAAACTAAAAGGAAGGCAGATGTGGGGAAACAAAACAGCGTGTCAGTGCAATCACAAACCGTGAGACTACGCTAAGACACATGTGTTGTCCTTGTCCCTAACAGTCCTGGTGGATAGTGGGTCAGTAAGCAGGGGGTTCTTCAGGAGTCGCACAGGCCTTTTTTTTTTATAACACTGTTAATGAACAGGTCAGGATGATATGAACACTCTCAACCGAAGAGAGCGCAACACTGTGTGTTTTAACTGATCTAATGTTGGGAAGAAATAAACTAAGCAAGAAAGACGTCAATATCACTAAACAGCGTAGTCTTATCTTATCTTATATAATACAGACGTTACTTCAAAAAAGAAGGCGATTACGTCCTACGCGTCATGCATTTAGTCATGCATAGTCTCTGGAATGTGAAAATTGACATGTAGGGATAGGGGCAGGATCAGTGGCGTATCTAGCAATATGTCGGTAATGCGGGCCCCTCGGGACATCAAACTTAAAATTTCCACTTGTATAGATTAAACTTTTTAAACAAAATACCGAATAATCGGTTTTCCCATCTATAGCACCTCATCGTAGTCAGTCTCCTGCACCTTACCTTAGTCAGTTTCCTGCATCTCAACATAGACAGTCTCCTGCATCTCACCTTAGACAGTCTACTGCATCTCACCATAGACAGTTAGTCTCCTGCACCTCACCATAGACAGCCAGTCTCCTGCATCTCACCATAGACAGTCAGTTTCCTGCATCTCACCATAGACAGTCAGTCTCATGCACCTCATCATAGAAAGTCAGTCTCCTGCATCTCACCATAGACAGTCAGTCTCCTGCATCTCATCATAGACAGTCTCCTGCATCTTACCATAGACAGTTTCCTGCATCTCACCTTACACAGTTAGTCTCCTGCACCTCACCTTAGACAGTCAGTTTCCTGCATCTCACCATAGACAGTCTCCTGCATCTCACCATAGACAGTTAGTCTCCTGCACCTCACCATAGACAGTCAGTCTCCTGCACCTCACCTTCGACAGTCAGTTTCCTGCATCTCACCATAGATAGTCAGTCTCCTGCATCTTACCATAGAAAATCAGTCTCCTGCATCACTATAGACAGTCAGTGTCCTGCACCTCACCATAGACAGTGTCCTGCACCTCACCATAGACAGTCTCCTGCATCTCATCTTAGACACCTCCTGCACCTCACCATAGACAGTCTCCTGCATCTCACCATAGACAGTCTACTGCATTTCAACATAGACAGTCAGTCTCCTGCACCTCACCTTCGACAGTCAGTTTCCTGCATCTCACCATAGATAGTCAGTCTCCTGCATCTTACCATAGAAAATCAGTCTCCTGCATCACTATAGACAGTCAGTGTCCTGCACCTCACCATAGACAGTGTCCTGCACCTCACCATAGACAGTCTCCTGCATCTCATCTTAGACACCTCCTGCACCTCACCATAGACAGTCTCCTGCATCTCACCATAGACAGTCTACTGCATTTCAACATAGACAGTCAGTCTCCTGCACCTCACCTTCGACAGTCAGTCTCCTGCATCTCACCATAGATAGTCAGTCTCCTGCATCTTACCATAGAAAATCAGTCTCCTGCATCACTATAGACAGTCAGTCTCCTGCGCCTCACCATAGACAGTCAGTGACCTGCACCTCACCATAGACAGTGTCCTGCACCTCACCATAGACAGTCTCCTGCATCTCATCTTAGACACCTCCTGCACCTCACCATAGACAGTCTCCTGCATCTCACCATAGACAGTCTACTGCATTTCAACATAGACAGTCAGTCTCCTGCATCTCACCATAGACAGAGCCAGTCTCATCCACCTCACCATAGACAGTCTCCTGCATCTCACCATAGACATTCTTCTGCACCACAGACAGTCAGTGTCCTGCACCTCACCATAGACAGTCAGTGTCCTATACCTCACCATAGACAGTCAATCTCCTGCACCTCACCATAGACAGTCAGTGTCCTGCATCTCACCATAGACAATCAGTGTCCTGCATCTCACCATAGACAATCAGTGTCCTGCACCTCATTATAGAATCTACCACCAAAGCGAAAACCTGCGATATTTGTAGACGTGATTGTCTCTCCAAAATAGAGTTTTACAATTACACGAAAAAAAAAGAGAGAAAGCTATTCCTCCTTTAATGAGATTATTCAAAATCAATCACCCCGATTTGTTTTACTTTATTAAATGTTATATATATATATGTAGGCCTACTGGGCGAGATTTTGAGATAGGTAGAACAAATAATATTTATAAAAAAAAGACCACAAAAGAGGCAGGAGGGTCCATAAAAAAAGGAATATAAAGCCCAAAAAAAGAGGCAAAGAAAAGATGCCTAAGGCCCAAGCATTCCTATGATAACAAAGCTAAAATTGAATAGCTCAAATTCTGAGGTTTCCATTAAAAAATGTAAGCTAATATTAGGAACTGAAAAATTACTTCAGCGCTGAAAAGAAATGGTTTATTAAAAACACTTTGCTTATTGATGCTTCTGTATTCTGTTCATCGGTCACCGGATACACCAGAAAACTTGCTAGGTGTTAGTCTCGTATCGATCAATTCCCAATACAAACTAATTAAAGCTGCAAGTGTACTAGATCTATAGACTTAAAGAGATTTCATTTGATCTATCTACGCGGTTTGCGCGCTGGACTGTCGTTCGGATTTATTGACGGTCAAGGGTTCAAACCCTGCCCGCTCCCATCCCCCGTCGTCCTGCGGGAGGTTTGGACTAGGAAGTAAACTATCTTCAACTCTGAAGGAACATCCGAAACATGTAAAACATTTTACAAACAATACAATACGCTACGTATGCCGAAGCATACATGAGTTCAGTTTTAGTTACATTATCACATTTACATATTGTGAGGACATTTTTTTAATTGCATTTGTATAGCCCTTTTTTTTATTCCTGCTATGCTATGCTCAGTGGGCTATGGTCCTATATGTTGGGGGAGAGGAGTCCTATCAGAAAGGTTTCCGTGATGGCGCTCAGCAAACACAACTCAGACGGAGATGGGATTCAAACTCTAGATCCCTTGTTAGGCTAGCGATGAATGTCGCTCTACCAAACATACCGGGATCCAATTGCAAGGTAATGTTTGGCTCACTCCCACGCACACACGCCATAAAAAATGAAGGAAACACATCTGTCTCCTAAACAACACAAACAATAATTGTATTGATAGTGGTCTAGGCATTCGCATTGGTTAAATCCTAACCTACATACGGACTAGAGATCTAAACCATGCACACATTCAGCATATTTGACAGCGTGTATACTCATCCCCTAGGATCAAAGTCAATGTGTTAATCGATTGTCACATTTATACTCGCGTCAGCAATATTTTTACCCCTACTCAGTGTAGATCAGTGATACCCAAAATACAGCCCGCGAGCTAGATTTGGTCCGCGACGTGGTTCCATCCGGCCCGCCAAAACATCTGCCCAAATTGTAGAAAATCACGTCCCCACAAACAAAAAAGTTGAAAAAATCTTTCCCTACTTTACGGCTCTCACTATTTCTTTGATGGATTGTGGTACTGATAAGAAGCCAACATATTTGTTTGATACAGAAAATATAGCTCTTTATAAACATCATAACACAAAAACAAATAAGGCGGATAGATGGGAATATCTACAAAAATAAAGTGATGGATAATGTGTAAAATCTCCCTTCAAAACTAAGACACAGGGCAGCAGATTTTGAAATGTTTTCTATTGCCGCTAAGGGGTCCACCGACATATCTCATACTGATCAAACTCTTGATATTTATTTGCGGCACAAACAGCAACTTTGAAATCATAGAGAAGTTAGTAGCTTTTATGAAAATGCATTAGACCCTCACTGGCTGCTCTGACTTGCTGTCTGATTTATGTAGCCTGATGAGAAGAAGTCAGTTTCGGATAAACTTAGTTTAAGTACCATGGGCGTAGTCAAGATTTTTTTCAAGGGGGGGGGGGGTGCGTGTGTATGTACATTATTAATCTATATTAAATTCTGAAAATTTATTCTTTCGGAAGACGTTTATTATACCCTAGAATAGTTCTTCCTGGAGTTAGTGGAAAAACACTGTTTCCGGTATTGAAAGCCAAAAAAATGCATATTCTGAGGTATTTATAGTGAATTATCCTATTAAAAGGTTTTATTTCAAAAAACCTAATCTGTTATTCTTACTAACTTAGATCCTCAGGCGCCGTTCGGCGCATTGGGCGGCAAGCTGCTTCCACAAAATCTGTCACTGGCAGTATGAAGCCTCTTCCCACCTTCTCTGAGGTCCTCCATGAAAGTGTGGAGCCAAGTTATACTAGGATATACCAGGATGTCCCTGTTTGCGCTTTCTCGTAATGGCCTCTATGTCATCACAACTCTTATTATGCGTAATTCATTTTGTCGGTGAACATGTCCTGCAAACCTTATGCGACGCTCTATCACAACCTTACTAAGGGTTCCCAGTTCGGCAAAAGATTTCCTTGATTGAGACCCGATCTCTATAACTGACTCCTAGTTCCCAGTTCGGCAAAAGATTTCCTTGATTGAGACCCGATCTCTATAACTGACTCCTAAAATCCGTCTTAGACATCTTTGTTTAGCCAGATTTAGTCTTTTTCAATTTCAGCATGTTAATGGAGCCCAGCCACTGGTAGAAATGTGTAACCTCTCTTGGCAACACTCTTGGAATTAGGTGACTAGTTTGCTTTAGATCTTATATCGAAAAGGGAAGTTTAATCGTCAAAATCATCTGTTGGGAGGGGGGTGTAAACCAAAGAAATCTCTTTTAACAAGTTCAAAACCCCTTAGCTACGCTCATAGAATTTGGTGAATTTAGTTTGCTTTAGAATAATAATGAAGAGAGAGGTTTCCAACCTCAAAACTCTCTGTAGGGGATTTTAAACTCGCGGCACCAGCGCTACACGCAGCGGCCTAATAACTTTCCACACCTATTTCTCCCCCCCCCCCCCCGGCAGGATACGCCCCGCTCTAAGAATAGTGTTGCACTCGGGCTGGACAGATACATATTCGCTTAATTTTTTACTCTAACGGTAGGCAACGAATATTGACCATAAATCTGACCTGACGCCTGACATCTCCGGTACATAGATACATGTGAGAAAATCGTCTAGCTTTCTTCCCCACCCGTTAAACGAAATGCCCCATCTATATATAGAGAGAGACCAAAGCATTCTAAGTTAGGCCCGCTAGAATTCATACAGTCTCCTCTGTTAGGAAGTTTATTTGTGAGGTTTCATTAGGGACAAACGCCCTGGTTGCTACCCCCAATTGCTGTACTGATTGATGTACCTGATTGATGCATCAGTAACTGTATGCTGTAACAGCCATATCTCCACCCAAAGCTGTAACCGGAGCAGACCACACCGGATACACCCCCCCTCCCAATTACATACCTGTTAGCAAGAAGACATTGCCTACTGCCCTTGGCCTTAAAATATTGCCCAGTGTCCACAGTGCCTTATACTGCCTAGTATCATCTGCCCAGTACCCGGCCCAAACTGTCCACTGTCCAATAGCTATTGCCCTGCGCCGACTGATTAGAGCAACCTTCGCCGCAGAAGATAAACTGGTGTGAGTTAGCACGGCTCCAAACGAGCTAGAGACCACAGCTGAGAGATCGTCCTACTAGAAACTTAGTCTGCAGCACCAACCCTCTCTACTGCTAAACAGGCAACGGCCTCACCCTAGAGCCAGCTTAACTACAGCATAGAGAATATCCCGAGCCGACGTCCTAAGACAGAGCCGGATGACTCATCCTTCTGAGTGCCAGTCCTACGACCGCCAGAAGACGACCCACGGGCTAGCAGCTAAGAATATAAGTAGCCAGACATAGGAACACTCTTCTCTTCCAATCACTCACCAATTAGCAATCCATGATGAGCAATTATGTTAGACATTAACATCTTCATTTCATTTCTCATTTATAATTTTAATTGATCATTTATCTTTTGTAAACTTTTATTTATTAAATTATTTTATTTATAAACGTATAATATTGGTCTGTTCTTACTGTTAGTTGCGGTGTGCCTGTACAAAATCTTATATATGTGAGCGGGATGAATTAATAAAATTTCCCCTAGACGTAAATAAACAAGCCAATAATTAACTAATTAAACATCTCGTCACAACTTCATTGAGCAAGGGAGGGTCAGCCAGTGAATGGTTTATTGGGATTTGTTCCAAGCGTGCAATGGCTTCGGAGCTAATGATGGGCAGTTAAAGACCTGTATGGGGTTCTGTACCTCCAAGCAGTTGTCTGCATGCGGCAACGGCCACACCCCGTCTCGACTGACAGGCCAAACCAGGTGAGGGTTAGCCAGAGCTTGTATCTGGTGAGGTGACCGATCATTTCATCCCCGGTCACGTCATCCCCCGGTCACTTCATCCCCGGTCATTTCATCCCCAATTAAATATTTTATATATAAATATGGTTATGTAAAATGCTTTTTGACATTTTATGACTTGTTACTAATGCGTTTATGGTGTTTCCTCTACCACTTTGTATTCTTAATGAGAAATCTTATATTATATTGTAAATCTGGATGTGTACTTAGCTATAGCGCTTCTATTGGATGTGGGGGGTGTAATATCATGATATTATCCGGATCGAAGGACAAGGTTTGGTGGAAGTAGTAAAAAATCATTTGAGAGATAGAAGCTCGATTAGAATAATTATGATCATGCCGCTGATAACTTATCATCAAAGTCCAAGGTGTGGTGCAAGTAGTGGAAATCTTTTGAGAGATAGAAGTGCGATTACAATAATTATGACCGTGCCGCTGATAACTTATCATCAAAGGCCAAGGTGTGGTGAAAGTACGACAATGTTTCACTTTATTTTATTTTTCAATCGCTCTTTCTTGAAAATAGGCGCGTCATTTTTAGCCTTGCAAAAGGTTTTATTTTTTTCTAATAAAGGCTGAGTTCACTCATCCTCGTGATATCATGTCGCCTGTATAAGTTTTGCTTTAATTCATTTTAAACATTAACATGTTACAATTTTGTCATTTAAATTAAAAAAAATGAATACATTAAATATTGCTCATTTCATGATTTTTAAAATTACAATTAGTTAGATAAAAATGATCAGATGATGAAAATATCAGGGGATGAAATGACCGGGGATGAACTCACCAGGGGATAAAATGACCGGGGATGAAGTGACCAGGGGATGAAGTGACCAGGGGATGAAAAGACCGGGGATGAAGTGACCGGGGATGAAATCATCAATCATTTTATAATACAGACATCATTGGATCCAGGGGAGTGGCGGTAGAGATAATTCCCCGCTCATCGTTTTTTTTTTTTGGTATTGATAATTAAGCAATGTGTGTAAATATTTAGTTACTAATCTAAATACTTTAAATGAATTGTTAATATTATAAAAAATATTATATGTTATGTCGCTACTCCTCCCTAATTTTCTGTGCCTAATTTTCCGCCTTGTCAAAAAGTGCCTAATTTACCGGTGCCACTGCACACAGGTATTCCTTACGAGTGCTCAAAGTTTGTGGATCAATCTAAAAGGAAATAACGTCCGACATAGATCTAGAATATTCTAGATAGTGGGGTACAATTGATTGAACCAGCTTGCATAGTAGTTGACTAAACGTTAGGCTTTCTTTCATGCTCAATAAGGAAAGGAATATATCAATACTGTTAGAGATCGCCATTTTGAAAGTAATGAAAAGCAAACCGTCTCATTGTTAGCTTATGTAGTTATATGTAGTTATAACCCTATTCTTCAAGCACTAATAAAAAAATAAGGCAATTAATACAATTATTAATATTTAGGTCATATGAGAGGGAAAATGTGTTTCTGCATGCAAGGGCGTACGTGTTGCCATCTTTGTTGAAGCGAGCTACTAGGTCAACGTAATATGACCCAGTGTGTTTGTAAACATCTCGTACGCGGCACTATGTCAGCCTGAAGATAACACACGCTCACACGCGCGAACGCTTGGCCGGCTAGTGAAAACGCATCTATTTATTTCAACCAGTCGTGTCAAACAAACATCTTGCATCATCAACCATTTTGTATGACGTTTTCTGTTTACCTCTTGCGAAATGAATGCGAAGTTGATTTAATTTTTAGCTTCAAATTTTACATCCCGGTACCGTATAAATAATTTGGCTTCTATGCATGGCGATTAACCGCTATTATAGACTAAAAAATAAAATAAACACATAAATAAAAAGAAAACCGGTTCAAAAATACACTAGAAAGCCATGCCATCTCTCTCTCTCTCTCTCTCTCTCTCTCTCTCTCTCTCTCTCTCTCTCTCTCTATATATATATATATATATATATATATATATATATATATATATATATATATATATATATATATATATATATATATATATATATATATATATATATATGTATGTATGTATGTATGTATATGTATGTATATGTGTGTGTGAGTGTGTGTGTGTGTGTGTGACAGGTTAGGGAGGGTGACGTGTGTTTGGCGCGTTTAATGTCTAGGGGATGATTATTTTTAAAGTTATCACACACCAACCCGTCAGCATATAAATCGGGAGCAGGCACGCAACGAGACAAGCAATGAAAGATGGATACAAAGTTAAAAATAAAGAATATTTATTTACATAAATATTTACATAGAAGAATAAAAAGGGGGAGGGTTTGCATCTATCTCTAAGCAATACTGTGTTTAATCATCACTCTTGCACTTAATAAGAGAGTATGTCACTTTGTCTTCTGAACTTAGCTGGTTGTCCTGCTTGGGTCGCAGCTGGCTGTGATCCTGGCTTGATGTTCTGCAGCTGGAGGTGGCGCTCTAGCGGGTAGAGGGACGCCGGTGATACAGTTCTTGTGGAGTCTCAATCCAAAGTTCTGATATCTGTAGTGGGCACAGTAGGGTGGATGGCCGGATACCGTGGGCACAAGGTTACTGCGGGCAGAGCTGATCTACCGTGGGCAGCGTAGTTGACAGGATATATCCAGTGAGTTGCAGAGGGTTTAGCGTAGCTATAACGTCTCGCACAGATCTGGGTCTATAGGGACGTCGCACCTAATAAGTTGACTGGTGGGCTGTCGAAAAGGCGGGCAAGTAGATCCGATAGCGCCAAGTAGTAGAGTTGAGTAGATCCACGTAGGCAGTAGAGGATACTCAATAGCAAGTGGGCAAGTGATCCGATAAATAGGATAATGCCAAATAAATAGGCAGGTAAATAGGCAGGTGATCCAAACAAATAGTTGGGTAGATCTCAGTAGGCAAGTACAGTGCTGAATAGCACTAAGCACATAGTCAGACACCTGAGGGAGGCTGCGGATAAATAAAGACAAGTTAGGACATGTCTCTCATGCATGTTATCGATGCCCTCGACTGAGGTGCATTCGTCAGATTGGTAAAATTGCTTTAGAGCACAATGGGAAGATGATGATAAATGGGATTTGGAAAATAGATGGCAGATAGTAGCAATATAAAAATGTACATAAGAGGGGAAATAATAATCTCAAATAATCAACACAAGTGGAAAGAGAAAAAATGGGGGGGGGGGGAGGATGGACGGTGGTCAGCGACCATGACGGTTTGTTTACATACGACCGTCGGCCGAGAACAATGGAGTGAGCTTGAATGGGGCGGAAACAGGAAATATATATATATCTGCGGCATTTTACGTCTCGAGAGATGATCTTATCCCTTTGCAACTTCTTGTGTGACTAAAGGGGCCAATCCTTGATACACAGGTTGTCATCTGTAATCACCAGGGGCTGTTGCACTTTCACCCTTCTTTCTACTACTGTTGTGTATGGCATCTGCGATCTTTATTCTCACTCTTCATGTGGATCTATCCAGTGTCACTTTTTCCCACTGTTAGTGTCGATTTTGTAGAGCTTCATATCGCGTTTGCATACATCAGTATACCTTAGAAGTGGACGACCATCGGCTCTCCTGCCTTCTGTTATGTCACGTATGCAGAAGTTCGGCTTAAATATTAGTCAAAGAAAGACTAAGATTCTAGTTCAGAACGCAAATACTGCACCTCACGTAACCATTAATGGTCAACCACTAGAAATTGTTGACCATTTTTGCTATCTTGGCTCCATCATATCCAACAATGGGCACCATATCACGGTTGCAGAAAAGACATATTGCTGACAACAATACTAAAGCTTTAGTCTACCAGACTTGTGTGATGTGCACTTTGCTATACGTAAGTGAAACATGGTCAACCTACACATAGCAGGAAAATAAGCTGAATGTCTTCCAACTCCGACCTAAGGCGGATCTTTAAAATAAGGTGGCAAGATAAAATAACCGACGAGGTAGTGCTACGAAGAGCAGATTGAAAGGACATTCGCTGTGTATCAGCAGCAGACGCCTTGGCTGGCTTGGCCGCGTTCGTAGAATGCCAGAAGGTCGACTTACACAGGACATTCTGTATAGCGATCTAAAAGCTCCTAGCGCTCCCCCAGACCCCCGTGCTGGCAATGGCGAGGAGTCTACAATTTTTCCACTAACTCCAGGAAGTACATATTCTAGGGCACAATAAACGTCTTCCGAAAGAATGAAGGGTCAGAATGTAATAAAGCTTATGAACACACACCCACACATACATACATTTAAGTATTTTTTAAATATTTTTTTTTTTGGAGAAAAAATCCCCCTCCCCCGAAAAAAAATCCTGTTTCTATCTGTTTCTAAAACCTTTACTAGTGACCCCCTCCCCTTTCGGAGGATCCCGGGCACATAGAGTTTCCTGCATTCTAAGGCTCAAAAATTCATTCTCCTGGTTATATAGCGGTCTAAAGAAGGGGTGGGACTTCTCGATGAAATGTGAGAGAATTTCGATGCAGGGCGGTATTTGCGCGTTGGACTTTCGTTTGGACTTGTCGATGGTCCCGGGTTCATACCCTGCTCGCTGCCATCCTCCGTCGTCCTGCAGTAAATTCTCTTCAACTCTGAAAGAACATTCGAAACATGTCAAACAGTTGACAAACATTTACGTTTGTAAGGGGATCGATTGTCATAAGATCACCCCATGTTCAGAAAGACATCTTGTAGAAGGCCTCTTTTGTGCACGTCATCACTAGGGCACGTCTTGTTACCGTTACGACGTAAGAAAGACGGGTAGACTCTATAATCGCATTGGCATTGGCAAAGATGTATTAAAACGTCTTATTTGAAAAAGAGCGTTTTGAATCGATCATGTTGCAGACGCTACTTAGAAGATGACATTGCCTCACTTAATTAATAATTTAATGTTATTAACATTTTAATAATGCCGCTTTTAATTGGTTAACTTAAATATGAATTATAACTACAATGCAGATACAGTACAGATATTTTTATCCACGACAAAAGAAACATAAAAAAAAAACGCCTTAGCCCAACCGCCCACCTTTTTTTGTCATCACGTCCCACTTGATTGCATTGACTAAACCTGGATATGAGTTTTATTGCGTAACTTCTGCTGTCAACAAGGATCAATGAACACTTGTTACGTTTGTACCCACACATCTTTAGTACTCTCTTAGTATACATTTGTGTTCTCCCAAAACATTGGCAAACAATTGTCATGTCAACGATTGTCATTTTAGTTCTACATCTACGTTTGGATGTGTAGCGCTCAGTGTAGAAGCATATTACATATCGTGTAGATAAAATATGCTTTAAATTCTATGCCAGCACTTATCAACTCAGACTGAAAATAAACTATGTTGACACAACAAAACGCTTGACTCCTCGTATACACATGTTTGCCCCTAGTGAGTTTCACACAGCCGAGACAAACTGAACAGTAGCTGCGTCATAGTTACTTTATATACCGTACTGAAGTCAAGGCTGGATTGATGTGGCACAGGGATCTATAAAAGAGCTCAATGGGCTACACTGGAGGAACGTAGAGCACATGTGTGTAGTGGGTTAAATTGTTTCCAGTGCCGAGTATTTTACTTGTTTACAGCTCAACACGCGTGGCCAGGACAATAAGTAGACCAAAAAACGCAAGATGTCACGGGCTTTAGAACATTCTGGACATGGATGTTTTTTTTTAGTGAAAACTTATTATGTTTCTAAACTAGTAATAAATCGGCCTTCATGGTACAATAAGATTGTAAAAGGCCACAGAAAGACATAATATTTGTATAAAATTAGTGCAAAGTCTATGTTTTTTTTTTCTGGCTGTAATGGTAGGCCTACTAAGCAAGAGGGAGCACGTGTAGAGTTGCCCTAGCATGTGGACCAAGAAATGGGCCTCTATCGTTGTCTTTATGAGTATTTTATCAGGTCTTCTCTTGTAATTACAGACGTTACTGCAAAAGACAAGATAATTACGTTCTATATAGTTTTTATGGTAAACTAAACCATATATTAAAATAGACCTTTAAATATGTATCTGTCACTGTGTCATACTCTTAGTAGTCCATGAGCCTCTCTCTTTGACAGGTATTATCTTATCTTATCTTATATAATACAGACGTTACTTCAAAAAAGAAGGTGATAACGTCCTACGCGTCATGCATTTAGTCATGCATATTAACCAATGATTTAAATTCTGCCAAGTCACTGGTTTTCCTGGCTAGCTCAGGCAACCAATTCCATGCTCTAATAGCACTAAGGGAAGAAGGAGTATTTGTACAAATTTGTCCTAGCAAATTGGCGTAGCTGGGGTTTTTAGTTGGGTTCACTCCCCCCCCCCCCTCGAAAATTGAATTTTATGACTGATTTTTTGCTTTGATTTTGTTTATTTTAGGTGAGATTTTAATGTTAAAGCATCATTTGCCCCATCACAGCTAATGGGGTTTTGAGTTTAAATCCCCCTTTGAGGTTAAAAATTAACTTAAAAAGCTATAAAACAAAACAAAAACAAAAAAAAAAGACAGTCACCAATTACCATGGCGTAGTCAATGAGATTTTGAGCTCAAAACGCCCTCCGAAATTTTTAAAATGATAAACACCCCTCTTCAATAGAAGACTAAAGCATACAACATTCACCAGATACTAGCATAGCCAAGAGGAATTTTGTGTTTAAATTACCTCTCCAGAGAGCTTTAAATTAAAACCCCCTATAGAGGGTTTTGAGTTAAAAACCCCTTCAGCAGAGTTTGAAGCTAAAAACCACCTCTGCGATATATAATTAATGCAAACTACACAAACAAAATTCTATGAGTTTAACTCCCCCCTCCAGAGGGCTTTAAGTTTAAACACCCTCCATATGTTTTTGAGTTTAAAACCTCCATATAGATAACTTTGAGGTTAAAAAAAACCTCTTCAATATAATTCTAGAGCAAACTTCTGTCACATATAAGCGTAGCTAATGGGGTTTCCAAATGGTTTAAAAAAAAACACTCCAGAGATTTTTTAGTTTAAACTCCCCAACAGATGGTTTGGACGATAAAACTTCCCTTTTCGATATAAAATCTAAAGAAAAAAAGAGAGGTTACAAATTTCTACCAGTCCCCCCCCCCGCGAAAAAAAAATTATATGTATGTGTGTGTGTACATAATCTTTATTACATTCTGACCCATCATTCTTTCGGAAGACGCTTATTGTGCCCTAGAATAGGTTCTTCCTGGAGTTGGTGGGAAAATTGTAGACCCCCCGCCATTGCCAACAAGGGGGTCTGGGGGAGCGCTAGGAGCTCCCCAAGCGCGGGGCGGAGCCCCGCCGCCAAGCACTATTTCTGATATTGAAAGCCAGCAAAATGCATATTCTGAGGTATCTACAGTGCATTTTCATGCTATTAAAAAGGAAGGAACATCCGAAACATGTAAAACAACAAACATTCTAAACTAGACCAAGAAATTCTAGATCTAGGTTCTATAATGATTTTAATTAGAACTTAAATCTAAATCTAGTTTTAAAAATCTATTTCTGATATTGAAAGTCAGCAAAATGCATATTCTGAGGTATGTACAGTGCATTTTCCTGCTATTAAAAAGTTTTATTTCAAAAACCTAATGTGCTATTCTTACTGACTTACACCCTCCCACGCCGTTCGGCGCATTTGCCGTCAAGTGTTTCCACAAAAATCTGTCACTAGTAATGTCTGAAGCCTCTTTCCACCTGCTCTGAGGACCTCCATGAATAAGTGGCGCCTAGTTGTACTAGGATGTCATCGCAACTCTTCTTATGCCTAATTCATTTTGTCAGAGAACATGTCCCGCAAAACTCATGCTCTGTCACAATCTTACCAAGGGGTCGACTCCCAGTTCGGCATAGGGTTTTCTTGATTTACACCCGATCTCTGTAACTGACTTCTAAAATCTGTTTTAGCCATCTTTGTTGAGCCACATTTAGTGTTTTTCAATTTCGGCAGATGACTATTCACTGCACTTTATTAATTGAGCCCCGCCACTGGTAGAAATGTGAAACCTCTCTTGAATACGCTCTTGGAATTAAGTGACTGTAGTTTGCTTTAGATTTTATATTGAAAAAAAGTGAAGTTTTATCGTCAAACTCATCTGTTGGGGGTTTTAAACAAAAAAATCTCTGGACTTATGGGGTTTTTTTTAAAATTGAAAACCCCATTTAGCTACGGACATAGAATTTAGTAAGTGTAGTTTGCTATAGAATAATATTGAAGATAGAGGTTTTCCACCTCAAAACGCTCTGTAGGGGAATTTTAAACTCAAAACCACCTGGAGGGGTTCTAAACTTTTAAAAAGGCCATCTATGGGAGAGGGATTTAAACTCAAAACCTACAATTGTCTTGGATACGCTCAAATAATTTCTTATCTTATCTTATATAATACAGACGTTACTTCAAAAAAGAAGATGATTACGTCCTACGCGTCATGCATTTAGTCATGCATATTAACCAATGACTTAAATTCTGCCAAGTCACTGGTTTTTCTGGCTAGCTCAGGCAACCCATTCCATGCTCTAATAGCACTAGGGAAGAAGGAGTATTTGTACAAATTTGTCCTAGCATATGGGACGAGGAATGTGCCTTTATTTTTGTGTCTTTCAGAGTATTTTATTAAATTTTGTTTTTGTATTTGAAGATTATGGTTCAGTGTTTTATGTATAATTGCTACTTTACTTTTGAGTCTTCTGTCCTGAAGGCTTTCTAAATTTAGTGATTTTACTAATGGTGTTACCCTAGTCAAATGTGAATATTCGTTTGTTATGAATCTCACTGCTCTATTTTGTGTTTGTTCCAGTTTCTTAATGTTTTCTTGAGTTGAGGGGTCCCACACGGTGGATGCATATTCTATTATTGGCCTAACCAAGGTTAAATAACATTTTAGTTTTATGTTCTTATTTGATTTATAGAAATTTCTTTTAATAAACCCTAATGCTTTGTTGGATTTTTTTATAGTTTCATCAATATGTGGATTCCATGACAGTTTTTCATTTATTATAACACCTAGGTATTTTGAGTGTGTAATTTGCTTTTTTTATATATTGAAGAGGTATTTTTTAGCATCAAACCCCTCTGAAGGGGGGTTAACACTCAAAACTCTTATGGCAATGCTCATAGCATTTTGAGTGCGTAATTTGCTTTTTTCTTACATTGAAGATGTATTTTTTAGCTTCAAACCCCGCTTGCGGGGGGTTTAAACTCAAAACCCCTTTGGCTACGCTCATAGATTTCTGAGTGTGTAATTTTCTTTTTTTTTTATATTGAAGAGGGGAGTTAAACTCAAAACCCCTTTGAATACACTTTGTTTTAATATTAAAGAGGTATTTTTTACATTTAAATCCCACTGAAAGGGACTTAAACTCAAAACTGAGTCAAAATCCATTTAGCTACGCTCATAACATTTTGAGTGCGTAATTTGCGTTTTTTTATACCGGGTATTGAAGACGTATTTTTTTAGCTTCAAATCCTACTGAAGAAGGAGTGGGGGTTAACTCAAAACACCGTTGGCTACGCTCATAGGATTTTGAGTGTGTAATTTTCTTTTTTTATTTTGAAGAGGGGGTTTATCGTAAATTTTGTAGGGAGTTTAAAAATCAAGATCTTCCTTAACTGTGCTCGTGAAATTTGGGGGTTTGTAGTTTGCATTTTTTTTTGTTTTGTGTTATAGAAGAGTGGAATTTAAATGCGAAAACCCATGGTAGGGGTTTTAAACTCAAACCCCATTGGTAGGGGTTTTAAACTCAAAAACCCCTGGTAGGGGATTTTTAACTCAAAACTTCCTTTGCTGTGCTAGGGCAAGTGATACTTTAGTCTTAAAAGCTAGCCTAAAATAAACAAAATCAAGGCAAAAAGTCAGTCACTAAATCCCGATCGCCCCCTTGCGGGGGGGGGATTTCATATCGGGGGAGGTTGAACCCCCACCCCCCTGGCTACGCCCATGATATATAATATATATATATACTATCTACACACCGTCTACTCCCGTAGATTTGTTCCTAAGCTTTATATTGTTTATTCTAGCCGGTAAACCCCAATTTTTTTGAATTTTAATATACGGGCCACATTTTAACGACACCCCCACCCCCGACATACTTACTTCTTAGCCAGTGAGTTAGTGTATCTGTAACAATAACACACATACGCCCATATGCCTTTGGCCTGTGTATTCTAATATCACTTTTACTTATCCGATCCTCTCCCCCCCCCCCCCCCAACAATCTCTCGCCCAAAACAAAAATACGTCATACGTACAATTTCTTACTTTTCTTCGGCTTCTCGACTGTAACCAATTCGGCTCATGCTTTCACATTTGTGTATATTGTCCCATGCAACCCCTCCCATGTTTTTGCTTGCTTATAGCTTGGACCGGCGCGTATATAAATTCCAGTACCACTTTTCTTCTCTTCTATCCGACTCTTCGCTTTAACAAATAATTAATCTAATTTACACTGCCTGACTATTCTTCTGATTTTCATTATTTGAAACATTTGATAGACTCTGTGATATTTTTGGCCAGGACTCTTTTACTTTTTAAATCCTTCAAATCGTAATGCTTACATAATACTTTGGCCCTACCTCCCCCCCCCCCCCCATTTACACTTTCATTAAAACTTGTTTGCATTTAGCAATACAATGTATTCTGTTCGTGATATGTTTAATTGAAAATCAACAACACACTTACTTTTGACCTGTCAAGTCCGATATCAATCGCCCCTCTCCTTTATGTTATTACAGACGAATTATCTCATTCTATGCTACATTATAGACGAATTATCTCATTCTATGCTACATTATAGACGAATTATCGCATTCTATGCTACCTTATAGACGAATTATCTCATTCTATGCTACATTATAGACGAATTATCTCATTCTATGCTACATTACAGACGAATTATCTCATTCTATGCTACATTACAGACGAATTATCTCATTCTATGCTACATTACAGACTAATTATCTCATTCTATGCTACATTACAGACGAATTATCTCATTCTATGCTACATTGCAGACGAATTATCTCATTCTATGCTACATTATAGACGAATTATCTCATTCTATGCTACATTATAGACGAATTATCTCATTCTATGCTACATTACGGAAGAATTATCTCATTTTATGCTACGTTATAGACGAATTATCTTATTTTATGCTACATTATAGACGAATGATCTCATTCTATGCTACATTACAGACGATTTATCTCATTCTATGCTACATTACGGACGAATTATCTCATTTTATGCTACGTTATAGACGAATTATCTTATTTTATGCTACATTATAGACGAATGATCTCATTCTATGCTACATTACAGACGATTTATCTCATTCTATGCTACATTACAGACGAATTATCTCATTCTATGCTACATTACAGACGAATTATCTCATTCTATGCTACATTATAGGCGAATTATCTCATTCTATGCTACATTATAGACGAATTATCTCATTCTATGCTACATTACAGACGAATTATCTCATTCTATGCTACATTACAGACGAATTATCTCATTCTATGCTACAATACAGACGAATTATCTTGTTCTATGGTACATTATAGACGAATTATCTTATTCTATGCTACATTACAGACGAATTATCTCATTATATGCTACATTACAGACGAATTATCTCATTCTATGCTACATTATAGACGAATTATCTCATTCTATGCTACATTACAGACGAATTATCTTGTTCTATGGTACATTATAGACGAATTATCTTATTCTATGCTACATTACAGACGAATTATCTCATTCTATGCTACATAACAGACGAATTATCTCATTCTATGCTACATTACAGACGAATTATCTCATTCTATGCTACATTATAGACGAATTATCTCATTCTATGCTACATTGCAGACGAATTCTCATTCTATGCTACATTATAGACGAATTATCTCATTCTATGCTACATTATAGACGAAATATCTCATGCTATGCTACCTTATAGACGAATTATCTCATTCTATGCTACATTATAGACGAATTATCTCATGCTATGCTACATTATAGACGAATTATCTCATCCTATGCTTCATTACAGACGAATTATCTCATTCTATGCTACATTACAGAAGAATTATCTCATCCTATGCTACATTACAGACGAATTATCTCATTCTATGCTACATTATAGACGAATTATCTCATTCTATTCTACATTTCAGACGATATATCTCATTCTATGCTACATTACAGACGAATTATCTCATTCTATGCTACATTACAGACTAATTATCTCATTCTATGCTACATTATAGACGAATTATCTTATGCTATGCTACCTTATAGACGATATATCTCATTCTATGCTACATTATAGACGAATTTGCTCATGCTATGCTACATTATAGACGAATTATCTCATTCTATGCTACATTGCAGACGAATTATCTCATTCTATGTTACATTACAGAAGAATTATCTCATCCTATGCTACATTACAGACGAATTATCTCATTCTATGCTACATTACAGACGAATTATCTCATTCTATGCTACAATACAGACGAATTATCTTGTTCTATGGTACATTATAGACGAATTATCTTATTCTATGCTACATTACAGACGAATTATCTCATTATATGCTACATTACAGACGAAGTATCTCATTCTATGCTACATTATAGACGAATTATCTCGTTCTATGCTACATTACAGACGAATTATCTTATTCTATGCTACATTACAGACGAATTATCTCATTCTATGCTACATTACAGACGAATTATCTTGTTCTATGGTACATTATAGACGAATTATCTTATTCTATGCTACATTACAGACGAATTAACTCATTCTATGCTACATTACAGACGAATTATCTCATTCTATGCTACATTACAGACGAATTATCTCATTCTATGCTACATTATAGACGAATTATCTCATTCTATGCTACATTGCAGACGAATTCTCATTCTATGCTACATTATAGACGAATTATCTCATTCTATGCTACATTATAGACGAAATATCTCATGCTATGCTACCTTATAGACGAATTATCTCATTCTATGCTACATTATAGACGAATTATCTCATGCTATGCTACATTATAGACGAATTATCTCATCCTATGCTTCATTACAGACGAATTATCTCATTCTATGCTACATTACAGAAGAATTATCTCATCCTATGCTACATTACAGACGAATTATCTCATTCTATGCTACATTATAGACGAATTATCTCATTCTATGCTACATTACAGACGATATATCTCATTCTATGCTACATTACAGACGAATTATCTCATTCTATGCTACATTACATACTAATTATCTCATTCTATGCTACATTATAGACGAATTATCTTATGCTATGCTACATTATAGACGAATTATCTCATTCTATGCTACATTATAGACGAATTATCTCATGCTATGCTACATTATAGACGAATTATCTCATTCTATGCTACATTGCAGACGAATTATCTCATTCTATGCTTTATTTTAGACGAATTATCTTATTCTATGCTACATTATAGACGAATTTTCTCATTCTATGCTACATTATAGACGAATTATCTCATGCTATGCTACATTATAGACGAATTATCTCATCCTATGCTACATTACAGACGAATTATCTCATTCTATGTTACATTACAGAAGAATTATCTCATCCTATGCTACATTACAGACGAATTATCTCATGCTATGCTACATTATAGACGAATTATCTCATTCTATGCTAAATTACGGACGAATTATCTCATTTTATGCTACGTTATAGACGAATTATCTTATTTTATGCTACATTATAGACAATGATCTCATTCTATGCTACATTACAGACGAATTATCTCATTCTATGCTACATTACAGACGAATTATCTCATTCTATGCTACATTACAGACGAATTATCTCATTCTATGCTACATTATAGGCGAATTATCTCATTCTATGCTAAATTACAGACGAATTATCTCATTCTATGCTACATTACAGACGAATTATCTCATTCTATGCTACATTACAGATGAATTATCTCATTCTATGCTACATTATAGACGAATTATCTTATTCTATGCTACATTATAGACGAATTATCTCATGCTTTGCTACATTATAGACGAATTATCTCATTCTATGCTACATTACAGACGAATTATCTCATTCTATGCTACATTACAGACGAATTATCTTATTCTATGCTACATTACAGACGAATTATCTTGTTCTATGGTACATTATAGACGAATTATCTTATTCTATGCTACATTACAGACGAATTATCTCATTATATGCTACATTACAGACCAATTATCTCATTCTATGCTACATTATAGACGAATTATCTCAGTCTATGCTACATTACAGACGAATTATCTCATTCTATGCTACATTACAGACGAATTATCTTATTCTATGCTACATTACAGACGAATTATCTCATTTTATGCTACGTTATAGACGAATTATCTCATTTTATGCTACATTATAGACGAATTATCTTATTCTATGCTACATTACAGACAATTTATCTCATTATATGCTACATTACAGACGAATTATCTCATTCTATGCTACATTACAGACGCATGATCTCATTCTATGCTACATTACGGATTAATTATCTCATTTTATGCTACGTTATAGACGAATTATCTCATTTTATGCTACATTATAGACGAATTATCTCATTCTATGCTACATTACAGACGATTTATCTCATTCTATGCTACATTACAGGCGAATTATCTCATTCTATGCTACATTACAGACGATTTATCTCATTCTATGCTACATTATAGGCGAATTATCTCATTCTATTCTACATTATAGACGAATTATCTCATGCTATGCTAAATTATACACGAATTATGTCATCCTATGCTACATTATAGACGAATTATCTCATTCAATGCTACATTATAGACGAATTATCTCATTCTATGCTACTTTACAGACGAATTATCTAATTCTTTGCTACATTACAGACGAATTATCTCATTCTATGCTACATTATAGACGAATTATCTCATTCTATGCTACATTATAGACGAATTATCTCATTCTATGCTACATTATAGACGAATTATCTCATTCTATGCTACATTATAGACTAATTTTCTCCTTCTATGCTACATTACAGACGAATTATCTCATTCTATGCTACATTACAGACGAATTATCTCATTCTATGCTACATTACAGACAAATTATCTCATTCAATGCTACATTATATACGAATTTTCTCATTCTATGCTACTTTACAGACGAATTATCTCATTCTATATTACATTACAGACGAATTATCTCATTCTATGCTACATTATAGACGAATTATCTCATTCTATGCTACATTACAGACGAATTATCTCATTCAATGCTACATTATAGACGAATTATCTCATGCTATGCTAAATTATACACGAATTATGTCATCCTATGCTACATTATAGACGAATTATCTCATTCAATGCTACATTATAGACGAATTATCTCATTCTATGCTACTTTACAGACGAATTATCTAATTCTATGCTACATTACAGACGAATTATCTCATTCTATGCTACATTATAGACGAATTATCTCATTCTATGCTACATTATAGACGAATTATCTCATTCTATGCTACATTATAGACGAATTATCTCATTCTATGCTACATTATAGACTAATTTTCTCCTTCTATGCTACATTACAGACGAATTATCTCATTCTATGCTACATTACAGACGAATTATCTCATTCTATGCTACATTACAGACAAATTATCTCATTCAATGCTACATTATATACGAATTTCCTCATTCTATGCTACTTTACAGACGAATTATCTCATTCTATATTACATTACAGACGAATTATCTCATTCTATGCTACATTATAGACGAATTATCTCATTCTATGCTACATTACAGACGAATTATCTCATTCTATGCTACATTATAGACGAATTATCTCATGCTATGCTACATTATAGACGAATTATCTCATTCTATGCTGCATTATAGACGAATTATCTCATGCTATGCTACATTATAGACGAATTATCTCATTCTATGCTACATTGCAGACGAATTATCTTATTCTATGCTACATTATAGACGATGTTTTCTCATTCTATGCTACATTATAGACGAATTATCTCATGCTATGCTACATTATAGACGAATTATCATATTCTATGCTACATTATAGACGAATTATCTCATGCTATGCTAAATTATAGACGAATTATGTCATCCTATGCTACATTACAGACGAATAATCTCATTCTATGCTACATTACAGAAGAATTATCTCATCCTATGCTACATTACAGACGAATTATCTCATGCTATGCTTCATTATAGACGAATTATCTCAGTCTATGTTACATTACAGAAGAATTATCTCATTCTATGCTACATTACAGACGAATTATCTCATTCTATGCTACATTACGGATTAATTATCTCATTTTATGCTACGTTATAGACGAATTTCCTCATTTTATGCTACATTACAGACGAATTATCTCATTCTATGCTACATTACAGACGATTTATCTCATTCTATGCTACATTACAGGAGAATTATCTCATTCTATGCTACATTACAGACGATTTATCTCATTCTATGCTACATTATAGGCGAATTATCTCATTCTATGCTACATTACAGACGAATTATCTCATTCTATGCTACATAACATACGAATTATCTCATTCTATGCTACATTATAGACGAATTATGTCATTCTATACTACATTACAGACGAATTATCTCATTCTATGCTACATTACAGACGAATTATCTCATTCTATGCAACATTACAGACGAATTATCTTGTTCTATGGTACATTATAGACGAATTATCTTATTCTATGCTACATTACAGACGAATTATCTCATTATATGCTACATTACAGACGAATTATCTCATTCTATGCTACATTTTAGACGATATATCTCGTTCTATGCTACATTACAGACGAATTATCTTATTCTATGCTACATTACAGACGAATTATCTCATTTTATGCTACATTAGAGACGAATTATCTTGTTCTATGGTACATTATAGACGAATTATCTTATTCTATGCTACATTACAGACGAATTATCTCATTCTATGCTACATTACAGACGAATTATCTCATTCATTGCTACATTACAGACGAATTATCTCATTCTATGCTACATTATAGACGAATTATCTCATTCTATGCTACATTATAGACGAATTATCTCATGCTATGCTACATTATAGACGAATTATCTCATTCTATGCTACATTATAGACGAATTATCTCATGCTATGCTACATTATAGACGAATTATCTCATTCTATGCTACATTATAGACGAATTATCTCATGCTATGCTACATTATAGACGAATTATCTCATTCTATGCTACATTACAGACGAATTATCTCATTCTATGCTACATTACAGACGAATTATCTCATTCTATGCTACATTACAGACGAATTATCACATTCTAGGCTACATTACAGACGAATTATCTCATTCTATGCTACATTAAAGACGAATTATCTCATTCAATGCTACATTATAGACGAATTATCTCATTCTATGCTACATTACAGACGAATTATCTCATTCTATGCTACATTATAGACGAATTATCTCATTATATGCTACATTACAGACGATATATCTCATTCTATGCTACATTACAGACGAATTATCTCATTCTATGCTACATTACAGACGAATTATCTCATTCTATGCTACATTATAGACGAATTATCTCAGGCTATGCTACATTATAGACGAATTATCTCATTCTATGCTACATTATAGACGAATTATCTCATGCTATGCTACATTATAGACGAATTATCTCATTCTATGCTACATTGCAGACGAATTATCTCATTCTATGCTTTTTTTTAGACGAATTATCTTATTCTATGCTACATTATAGACGAATTATCTCATTCTATGCTACATTATAGACGAATTATCTCATGCTATGCTACATTATAGACGAATTATCTCATCCTATGCTACATTACAGACGAATTATCTCATTCTATGTTACATTACAGAAGAATTATCTCATCCTATGCTACATTACAGACGAATTATCTCATGCTATGCTACATTATAGACGAATTATCTCATTCTATGCTACATTACGGACGAATTATCTCATTTTTTGCTACGTTATAGACGAATTATCTTATTTTATGCTACATTATAGACGAATGATCTCATTCTATGCTACATTACAGACGATTTATCTCATTCTATGCTACATTACAGACGAATTATCTCATTCTATGCTACATTACAGACGAATTATCTCATTCTATGCTACATTATAGTCGAATTATCTCATTCTATGCTACATTACAGACGAATTATCTCATTCTATGCTACATTACAGACGAATTATCTCATTCTATGCTACATTACAGACGAATTATCTCATTCTATGCTACATTTCAGACGAATTATCTCATTCTATGCTACATTATAGACGAATTATCTTATTCTATGCTACATTATAGACGAATTATCTCATGCTTTGCTACATTATAGACGAATTATCTCGTTCTATGCTACATTACAGACGAATTATCTCATTCTATGCTACATTACAGACGAATTATCTTGTTCTATGGTACATTATAGACGAATTATCTTATTCTATGCTACATTACAGACGAATTATCTCATTCTATGCTACATTACAGACGAATTATCTCATTCATTGCTACATTACAGACGAATTATCTTATTCTATGCTACATTATAGACGAATTATCTCATGCTATGCTACCTTATAGACGAATTATCTCATTCTATGCTACATTATAGACGAATTATCTCATGCTATGCTACATTATAGACGAATTATCTCATCCTATGCTTCATTACAGACGAATTATCTCATTCTATGCTACATTACAGAAGAATTATCTCATCCTATGCTACATTACAGACGAATTATCTCATGCTATGCTACATTATAGACGAATTATCTCAGTCTATGCTACATTACAGACGAATTATCTCATTCTATGCTACATTACAGACGAATTATCTCATTCTATGCTACATTACAGACGAATTATCTCATTTTATGCTACATTATAGACGAATTATCTCATTTTATGCTACATTATAGACGAATTATCTTATTCTATGCTACATTACAGACAATTTATCTCATTATATGCTTCATTACAGACGAATTATCTCATTCTATGCTACATTACAGACGAATTATCTCATTCTATGCTACATTACAGACGAATTATCTCATTCTATGCTACATTACAGACGAATTATCTCATTCTATGCTATATTACAGACGAATTATCTCATTCTATGCTACATTACAGACGAATTATCTCATTCTATGCTACATTACAGACGAATTATCTCATTCTATGCTACATTACAGACGAATTATCTCATTCTATGCTACATTACAGACGAATTATCTCATTCTATGCTATATTACAGACGAATTATCTCATTCTATGCTACATTACAGACGAATTATCTCATTCTATGCTACATTACAGACGAATTATCTCATTCTATGCTACATTACAGACGAATTATCTCATTCTATGCTACATTACAGACGAATTATCTCATTCTATGCTACATTACAGACGAATTATCTCATTCTATGCTACATTATAGACGAATTATCTCATTCTATGCTACATTATAGACGAATTATCTCATGCTTTGCTACATTATAGACGAATTATCTAATTCTATGCTACATTACAGACGAATTATCTCATTCTATGCTACATTACAGACGAATTATCTCATTCTATGCTACATTACAGACGAATTTTCTTGTTCTATGGTACATTATAGACGAATTATCTCATTCTATGCTACATTACAGACGAATTATCTCATTATATGCTACATTACAGACGAATTATCTCATTCTATGCTACATTATAGACGAATTATCTTGTTCTATGCTACATTACAGACGAATTATCTTATTCTATGCTACATTACAGACGAATTATCTCATTCTATGCTACATTACAGACGAATTATCTTGTTCTATGGTACATTATAGACGAATTTTCTCATTCTATGCTACATTACAGACGAATTATCTTATTCTATGCTACATTACAGACGAATTATCTCATTCATTGCTACATTACAGACGAATTATCTCATTCTATGCTACATTATAGACGAAATATCTCATTCTATGCTACATTGCAGACGAATTATCTCATTCTATGCTACATTATAGACGAATTATCTCATTCTATGCTACATTATAGACGAATTATCTCATGCTACGCTACATTATAGACGAATTATCTCTTTCTATGCTACATTTTAGACGAATTATCTCATGCTATGCTACATTATAGACGAATTATCTCATCCTATGCTTCATTACATACGAATTATCTCATTCTATGCTACATTACAGAAGAATTATCTCATCCTATGCTACATTACAGACGAATTATCTCATGCTATGCTACATTATAGACGAATTATCTCAGTCTATGCTACATTACAGACGAATTATCTCATTCTATGCTACATTACAGACGAATTATCTCATTCTATGCTACATTATAGACGAATTATCTCATTCTATACTACATTACAGACGAAATATCTCATTCTATGCTACATTACAGACGAATTATCTCATTCTATGCTACATTACAGACGAATTATCTTGTTCTATGGTACATTATAGACGAATTATCTTATTCTATGCTACATTGCAGACGAATTATCTCATTCTATGCTACATTATAGACGAATTATCTCATTCTATGCTACATTATAGACGAATTATCTCATGCTACGCTACATTATAGACGAAATATCTCTTTCTATGCTACATTTTAGACGAATTATCTCATGCTATGCTACATTATAGACGAATTATCTCATCCTATGCTTCATTACAGACGAATTATCTCATTCTATGCTACATTACAGAAGAATTATCTCATCCTATGCTACATTACAGACGAATTATCTCATGCTATGCTACATTATAGACGAATTATCTCAGTCTATGCTACATTACAGACGAATTATCTCATTCTATGCTACATTACAGACGAATTATCTCATTCTATGCTACATAACATACGAATTATCTCATTCTATGCTACATTATAGACGAATTATCTCATTCTATACTACATTACAGACGAATTATCTCATTCTATGCTACATTACAGACGAATTATCTCATTCTATGCTACATTACAGACGAATTATCTTGTTCTATGGTACATTATAGACGAATTATCTTATTCTATGTTACATTACAGACGAATTATCTCATTATATGCTACATTACAGACGAATTATCTCATTCTATGCTACATTATAGACGAATTATCTCGTTCTATGCTACATTACAGACGAATTATCTTATTCTATGCTACATTACAGACGAATTATCTCATTTTATGCTACATTAGAGACGAATTATCTTGTTCTATGGTACATTATAGACGAATTATGTCATTCTATTCTACATTACAGACGAATTATCTCATTCTATGCTACATTACAGACGAATTATCTCATTCATTGCTACATTACAGACGAATTATCTCATTCTATGCTACATTATTGACGAATTATCTCATTCTATGCTACATTATAGACGAATTATCTCATGCTATGCTACATTATAGACGAATTATCTCATTCTATGCTACATTATAGACGAATTATCTCATGCTATGCTACATTATAGACGAATTATCTCATTCTATGCTACATTACAGACGAATTATCTCATTCTATGCTACATTACAGACGAATTTTCTCATTCTATGCTACATTACAGACGAATTATCACATTCTAGGCTACATTACAGACGAATTATCTCATTCTATGCTACATTAAAGACGAATTATCTCATTCAATGCTACATTATAGACGAATTATCTCATTCTATGCTACATTACAGACGAATTATCTCATTCTATGCTACATTATAGACGAATTATCTCATTATATGCTACATTACAGACGATATATCTCATTCTATGCTACATTACAGACGAATTATCTCATTCTATGCTACATTACAGACGAATTATCTCATTCTATGCTACATTATAGACGAATTATCTCAGGCTATGCTACATTATAGACGAATTATCTCATTCTATGCTACATTATAGACGAATTATCTCATGCTATGCTACATTATAGACGAATTATCTCATTCTATGCTACATTGCAGACGAATTATCTCATTCTATGCTTTGTTTAGACGAATTATCTTATTCTATGCTACATTATAGACGAATTATCTCATTCTATGCTACATTATAGACGAATTATCTCATGCTATGCTACATTATAGACGAATTATCTCATCCTATGCTACATTACAGACGAATTATCTCATTCTATGTTACATTACAGAAGAATTATCTCATCCTATGCTACATTACAGACGAATTATCTCATGCTATGCTACATTATAGACGAATTATCTCATTCTATGCTACATTACGGACGAATTATCTCATTTTATGCTACGTTATAGACGAATTATCTTATTTTATGCTACATTATAGACGAATGATCTCATTCTATGCTACATTACAGACGATTTATCTCATTCTATGCTACATTACAGACGAATTATCTCATTCTATGCTACATTACAGACGAATTATCTCATTCTATGCTACATTATAGTCGAATTATCTCATTCTATGCTACATTACAGACGAATTATCTCATTCTTTGCTACATTACAGACGAATTATCTCATTCTATGCTACATTACAGACGAATTATCTCATGCTTTGCTACATTATAGACGAATTATCTCATTCTATGCTACATTACAGACGAATTATCTCATTCTATGCTACATTACAGACGAATTATCTCATTCTATGCTACATTACAGACGAATTATCTTGTTCTATTGTACATTATAGACGAATTATCTTATTCTATGCTACATTACAGACGAATTATCTCATTATATGCTACATTACAGACGAATTATCTCATTCTATGCTACATTATAGACGAATTATCTCGTTCTATGCTACATTACAGACGAATTATCTTATTCTATGCTACATTACAGACGAATTATCTCATTCTATGCTACATTACAGACGAATTATCTTGTTCTATGGTACATTATAGACGAATTATCTTATTCTATGCTACATTACAGACGAATTATCTCATTCTATGCTACATTACAGACGAATTATCTCATTCATTGCTACATTACAGACGAATTATCTCATTCTATGCTACATTATAGACGAATTATCTCATGCTATGCTACCTTATAGACGAATTATCTCATTCTATGCTACATTATAGACGAATTATTTCATGCTATGCTACATTATAGACGAATTATCTCATCCTATGCTTCATTACAGACGAATTATCTGATTCTATGCTACATTACAGAAGAATTATCTCATCCTATGCTACATTACAGACGAATTATCTCATGCTATGCTACATTATAGACGAATTATCTCAGTCTATGCTACATTACAGACGAATTATCTCATTCTATGCTACATTACAGACGAATTATCTCATTCTATGCTACATTACAGACGAATTATCTCATTTTATGCTACGTTATAGACGAATTATCTCATTTTATGCTACATTATAGACGAATTATCTTATTCTATGCTACATTACAGACAATTTATCTCATTCTATGCTACATAACAGACGAATTATCTCATTCTATGCTACATTACAGACGAATTATCTCATTCTATGCTATATTACAGACGAATTATCTCATTCTATGCTACATTACAGACGAATTATCTCATTCTATGCTACATTTCAGACGAATTATCTCATTCTATGCTACATTACAGACGAATTATCTCATTCTATTCTACATTACAGACGAATTATCTCATTCTATGCTATATTACAGACGAATTATCTCATTCTATGCTACATTACAGACGAATTATCTCATTCTATGCTACATTACAGACGAATTATCTCATTCTATGCTACATTACAGACGAATTATCTCATTCTATGCTACATTACAGACGAATTATCTCATTCTATGCTACATTACAGACGAATTATCTCATTCTATGCTACATTATAGACGAATTATCTCATTCTATGCTACATTATAGACGAATTATCTCATGCTTTGCTACATTATAGACGAATTATCTCATTATATGCTACATTACAGACGAATTATCTCATTCTATGCTACATTACAGACGAATTATCTCATTCTATGCTACATTACAGACGAATTATCTTGTTCTATGGTACATTATAGACGAATTATCTCATTCTATGCTACATTACAGACGAATTATCTCATTATATGCTACATTACAGACGAATTATCTCATTCTATGCTACATTATAGACGAATTATCTTGTTCTATGCTACATTACAGACGAATTATCTTATTCTATGCTACATTACAGACGAATTATCTCATTCTATGCTACATTACAGACGAATTATCTTGTTCTATGGTACATTATAGACGAATTTTCTCATTCTATGCTACATTACAGACGAATTATCTTATTCTATGCTACATTACAGACGAATTATCTCATTCATTGCTACATTACAGACGAATTATCTCATTCTATGCTACATTATAGACGAATTATCTCATTCTATGCTACATTGCAGACGAATTATCTCATTCTATGCTACATTATAGACGAATTATCTCATTCTATGCTACATTATAGACGAATTATCTCATGCTATGCTACATTATAGACGAATTATCTCTTTCTATGCTACATTATAGACGAATTATCTCATGCTATGCTACATTATAGACGAATTATCTCATCCTATGCTTCATTACAGACGAATTATCTCATTCTATGCTACATTACAGAAGAATTATCTCATCCTATGCTACATTACAGACGAATTATCTCATGCTATGCTACATTATAGACGAATTATCTCAGTCTATGCTACATTACAGACGAATTATCTCATTCTATGCTACATTACAGACGAATTATCTCATTCTATGCTACATTACAGACGAATTATCTCATTTTATGCTACGTTATAGACGAATTATCTCATTTTATGCTACATTATAGACGAATTATCTCATTCTATGCTACATTACAGACAATTTATCTCATTATATGCTACATTACAGACGAATTATCTCATTCTATGCTACATTACAGACGAATTATCTCATTCTATGCTACATTACAGACGAATTATCTCATTCTATGCTACATTACAGACGAATTATCTCATTCTATGCTATATTACAGACGAATTATCTCATTCTATGCTACATTACAGACGAATTATCTCATTCTATGCTACATTACAGACGAATTATCTCATTCTATGCTACATTACAGACGAATTATCTCATTCTATGCTACATTACAGACGAATTATCTCATTCTATGCTATCATTATAGACGTTTCTTAAAGAGAAGAGAATTCGAGCCCTACGCCCTACGAGTATCAATGTGTTATCTAGTTGGGCATGTTAATTAGACACTACTAAGTCATTGGTTTTCCTGGTTGATTGGAGCAGCCCTTTCCATGGTCTAATGGCACTAGGGATGAAGGAGCACTTGATTGTAGGTCTGCTTTTTTTAATAGTGTGCTAGGGTATACAGTTTTAAAATAGCCCCTCCAACTAAACCACTAAAATTAGAAAAAAAATTCCTCTCTTTTTTATATTTACAATGTTTTCATGGACACGGATCTCAAAAACGATTTCTATTCATTTGTTTTTCACCTTCTGTAGACCTACCCCATTCAATTTTTTTTCATCAGCGGGGAGCATCGTTATTTGACACAACAGAGGAGGAAAAAGTTACAACTAAAGACTAGCAATGACGAGCATTCAAAATAAATATTTTCATCAATTTGGGACGAGCTGGTCAAGTGGTTATTCGTGCTTAACTTCCGAACTGAGGTCTCTGGTTCGAATCCCTTTAAGACTGGGATTTTTTTTAAATTTGGAAGTTTTAGTCGACCCAACCTGACAATAGTTTGGGATCGTTGTGCTGTTCACATGACACACTTGTTAAACATTAGCCACAGAAACATGAGCTACGACCTTTACATTATCTGTTTGCAAGGTCTGAAAGGAATACTTTCCTTTTTTTTTTACATTTATTTACATACATTTTTGTAACAAAGGAAATTTCATACCGGTAAAGACAAAAGTATTATTGTTGGAATGGAATATTGTTCATTTGCTATGATTTATTCATAGCTTAAAAATACGCCAATATATACCCTCTTGTTTACAGTTGCAAAACAGCTGTAAGTACAGGTAGGCGAAATAACATATTTAAATTATAAAAAGTAGCAAGTGGTCAATGCCAAAACATATGGCAATGTCTTCGATTTCGAAGATTAAAGATGAGTGCAGTGTTTCACCTGACTAAGCAAACCTAGTTGCAACCTGCATATTTTCCCGCATTTCGTGCAGACAAAACCGTTGTCCGCTGACGATCTATTTAAAGACCAACTGAAGAGGGGTTTTTTTTTCGAAATTGGGATGGCTATTGATTTGGATAGTAGATGGTATCAAATATAGTTCCTAAAAAAATTGAGTTTAAAGAAATACATATTTATATTAGAAAAAGTCATTTGAAAGTGTAAAAAAATAACGAGATTTGAAAGGCTAAAGTAATGGCCGAAAGCGGAAGTGACGCATCTGTGTGGAAATCGGTCAATTCTTTTCTTCGACTATGGCGTCTTTCCGTCTTCTGCGCTTGTCTTCAACAATGGCTTTTCTTTGAGTCTTATATGTTTGTCCCGCAGTCTTTGTGGAGCTCTCCAACGGTCTCTTTCAGAGGCCATCTGCTGCGAGCTACTTTCCTCTATGCCAGTGAGGACAAAATGGCGCCTGAGTTGATCTTTATAGCTCTGACGGAGGAGGGCACCTCTGTTACGCCGTCCTCCTTTAAGCTCGCCTTTGGGATGCGGTCGTTTCCCATGCAGGATAAATGTCCGACCCAGCGCAGCTCTAGCTGTCGAATGTTAATTAGCAGTGTCATATGCGGAGCCCTAAGCCACAAGAGCAGACTATATATACCGTACCACATCACGCTAACGTCTCGTTTACCTCTAATGCTGTAGTTTTGTTACAAAATATAGTACCTTACGTAGGTAGTAGTTACTGTACAATAGGCCGTTTGAGTACATTAAATCATGTTCTACATTGAAGATTTTGCCTTTTAAGGTTAAAACTGTGCTAATGATTCAAAAATATTTTTCATGAACAATCAACAAACTATATAATAATATTTCTGCTAAACACGCTAGAGGTTAAAATTTTGGCAACTGCAAGGAGAGTAAAAAGCTAGACTGTTGCGAATAATGTGCGTTTGTTTTGAATCCTATGCCCAATGTCATGGTCCTGAGCCTCGGTGCTCTTCATTCGTCGAAGATGTTCTTGCATTGTTGGGTCGACTTCGGTCATCATCTAAATAAATCCTGAAAACTGACAATTGTTCGTTGGTTTCTCTGTTCTCCCACTAAATGTGCTGTTGTTTTCGTCAAGGTACTGTACAATCGCTAAAATTCTAGTTCAGACTGCGCACTACTGCAGTTTTTCTTTTGTAATTTGTTCTTGCATCACGTTATTCGTTGTGCTACCATTTGACATTCTCAGAGCCAAATCCAACTAGGCAGTCACACACTTAACGGGATTTATAGAAACCTCGTGCTGCTGAAGCTCATTGTGTCATGTTAAGAGCTTACTTGGTAATTGGTATGATATAGATGCCTGGAAAAATTTCCAAAGATATTGAGTAACGAGTACTTATATATGAGCTGATCTGGTTTTCAAAGCTGACGGTGACAAGAATCACTTATCGCCCCCCCCCCCCCGGCACGGGGCCTGGTGCGGTTGCCCCACTTGCAACCCCTAAAGGCCGCTACTGTTTACGACTCATTCTGCTCTAGAATGAGATATAATATTTTTGATACTCTTATTTTGACTGCATTGTCTGGCCTCCAGAACAGAACAACAGCGTGTAGATCTGGGGTGGCCATTCTTTTGCTTTCCGTGTGCCTTTTTTTTACCATCTAAAATTTTACAATTTTAGTTTCAGTCCTTTAAAGTATGGTAGTTTGTACATATTTGGTTTGTTTTTCACATTTGTGTATATTAAAGCTTGCGCTTGCTCCATAGGTTGGCCACCCCTTATGTGTATTTAAATTTGTAAATAGAGATAAAAAGTCTATTATACTTCTACCCAGTGTATATAAACTATAGTCACTATAGACTAAAGATCTAACCCAGTTAAACAAGATCTATACATAAATTATTAATAATAATATTCTAAAGAATATAACTTAATTATTAGTCCAATTGATTTATATTTTACAGTACTATTTTGTCGTTTTAAAAAATAAATCGTCATTTTAATCTATAGATCTGTCTAGTCTAAATGTGTGTTTGAGCTTAAATGTTTTGCGTTTTTTTTATAATCTGTAATCTATATTTTTAAAGTAGCTTCCCTTGTGCGTACCAAATCATATCAATCCGCTATAAATATTATTACAATTGCTTTTTTAGGATTATATTTTTTAGAAGTGATTTTGCTGTTAATGTAATGAATAGTATACAAAAAATAAGTGATATGTACTTTTGTATGTCAATATTTGTTTCTAGATCTAACAATTATTAGAAATTCTCAGTCGTGTAACTACTTCTAGGCGGAAGCACATCCTAACCCTAATGCTATTTATTTCCGTGTTCTGATCAGCCTAACATCAGTCCTACGTTCTCGGGCTGGCGAAAGTATACAAACGTATGATGCCAACAGAGCCAGTCGACTGCTATTTTGTTGTTTATTTGTGTCATCGTCATTACAGTTTAGTATTCATTAATCACAGTAAACATTTCGACGGAGGAACTTGTGAGTGTGTCATCAGTGACATATTCAATGGCTGAATCTTTAATGGATGTAGATCTAGGAATTTTGGCACAAGTACAAAAGATAGAGAAATCGGACGTTGATTCCGGCGACTGCGAAGATTCTTCAAGTGGAAGCGACAGATCTTATGAAGCGGATGATGCTGATGGCATCGGTCGAACAGACTCCGGTTCAGGTAGTGCTCCACTAAGTTCTACCCACCGGACAAAAAGAAAACGTCGCCATGGTAGTCATGGAAGTCGAAGACACAAAGGAGGTAGTAGGCACAAACATAAGAGTTTCCAATATCAACCTTACCCTCCAGCTGATGAGATAAAACTTAAACGTAAATCTCAAGAATTGCAAGAAAAAGAGAATGCTGCTGCAGTTGTTAGGCGAGATGGAGTTAATCAGCAATACATGACTTTTCCAGTTGCACCATTTAACTCCACTCAGTTTCTAATGGATGAACATAATATTTCTTCACCATCTGGAATAATCAACAAAACTCCTAGTTCTCTTTTGAATCAGCGTTCTCCACAAAGTATAATGTTACACTCAGTGCCTTCTACTCCAGCTGATGTTGGTATTGATTGTATTAACTTGGAAAGAAAAGACAAAGAGTTTTCTGACATATACACAACTGTGCATGCTGAAAGCTTGCAAAGTTTACCTAAAGAAGAGCTTGTAAAACATTATATTAACCTAGAGGAAAAAGTAGCATTATTACAAAAAAAGGTAGCTCAAGCAGAGCAGTTAAAGCAAGATGAAGTTACTATCAGTGCAATGTACATTGAAAAGGACTGTGCTTATGATTCTGTGAGTTGTTCGGATACAAACTCTTTGTCTAGCAGCAATGAAGAATTTGTGGATTTAAATGTTGAAAATCAATCATCCTTAAAAGAATGTACTGTTAGTGCTGACAATGCTTCCTGACCCAATAGTATTCAGGCTAAAAATCCATTTATTTTTTAGAAAGTCTACTATAGTGTGAATTGAAATGATACATTTGAAGTGCATATCTTGTTTGCATCAGTAAATTATTTTAAATCTCTTATGCAGTATTTTAAGTAACATTGACACTTTCCTTTCCATGGCCTTTAAAAATTTAAATACTCTGCAACTAACTTAACATTTTATATTTATAGAACTTGGTTAAACAACCATCAATGTACCTTGTGAAGTTTACTTTTTGTATCTATTTATTTAAAGAATTATTTTTTCAATAATGATTTTGTCGTAGTAGATTTGAGTAGATCTAGCGAGTTTACGTTTGTGTCACTTAATTATAGTAAGCAATTACTGTGCACACTTAGTATACCGCATAGTTTCTTTTAAGTTAGACGGCTAACTAGTCAACAAAATATTAAATTACATAAACATGGTAGACTTACTGTCGGATTTTCATTTTTACTTTTTTTCTTTTTAAATTTTTTTTTTGCTTGTGCTTGTATGAATTAAAACTATTTTATTTATAGCTACCAGTACTAAATTGTTTATCTTTTGAAAAAGTTTTGGGAGTTAGTTTTTGTTTGTTAGAGAAAATTCTGTGTATTAATAATTTCTTTGTAAATAGCTATATTTATATGTTCTGTTTATGCATACTGTAGTAAAATTCTTCTGCTAGCCAGACTTAAAAAAAAAAAAATTTTTCTTCAAATTTCAATCTAAAATTTTTCACTTTAAATACAAGATTGCATCTTAACATAATACAGAAAAAAAGTACTGGTACCTTATAAAAAAAATATTTTTTTTTAGATCTGTTGTTATCTTTAAGGGACTTTGTCGGATAAAATTGATACCAGTTTACATTTTCATGGGTTATACACCTTTTTGTATTTTAAAAAAAATTGATTTAATAAAAGGACCAGGGCTCCAAAGACTTATTAGTTTATATTCTTCTTTAGATGGAAGGAACTCTGCAACCAACAAACTTATGTATATGCAGAATTAAAACAAAATGTAAACTAAATATTTATTTAGCCTTTTTCAATATGAACCCTTGTGTTTACTTTAGCTTCTTTGTTTAGTTGTCAAATGTTTTATTATTCAATTGTGTACAATGCATTACTTTACTTATTATACCATTAAAATTACAATACTGCAATGTAATAATTACCTGCTAAGTGTTCATTAAGAAAATTTGAAAGATCTTTATTTACTGATAAAATCTATTGTCCTTAGTATTGTATAAATTCTAAAATTGTTTAACCAACCAGTGTTTAGGCACTGATACAGGAAACCTCCCCTTTTTTTTGTTGTTGTTGTTGTTGCCTACCTGGTATTGAAAAGGGAAAGAATTTGTGGAATCTATGTAGCAAACATTGGTGCAGAATATTAAATTTGTCATTAAGTAGTTTAATGTGTTAAATGGCTGTATAAAATGGAAAAAAAAATATTTATCTTAGCTCTTATTGGAGAAATATAAGCTAAAATCATGCATCCCTTATATTTTCATTAGCTTTCATTTTTATTTACATAATAAGTATACCATAATAAATGTTATATTTTTATTTATAAACTAGATGGCACAATTTTTGTGAAATATTGCCGCAGTCTTTCCTTTTTCAAGTTATCATGTTGAGTACACTTTTTACTCAATGTGGATATTAATATTTACATATTTTTGTTATGTGAATTTTGTTTAAAGCCTGTTTTTTTTTGGGCAATGTAGTGTTTCTCAATGTCCATTGTAAAATGTACGGTATTTGTATTAATTCTGTGTATGGTTGAAACTTTTTGCTAAAAATAAGTTCAACTATTGAAACAGCATTTAAGGTTATTAAAATGTAAAGGTTCACAAGTTATTAGTTGCTTGTTTTGTCTTACCATTTTTGTATTGTTAAGCCATATTACACAACTAGTGATAATGCTAATTCTGAAACATTAATTGCAGCCAAGTTAAATCCAGAACAAAGAAGAAAAAATACCCGGTACTTTAAAAAAAAAAAGTCAACTGATTTTGAAAATTAACTGCTTCAATACTAATACCCTAAGAAAGTCACTGAATAACACTTTTCATTACCATATCATAGAGGTGAAAAAAAGCCATCACTATTAAATACAGTTAATGTATCCAAATCAGTGTGTGTTAAAAAGTTTATTTTTATAAACTTGTATTTACTACTTTAAAAAAACAACCTCACATGTGAACTCTTTTAAAAGGGGTCTTCATTTGACTAAGTGGGTGCATGTAGTGAAGGTATACCTTGTGTGAATGGTATCAAATAAATGAATGGTTAATGAACCCTAAAGGAAATTTATGATTGTAATGAGAACTCAACATACTCACATGTGGGATATTTTTTGTAGACAACATACAATCTTAAAGCTTTTTGTATTCATAAAATCTACATTTTAACATAGCACAATTAAGATTATTTGCACTAGGTTTATATTTTGCAAAACAATTATTTGGTCAGTGTAAACAAAATCAAGGGGTGCATTGATCAAACATTGTTTAATAATACCGGTACCAAATTGAAAAATAAAATTATATAATAATAAACTTAACGGTATTTTAAAATAGCATACTGGTACATAATATCTTTGTAAATGAAATGAATTACATGTAATTTTGTGTTCTGCAATCAATAATTAAGTCTCCTTAACTTTCCTACTGTAATTTAAAAACTGTCATGGAATCCTCATATTGATGAAACTATAAAAAAAATCAAAAGGACGCCATATAAATTGTAGGTTGCCCTAAGTCATAAATCGAAGAAAAAGGTGCGGGAGTTATACCTTCAGTAATTTATACTAAACAAATTATGGCAGGTAAACACATAAAAACTTACCGGGTACCAACAGTTAACACAAGGAACACATTAATAAACAAAACAATTACGGTAGGCTAATATAGGCCTATACAAATATAACTATACGAATGCTACTGAGTAAAACTCCATCAATCATTTTGAATCAATAATGTAATTAATTTTTGATGACTTCGAATTTCATAAAATAGCGCCTACATGCAATACCATATAGTTTTGTTTTGTAAAATGGGTGCTACTTATTGGAGTGCGACTGTGACTGATTACGGGTTACCTTCAACCTATTGGTGTTATTGTTTTTGTTTAGCGCAACTTGCACTCCTCTAGCGCTTGGTGCGCTGTGGTCCATTCACTGTTGTAGACCTTTTTTTTTTAGGGGAGGGGTATTTGAGAGAAGTTTTTTTTCATGTTGCCTTTTCAAAAGCATTAAAAAAACAACAACAGTATATTTTTAAAAAAAAGTAACTCGAGCCTGAAGTCAAGGTCTCGATCCTCCATAATGAAAAGCCGACGTGTTTAGCCACTGAGCTGTTCAAGTTCTTGTAAAAATAGGTTTTATAGTTGTTTTTTTGTTACCGGTAGTTCAAAGTTTGTTGCAAACGGCTTAATTCTCTACACATCTACACAAGGCGTACCTCCCCTTAGCTGAGTATATTTTCTATATAAAATCAAATTAATTAATTACGACTGATTGGTTACCGGTATTTTTTTAAAATTATTATTCGTGTGTTGTCATCGACAATAAATAATTGTGCAAAGTTTCAACTTGATCCGAGAATAGGAAGAAATAACTTGTAAAAGATTCTACCCAGACAGACATACGGAGTGAGTTGATATAAGCTTTGTAAAAAAAAAATTTAAAAAGCGACCACCAACTATAGCAGCCAAAACTGCCAATAACTACAATTTCGTTGCGATGGCCAAAGTGGCGATTTACGATTATCGCAGTCATTGTTGACCACACAAGGTTTTGATTTGTCGAACTGTGTTGAAAGATTGTTCGATTCTACACGAAGTGGCCGGTAAAGTTAGCATGATCAGAATTGCTAATAAGAAATCACAATATTTCAACAAGTCATGAGTGTCCAACGTGGCAAAGTCTGCAACCTTTGATTGTGAATGCCAGTAGTAGACCCAGTTCATCGTCTTGTATTCACAATTGTTGATACCATTCAGTATGTTGCTGACAGCAAGTAGACTAGTGAATGCTTCAATTTCCAGCTTTTGCATCGTTTTATGATGCAGACAAAACAGGCTGAAATGACTAAATGAGCATTATTGTTGCTGGAAACGCCAGACATTAATGAAGAAATTAATGAATCAAGATACGAAATGTAAAGCAATGTTCTGTAATAACTCTAAAAAATTCAAGCATGTGATGTTTGCTCGATGTTTTTGTGGACTGGAAGTCCTAGGCAGCAGCAACTCTATACCAAATGTGTCTGCCAGCGGTGTCGTCTTACTCATCCCACAACATCAGATGGTTTTGGATTATGTCAATGAGGCTTTTGAGAGGCCAATTTTTCTTTAAGTTGGCAGACTGTAACATCTGGGCAACTGGTTCAAGAACGGATGAATAATTGGCTACAATGAACTGTTAGGAACGTGCATGAGGACCAGGCACTGAGTAATACGTGTGCATTTGGTTTCACCAACAGCCGTTATTTGAAGATCCGCAAAACAATCAAAGATCTTCTTAGAGTTGTGACTGAAAGCACGAATGGATTTACATTTCCCAGCCCATCGTGTCTTACACCAAAGAGGTAAATTAGTTACCAACGCTCGTCGCTTGGGACAGTCACGGAAGAATCAATTATATTTTTAATGACATCAACAGCCTTTTAAATAAAGTAATTCATTCACAAAGAAGTAGACCTCTAGGGTTTTGACAACATCCTTCAAAACAAGTGTTTTGTAGGTCTATATGAAAAGAAAACAAGGTTACAAAGACAGTTTATGTGAAGACTCAAACTCAAAATCGGCCCCCGAAGTGGTCCACCCAGGCAGGTAAAAAGGCAGGTTTCAATATTTTCAGAATGACAGAGAAGAATGGAGAAAGAAGGTTGATAGATCTTGTGTGGTGCCCCAGCAGACCAAGGGATAGGTGAAAAAGAATGTGAAGTTAGACGTGAACCAGGCCTAACTAATGTCTTATAATGAATATATAGCCTAATTGTTCTAATTGTTTTGTAAAGAGACAATCTCTTATTCCTCAAGAAAAAAAAAACATTTCCGTAAAAAAAAATAAAAAATCCTTTTGTTCAGTGATGTATCGCAACAGCATCATGCTGCAGTTCACGCGATAATATGAAAAACTACTTATTAATTGTTTTAAATTATATCCAACTTATATGCATACTAAATAGATTTTTTTTGTATATGTAGTAGTTAGTATAACAGAACTTACTTAACAGGGGAGAAGCATGGGGTATCTATGTGAAGGTTACCGTGATAGCTTTTTCAATTATTTTATATAAAAAAAGTAGTACGACTGGAATTCGAACTCGAGAGCTCATGCGTCCTTAAGTCAATACACTAACCATTGTGCCAGCGAAGTGCTTGCGTAAATAGGTTTCATAGCTAACTATTTTTAAAACTTAAAGCGACGACCATAGAAGTATATAGGCAAAGACCTATTAGTCTATGTCGACGACCTAATTCTCTGCAAAAAAGAATAATTAATAAAATTAATTGTAAATAATTTTGCAAATTTATCAACGGACAGTGCAGTGGACCAAAGAATAACATATATAATTATATATACTCAATTGGCTCACTGCTGGGGCAAAAGTATCAGTTTAGTATGGGTCTACTAAAAAATAAAATCCTTCATAGTCCTAAGTTGATAGTTAAGACTCTTGGAATTCTAGGCCAACAAATTCAACAATCTTATCATTCTTCATACAAAAGTTCATCTGTGGCATTATGTTAGACTTACATCCATTGCACATATGTCTAAAAGATGCCTTTAAGATTATCAACAATGTATGTTACTATATTTAGCAACAACGCGCGTGAGTCTGGGACCAGTGACAAGGCGACGCAAGTCTCCGGCACTACTTGCGGTTGGTAGCTGCTGAAAGTTAAAACACTAAAATATCTTATGTGAGACTTTTAGTTATCTTTCACACTATTCAATAGTTCAATGATGTTTTGAAAGTTCAATGCTATTATAATCTAAGGTTAAATAGAATTGCTAAATCTAGTAATATACAACCTATTTGTTTTAGCGGAAGGATACCTAAATAAGTGCGCATACCACTTAAACAAGAGCTTTTGCTAATTTTTAACATTGTAAAGTTCTTAAGTTGTTTCAAATAAATACATTAGACGCATATTATTCCAGTATTCCCCATAATATGTTTGTCCCAACATAGATAGTCAAAATAGAGTCAAGTTTGTATAGCGACCGAACCTCTCCTTAAGAACCCCTGGCCTATGGCAAGACGTGAAGGGGAATAAATTTACACGCAAATTCTGGCCGCCATTTTGATTCACTTCTTTAAGCATTTACTATTTAAATTACTTTCTATTTATCTTTCATATTTTTCAAATATATTCATGGTAAGGTTGATTGTATTTCTTTAATAATTTAGATATCTACATCTCTGACACGAAATTCTTAAGAAACTGTCATAGCAATGAAATCTTGGTTGTGGCACTTCCGCTATGAAAAGAAATCGCGGAAGTGTTAATTTCACTAATATTTTTACTTAAGTAATGTAAAAGAAAATTAAACTATGAGGTAATTACTTCACCTTTCCATAACAACTGGGTGTTTTTTTTTAAATGTGTATACAGAAAAGTAAAAAAAAGTATCCCATTTTAAAGTACCACTCGAGTATTTGTCATTTTTGTGTGAAAACAGACGCGTACCAGTTATCGACAATGTTACTAATCATCAATCATTCAATAATCACTAGATCTAATGTTTACACTTTTATATTTGAATTTATTTTGATTCATTATTCAAAATTATCTAGATAGTCTAGACCCCATGAAATATCTGGGACTATAACTATATAATCTATATTTCTATATATAGAGATCTAAAATCTAGTCTAGAACCTAGAACTAACTTAACTGTCTTAGACTTAACTAAGAAGTAGAGAATAGTGACTGATGAATAGTCTAGCGGAGTCTAGGCATCTAGGCTAGCCCTAGCTAAGAGTAGCTAGATCTATATACTAGAATTAGATTAACCAAGACTAAGATTATGTCATTATGAAGTAGAAGTCTTTTTTTTTTTTACCTATCCTATCCCTTCTAAAGTCTTAGTCTTCAGTCAGTTGGACCGTTGGGGCACCAGGCAAGATTCCTCCCTTTTTTTTTTGCCTTGTTTAGAACCTCTCTCAATGGCAGGCCTGTCCATTCTCTCAATGGCAGGCCTGTCCATTCTCTCAATGGCAGGCCTGTCCATTGTTTAATGTTGTCCTCCCATCGCTTTTTCTGTCTGCCTCTTCTTCTTTTCCTGGCACTGTTCCCTGAAGGAAGGTCTTTGCGAGCCCCGTAGATCTTGTAATGTGGCCATAGGTTTTAAGCTTTCGTCTTTTTACAATAGTTAGCAGGTCATCATGGGCTCCGATCGCTGCAGTAACCCTGTCTCTGATTTCTTGGTTTGTGATGTGGTCTTTGAATGTGATGCCTAGGATCCTTCTTTAGCATGTCAATTCCATTGCTAGGATCCTCCTCTCTAGCTCTGCATTCAATGTCCACGACTCGCAAGTAGAAGTCTAGATGATACTAATAATAGATCTAGAACTAGATTTTAGATCTATCTAGACTATTTTAGATCTATCTCGACTATTCTAGATCTAATTCTAATCTAAATATACTAGATGTAGATTTTAGATCTCTAATACTAGATTCTAGGTTGACTAGACTAGATCTCTAATCTATCTATTCTAGATATATTTAAAATGTAATAGAATCTAGATCCATTCTTATTCTAAATATAGAATCTAGATATTTAATCATTCTAAGGCTTATGGCTTATAAATGGGTTCACCACAATCAATTGATAATTGGTTCACCTGACAAATTGTTAACAGACAAAAGGCTGACATCAAAAGGTTCACACCACAAATGGTTCACTGACAGTTGGTGTTCTGATAGATAGATCTAGCAACGTTAATGTCGTTAAATTCTGCTCATGTGTTTAATTTGTTATACATCTAATAGAAAGTACATACAGTTGATACAGGGGATTTATACATTTAAGCTTTTTCTTTTTTAAATTCTTGTTGCTAGCTCAGCACAAGATTGGGCTTAAACTTAGTTTGACTGTTAATACTTCTAAAGCATGGGAATAGTACATAAAATGTGAGTAAAATAAAACTTTAAAAATATTAACTTGATATCTTATAGCACCCTTGTAACAAGCCATCCGAACTATTTACATGAATTGGACCCTCACATATTTATAGGCAACCTTTATTCCTTCACTGTTATTTTTACATGCAGCCATGTTCGCCCCACCCCTACATGTAGTTATCCTGCTTTAATCTGGTCCAGGTGTTGAGGTACCTATTCCATCATTCGCTATGATTAATCCTCTTAAGGAATTTCATCGTCTTCCCTTTTATCTTTCCCATTCAAATGGATACTCAAGTTAACATCTAATAGAGCACTAGACAGAGTGGTGCCTCTGGAAGTAATAAAACTTTATTGGACAGGGAATCCTTCCCTTTTAAATGGGAAAATCTTCACTGACTAGTCATTGATATTTATTTTTTTATCTACACGTCTACCACAGATTTTAAAAACATATCAATTAAATTAAATTACGTCATGATTAAATGAATACACAATTTAAAAAAAAACAACTACTCCATGTTAGTTTTAAGTTAACGTAGTAAAAAATTTGCCAATTTTTTTAGTGTTTTACAATAATAATGTTACAATGGAATTAGGTGTTAAATATGTCTTGGCATTTTCAGCTGTTAGATCCAAACTGTCAATCAGATAACCTCCATTCCCCTGTAGAGAATCTTTGTTTAGGGGAACAAATAACAATTCCTCATTTGGAAATCAAATAATTACATTTCTCCAGTAGAAGTCATGAAGAGATTGACATCACACTATATAATCTATTCTTTCATTAATAGATTCACCAAAGTATACTTAACATGAAGCTTAAAACTCATTAAATCACACCTGCTTTTTGCTTTTCTTTGTTTTCATTTCTCTTTAAACTTAGCTTCTCCATTGTACATGAAAGAACAAGAATTTTTCTAATAGAAATATCCTTGCTTATTTTTAACTCCCTAGCTTTTTTTTAGTTCTATAGGAAATTTACAGTTGTTTCTTGAAATGTAAACATTTTGTTTATATGTTTATACAACTAAAACAACCATGACACATTATTATTATTATTGACAATAATATCTAGAGTTTTACCATAGATAATATAAATCTAGTTCACTGTAATTAGATAATATATAATATATATATGACTCCAAAAAAAATTCAAGAGCCAAAAAAATCACTTGACAATTGAGGTACCTAAAATGAAAAGTAGAAATAAGTCTACGTTTATGTAATCTAATAATGAATACAACACCAGGAGATTGTCTGTTGCCAAAGAAAGAAGTAAAAATATATCGGAAGATAAAAATTGGAACCAGATAACCAAAATAGTAGGCAAGAGAAAAGCCAAGAAAATAAATCAAGTTATTTGCAATTTTATTTTCAGAAAAAAACAATTTAAAAAAATTAGATTTATAATTATGCTGGTCTCCAGTAGATATTTTTCATGTGAACAGAACTTTAGCAATATGTTACTATTCTGTGAACCAAATGTCAGTAGACTTTGTTGTGTAAACCATTTGTTGGTGAACGTGATCTAGACTTGACTATATTCTTTTTTTTTTTTAACTTTTTTTTTCTAGAATTCTAGATTATTACTCTTTACTAAATCTAAGTAACTAGATCTAGAAATAGTCTCTAGAAGAATTTATAATCTTGATTTAGAATTCTAGATACTGAATGATTTTAATGTTATGAAAGAGAATACACCAAAATAAATCTAATTGCCTAAAGTGAACCAGTTGTTCCAAGTTAAGATAAAAAAAAAATACATGATTAAATCTATAGTCAAGTCCTAAAATTGCATTTTCAAGAGAATAGATCTATATTTAACTCTTAAAAATACTTACCATATTTTTTGCGCATATGCCCCACACAAGGGTATAACCTGCACATGCATATATACACCCACACCCTTATGTACACAGCATGCAAAGCATGAGCTATCGGAACATAAAGTGCTTTCATTGGCATTTGTTTTCTTGGGGTTTATAATGAGATGCTCATAAAGCTTTCTAATGTCCATAGTTTCTGTGCTATGCTATGTCTATGAGTAAAATAAATTTTGTAAACCCTGCACTTTTAATAACCCACACATCTGCAATTCGTGTCTACAAACTTGTATAACCCTCGGGTTTTTGTATTAGACTTAATTTCACTAACTTAATATCAAGATCTATAAATTATCTAGCTATAAGAACAGATCAAAAAGCTTAAAGCATTTCTGGAATGTGTTTTCAAAGTTATTTTTTGAAGAGAAATTTTTTTATGAATAGTCTTAAACATTAAGCTTTTCATAAAAGAAAACCACCAACAATTTGTGTCGCTTTTATTTGTAGAAACTTTTTTTTAAAGAAACGTTTTTAAATAAAGTGGATATTTGTATTGATAATTTTCATTCCATTCTATCACTCATAATAGTACCTATATATTATATTATAATGAAATTTTTTATATATATAATATATATATATAATTATTATTATTATATATGTATATATATTGTGGAAATAAGCTAACATGAACAGGGCCATGGATGATGCTCAATGGAATGTAAAAAATGCTCTCTAATCCAATCACTAGTTATTTATTCACCACTTTGTTCCTCATTGGGACATTTCCTAGTCTGTTTCTCTAAGCTGGAACACCTCAAAGAGTAGAGTCCTCATATCAATTTAGTTTTTTTTTTACAGAAACAACATCTTTTTTTCTGGCCTTAGGAGAATTAAAGCCTTTCGTTGTTCTCAAGGGGCTTTATTTAGATTCTTTCTTTTTTTCTTTATACTTTTTTAAGCTGACTATATTTGTTTCAGTTTTATACTGTGATAATATTTGTTTAATGTAAAAAATTATTAATTGCGTGTAAACGCTATTCAATACTATTTATATTGCCAAAACTATTGGAGATAATTATTTGGCTAATCTAGTGCAACCTTAGCTTAAGTAATTTTGCTACCTGGCATATATACAAATTTATGCAATTGACAGTATGATTCCTAACAGTATCAATATATATATTATTGTTATGTTTTAAATAGTATGATAATATAAAAACAATTAGTTATTTGGTACCAGAAGATTATAGATCTACGATGGCAAAAATTTTGCAACAATGTCTGCATATTGAAAATATTAATCTTTATTGCGTACATCTTTTTTTTTTTTTTTCAGAACATGAGATATTTTAGGGTATGATTGTACTGGAGCATCACGTACAATGTACGAAGGAAAAAATATTCACTACTCTAGTGCAGACAGTAAGCTCCTTTGCTCTTTCAGTGGCAAGCTCTGCAATCAAAGGCGACTTAATGGATATGGCTTCTGTATTAGACATATATTAGAGGATCCAAGTGCGCCTTTTAAAAGATGTGCTTATGTTGCTAAGTCAAGTAATCAGATGTGCACTCAAGCTATTCCTAAACATGAAGAAAGAAGGTCAAACTTTTAATTTTTTTACAGAGGCATTTTTATGAATTATACATTGTGATAAGAAATCTCCATGCTGTCTTAACTAAAACTACTAAAAGACTAAACAAAAATAACTAGGATTCACTAAAAACTTAATATAATGTTAAAATGAAAATATTTTTAAAAATTGTTTACAGTGATCCCTCTTTTATCAAGGGAGATGCAATTGCTGAACCACCCACAATAACTGAGAATCTGCTAAATGGGAATTGTATATTTATTCAAGTACTTATACACTATATAATACCACCACCTCACTTTTACGCTGTCAATATAAATCTACGTACTACACAGTAATAGACAAAATATCGCCTTAGTGGTCTGGTTAGTAAATGATAGCAACACAGCTAATAATAACAATGTATGGTATAAATAAAAGGACAAAAACATAATACTGTTGATTGATAATAAGAAAAATGCACCACTACACTGAGCCAATCAAGCACTGGGATACAACTACAGCAAGCAATCAATTGTGTGTTGCTTACAATTGTCAGTAGGCATGCGACGATTATTCTTATTTCAGAGTTATGTGGCATAGAGGCATTAACCACTTTGCTACCTATCTAGAGTTTGAAACCTGACTCAAGCTGAGCGCCTAAAGGCAGTATGGAAACCTTTCCCAGATACCCCCTCCTCCTGTTGGTTAAAAAAAAAATTCTTGCTATAAGGATAAAAGATACACTACATAAAAGGAATTTAAAAAAAAAAAAAAATATGCACGATTTGTGTAATTCATAAAAAAAATAATTTATAACATTTCTTTATTGTTAGAATTAATACTAGAAATACATATATATGTATAGTTCTAAAATGTTTTTAAAACACGCATTTGAAGGTACATTTTCTTAAATAAAAATGTAAAAAAAACAACATGTATTAAACAATAACTAAATTCCAAAATGAAGATTCATAATTAAAGCAAATTTATAGTTCTAATGTTTTTTAAAAAAACACATTTGAAGGTGAATTGTATTAAATAAAGTAGTTTATTAATGATAAACATTTAATAATAGGCCCTTAATACATTATTGTTGTTTTTGACCTTACAAGCTAATATGATTTGCATCACTGCTTGACCAAAGATTTTTATATGTGAAAATCTATTGCAAGATGGCTACTTTGACCAAAATCTAGTAAAGTGTATTGTATTGTATAGATTGGAACTTTTTTTCCTAATTTTAAAGACCAACTGAACAGGTTTTGGGGTCAATCACAGAAACTGTTTTAATACTTGTTTTCTGTAATATAATGGTTAAAAAAACATGTATATGCAAAATATTTTCTATAACTTTTCAGCCATTAATGAGATATTAGCATTTTAATGTAGGTTTTAAGGACACCTAAAAGTCTTAGTCTCGTAGCCATTTGAGATGAGTTTCTCCCTAACTTCAGGGGTCCGCGACGTCATAAGGTGGAAATTAGGTCACTCTACTAAATATAGAGCTAAGCGAATTATGTTCGCCGGATTTGCCTAGATCCAGTCAAGCGCACTAGTATCGAGTTTTAGTCCACCGTACAATGTGGATCAGTCTGCTATATCTCTTGTTACAGTCATTGTGTGGTTTTTATGACTGTGTGTAAGCTTATCACAGTTAACCAGCAGGTTTAACCTAGATCCATTCATGCGTACCAAGTATTTGACCACAACACAGTGTGTTTCTGTCCACCATATCGTGCAGAACACTTGTATTTTTTTAATCACCAATTCTTTTAATTACCGGTACTTTTCGTTCTAATAACGATGATAATAAAATAGATCTATATGCTAGAAACTTTGGTTGCAGAAACAGCTGCTTTAGCAAGCTTGTGAGAGCTTTTCAGCTGTTTCTTTCAAAGGCAGTCCGCTTTCCTTTATGCTATGCCATAGAAACCACTGGTTTGTCTGCATAATGAATTACATGTGACAAAATATACAAGTTGCAACTGGGTTTGTGTAGTCAAGGGAAATACTGCATTAATCCTTAATTTTCAGAATCGAAGATATAAGGCCTTATAACTTTATGCATTAAATATAAAGGGCATGTCTCAGAAAGTTGAAATTTATCCAAAAGACTATTTTTGCACTTTTTGAGTATTTATAAAGAAAATTTAACAAATTCGTTAATTCAAAAAATTTAAGACAACGTTAGCTTAAAACAAACCAACTGAAAACAAATATGATGACATGTATAAGACTTATTTATTTAAAGATTATTGTCATGACCATATAAAACTGAGAGGACTTCTTCTAAGCCATTGAGTGTCATAGCATCAGCTTTTGGATTTGTAAGTAAAAGACGCTCAACAGTCTTATAAAACACAGTTCAGCTTCATTTTCTACAATAAAATTTAAAAAATATATATTTTTTGTAATAGATCTATAAACACAAATGAAAAAATAAGTAATATTAAATGAATATGAACACTAATATCAGCCTAGTGGAATCTAGCACTACTTTACTAGAATATAACTAGATTATATAGGCCTATGGTAGATGCTAATTCTTATAATTCTAAGAGTCTAATGATGAAAGAAGATGTGGAAAGAGTTTTTTAAAGTAAGTCTAGATTTTATAAATCTAGATCTATATCTTCCTTAACTTTATAAAGAATGATATAATTATATGCTTTCTAAAGACTATTGCTACTACTAAGTCAAAATCTTGTAGCATTTATCTAATAAGGCCCTAATACAAAACAAGAAAAGGCCAACTAAAGATTTAGACAGAACCTTCCCCATGACATATAAATTCATATTATTACAGACCACTAGCGAGTATATTGTTCAGGCTTCTGCGCGGTGTTGATGCTTGTAGATAGATCTAGTGTAGATCTACGTCTGACTGGAGGTAATACCGAACTCAAAACTACTTCAGTAACACCGGCGAAAAGCCGAAACAAACAAAATATGTAGTCGACGCTGATGCTGTTTACAAATCCATTTAATTACTAAGAAGGGAATCGTCCTATGTCAGCTATGTCCGTTAATCCGTATCTATATTCTACTGCTCTACACAAAGCATCCTCTTTCTAGCGTCACTAAGAGCGTTCTTGTTTTTTAAAGATCTGTCACGTCATTTGTCGCTAAGTAAAACTTTCCCCTTATTCCCGAAACAAATAACTAATTCCTAATCATGTCATAACAACTCCTCCCCCTCCCGCTAAAAAAAATTGCCAGTCAATTTTTTATCTACTGTCTTAGTCTTACATTGTGCAAGGGCCAAAATGTAGGGAAACATAAAAGACAACACAACTTGAGTCTTGATTTCGGTTTCAACTTCTTCATCATTGTCCCAAACTCAAGTTGATCTGAACACATATTTCCCTCAAATGTCACAACGTGATACTGTCCAATGTGATATGCCATAGGTGACCGCAGACATAGGTGTCTAGCTATACTTTATCACATCACATTCCAGAGGTTCCACCACTTTCCCTCACACGTCAGGACAGACATTTTACCTAATATGACAAATTAACATTTATCAATAATCGTTCTCCCACTATACACCTAACGTTCGTTCGGGCATTTACAAGTGTATTTTATTTCCTCTCTCCACTTACTTGTCCCAGCGCGACCTAACTCTTTACTGATGTATGATCATGATCCACAACAAGAAATAACTTATAAAACTTACTTTCCCTTGGTATCAATACCTCGTCGCCTTATAAATGCCCTATCTATTCATACCTCCATACCTACAATTCATACATATTCATACATAATAAATAACTAACATGAGTCAATCTAATACTAACTAATACTACAACAACATAATACCCAACTGATTATGACTACTAGCCAACTCGATTACTTAAATTAAAACAAAATCAACTGTGTTCAAGTTATATCCCCCTATCTCAACGTAACTCGAGACAGCATGTCCGCCACTATATTGATACTTCCGCTTATTGCCTTTATTTCAAATTTGAAATTCTGTAGTATCAGGAACCATCTACATATTCTCCCATTCTTCATGCTTTTCTGTTGCATGAACTGGAGAGGTTTATGATCAGTGAGCAAACAAAATTCTTTGCCCAACAAATAACTTTCCAACTTTGTCACCACCCATACTATTGCCAGAGCCTCCCTTTCCACTACACTATATCTTCTCTCCGCTTCTGACAGTTTCCTGCTGACATACGCTATTGGATGCAGGCACTCATATTGTTGCATTAAACATCCCCCTATAGCGTTCCCTGACGCATCCGTTGATACGTAGAACACTTTCTCCTTGTCCGGCAGTCTTAGTATCAGATCAGTTGAGAAAACCTTTTTTAATCTTTTCTATTGCATCCCTGCACTCCGAGTCGCATGTAACTTTCTGTGGTTGCCCTTTTCTCAGCAAATTATTTAGCGGGTTCACAATTTCTGCCATGTTCCTGATAAATTTCCTGTAATAGTTTACCAGCCCTAACAAACTCTTAACCTGCTTCTGAGTTGTAGGTGTCTCCAGTTCCAATATCTTTTTAATGTTTTCTCCCACGGACTGATGACGTTGTTTTTAACCCTGTGACCTAAGAATGTTATTTCTTCCAACCCAATTTCTACTTTCTCAGCCTGTATGGTCAAGCCGTTCTCTTGTATTACTTTAAAGATATCTCTAATACCTTTTACATGGTCATCCCAATTCTCATGAAATATACATATGTCGTCCAGGTAACATATGACGTTCTGCCTATTACCGATAACCGTTGCCATCATCCTGTTAAACGTAGCAGGGGCGTTTATCAGTCCAAAGCTCATACAGTTCCATTGGAACGTCCCGTACGGCGTCGTGAATGCTGTGTATGGTTTCGCCCTCTCAGTCAGTGGCACTTGCCAATATCCCTTCGTTAAATCCAGCTTAGTGAAGATTTTAGCATTCGATAGTTTGTGCAATATATCGTCGATATTTGGCATAGGATACGGATCGAATTCCGTTATTTTATTCAACTTCCTGTAATCCACACAAAGTCTGATATCTCCATTTTTCTTCTTTACTACCACTATTGGTGAAGCGTATGGAGAGACTGAAGGTTCTATAATCCCCAGCTTCAACAAACTGTCTATTTCCTTCTTCACCTTTTCTTGTAGATGTAATGGAACTCTGTACGGTCTCATGAAGATGGGCTTATCCTCCATTAACTTTATATCATGGCTGATAACGTTCGTCTTCCCCGGTAAACTCGAAAAAATTTCTTTGAATTCGTAGACCATGCTTTTTATATCTCTTGCTTTCTCCTGCGACAAGTTCTCAAGTTAAGTTTTTCCCCATGTTTGATTCTTATTCACTTCCAGCAGCGGTATATCTTTAATATCGTTGTCGTTGTTCTCCTCTTCTATTAACACTAGTAAACATTCTTCTGCCTGTTCTTCAAGTGTTTCCTCTAGATCTCTTTCCATATATCTTTTCAAATTGTTGATGTGGTGTGTTCTTACTTTACCATTAATGTCTACTTTGTAATTCACTGCGCTTGTCTTGTCAGTAATTGTGTACGGCCCTTTCCATTGCTTGCCTATCTTGTTCTTCAAATCATTCACCAGAATCAGAACTTTATCTCCGATCTCTAGAGTTCTCATTTGTCTTTTTTCGTTCACCCTCTCCCGTGTATTGTGTTTATATCTGGAGCTGTTGTCATAGGCTTCCTTCCAGATTTGCTTCAGATCTAGTACTGCTTCCTCCTCTTCTGTTTCAATGACGTTTGTTATAAAACTCTCCTTAAAGATTTGTATTTCGTCCCGCGGTTTTCGTCCATAGACTAGTTCGTAGGGTGAGAATTGTGTGGCTTCGTGTACATTATTCCTGTGTGCAAAAAGTATGAAATTGATGTACCGATCCCACTGACTCTGGTTGTTCCGCACAATTTTGGCCAAAGCCCTTTTAAGATCCCCGTTGAACCGCTCACAGGTCCCGTTTCCTTCTGCGTGGTAAACTGATGACGTCATATGCCGCATGCCTGCCTGCTCCATCCAATTCTTAAATTGTTCCGACCGGAACTGAGATGCGTTATCCGTCAGCAATATCTTCGGCATCCCGTATCGGGTTATCCACTTTTGTGTTAGGCCATTAATTATGTTCTCCGTGTCTATATTAGACAATGCCACCGCTTCCGGGTACCTAGTGAACATGTCGATTATTGTTAGTATGTATCTGCTGTTACTTTCCGTTTTAGTCAATGGACCTATAATGTCGATGGCTATTTTCTGGAAAGGTTCCGTTGGTTCGTCCATGGCCTGCAACGGTGCCTTACCTAGCCGTCCCTTAGCTTCTTTCTTTTGACATATGTCACATGAGCCTACGTACTTGGCAATAGTGGTTTTCATGTTCGGCCAAAAGAAATGCCTGGACAGGTTTTTGAAACACTTCTTTGTCCCGCTATGTGCCGCCATGTTATTGTCGTGTACAATCACAAGCGCGTCTTGCCAATACTTCTGGGGAAGTACCAATTGTTTCACTTTCCTCCCATTCAGCATTGTCTGTCTAAACAGTATATCATTTTCAAATTTGAACTTTTCCATTGGATTATTATTCTTCTTGTCTTCCACCCTGGCATATATCCTCCCAACTATGTTATCCAACTTTTGCTCCTGTGCAAAACCTGGGTATTTTCCTTTGTTTCTTCCAAGTCCTCCTGCTCTTCTTTAATTGAATCATTTTCTTTCATTTCTGCTAGTTGGTTGTTCTCGAGTCCGTTTCCCCTTGGTTGTTCCATCACCTCCGTCGATTCACTCTCTATGCTATTTTCCTGCGCCTCTGCTTTCCTTATCCCCTGCGCTCTTGTCATTACCATGTTGCTCTCGTATGGCGTAGTGTCCGTGTTCTGGTTCATCTGTTTTATACTTGTTTTGCCATGCTGCTAGCTCCTCTGCAGTGCACTCCTTCACTCCTGGTATATTGCCAATTAACATGTCTTGTCTCATCTCGGGCATTGCGACTCCCTCGCAGTATCCTGTGTAGAATGGCGTCTCAATGAAGACCCTAAATGCTTCAAATTCCTTGATGCTTCCGTCCGCAAACTCTACCTTCCTCTGGTAACCTCTATAATCTTGTGGTTCAATCAAGTTACTCCTGATAACGATCGTGTTACAGCCACTATCGCGGACCGCCCGTACCGGCCGCTTATTTATAAACCCTGGGTAAAATGTGAAACTATCACTGTTCCCCTTCACAAAGTACACTCTGTCCACACCTCTGGGTTGCTGCTCTCTGCTTTTGCTTCTATTTTCCTTATTTCTATTATTACTGTAGTTATTGTAACCCCTCCGATTGCTATAATTGTTCCTACCACTGGCCCTGCTCTGTGACCTCATGCAGTTCACCGCAATGTGCCCTTTCCTTCCACACGTATAACATGTCACTCCTTTAGCCATTCCGTTAGTAATATTCCCTCTGACGGTTTGTGGCTCTCTCCCTCTGCTTCTACCCCTATCCTTGTTCTCCTGTGTGTATCCCACCAAGTCAATATTTTTCCTGTCTTTATTTGAAAGTGGGTTGCTGGGATACGCCTTTTTATATGTTCTAATAATTTCTGTCACTTCGTCCAACATCTTTGGGTTCCTTTCTTTGACAAACGACTGCAGCTGGAGATCGCATTTGTTGAGAAAGTTATCAACCAGAATAAAGTTCCTCAACCCCTCGTAGGTGTTCTCCACATTCTCGAATCCGAGCCATTTAGTGAAGAAGTCCTTCTCTGAGTTGATAGTTGTTTGCGGATCAACTTGGCTGGATGGAGTGTTTTCGTAATACTTCTTTCGGAATGTTGCCGCGTTGTGCCCGTATGCGTTTAGCAGTTCCTTCTTTAGCACCTGATAGCTGTTTTGCATCGAGTGGTCGTGGTTCTGGCAAATCGTGAGGGCTTTACCATGCACGAAGTCCAACAAGATTTCGGACCACTCCCTCTCTTGGACATTAAACTTTGCTAGTTTAATTTCAAAGCGTTTAAGATAGTCGCCGATGTCGTCCTTGTCTTCCGCAAAAGGTTGTATTTTCTTTTTCATCCATAGCGGCGCTACTATGGCTTTCTATATTGGCGCTATTGTTGCTGTTCCCTTCGATGGGCACACTTACACCAGCCTCTATCCTCATCTGCTCAACTTGAATTCTCACTTTTCTGTCCGCCTCTTCTTTCTTCTCCCTCTCTACACGTTCCGCCTCTCTAACCTTTTCCCTCTCCAACTTTTCTGCCTCTCTAACCTTTTCCCGCTCTATGCGATCTGCTTCTTCTTTTTCCTTTTCTCTGGTCTTTTCCGCTTCTCTAACCTTCTCTCTCTCTAGGCGTTCTGCTTCCCTAACTCTCTCCTTCTCCAAGCGCTCTGCTTCTTCTTTTTCCTTTTCTCTGCCTCTAGCTTTCTCTCTCTCCAAGCGTTCTGCTTCCGCCGCCACCATCTGCTGCACATAGGCAGTTAGTTCTTTGCCTCGCAGTTCCAATTCTGTCTTGGCTTCATGAATTAGCTTTTTTCTAAATTCTTCTAGGTCGTAACCTGAAGTAGTTGCCATATTCCTTATTTGTTACTTTATCTACGATATGGTACCTCTTATACCAACAAACAAAACCCTTGGCGTCTAACTACCAACTTAGACTAATAACCACTTCTACCCTTTCTCAAGATACACTTAGTATCCTTGGTACAAGTGTGTAGGCTACACTTTGACCCGACTGAATACGCTGTGCGACACACGCACACTCAACCGACACCGTGTTACTCAACACGAGTGGCCGGTAAATAGACCAACCTGTCTATTTACAAATACTAAAATTACAAATGGGCAATCAGGATTCACCTCGATTGTTCCCCAGATCTAGTCTAGATTACGCTAGATCTTAGTTACTTCTTACCTGCTTTCACAGCCAGGAGTGTATATAACTTACAACTCATACAAATAAACTATGAAAATAAACTTAAATACGATAAACACCAAACTACAGATCCAGTTCTAATGAATGAGACTTTCGTCTGACAGTAAGACTTAAGACGGGAGTATTGCAAACAATTAATACATGACGTTACTAAAAAAAATGCTTAACTAAATGATTCACTCTCACATACAGGACGCATTAACAGCTAAACATATATATGGACCTCTTGCTAGATTACACCTAATTTTAAGGATATCCCCAATCCACCACGATTTAACCTGGTAGTGATAATCTAGCGAGTGGTCACTTCCTTACAGACTCTAATATTCTAAGGAGAAAGTAGTTAAATAACACTTGACTTATCTGTCTACGAAGCGGCGATAACTCCACAGTCAGTCTCGGGTCCACTCTTCCTACGCTAATGTCTGTCCCGGCGGCAAGGCTCACAGCGATGTCTTCCCTAGCGGTGAGACAAGACCAACGAACGTTTCGGCTCTCCAAGGTCCTCCGGTACTGGTCTGCAATGGCTCCGGTTCTTCGGTGGTACGGCGTCTGGTTCTGGTTCACGGTGATCTGTCGTCTGGCTCCGGTTCGTCGATGGCGTAGAGTCTGGTTCCGGTTGCTGGTTCCGACGCAGGTACGGTGGTTCCAGGTGGTCGTCTGTCCAAAGTGAACCTGTAACGGTCCAACTATTAACACAGCGACAAAGTCAAAGTCCAGTGCTAAACCACGGTTATCTGGCTATCTAACGTGTAGCACAGAATTCAGCCGAGCTGTAAATCAAATTAGCACTACTGTACTTAAGTGCCGTAGGCAGTACGATGTCTCCTACGTCAAAAGTTCTTTGGCGTGACCCCAACGGTCGATCTTGGCCTTGCAGAAGGTGACCTTCACGTTCGTTCTCACTATGCCGGGCAGGCGATATCTCTTCAGTACGGAATCGACAGGACGGTTTTTCTTCCCTCCACAAAAACTGTAGCCTTCTCGATAGAAGCTTCAATACGATGCCACAAGTATGGGCATTTACAAATCACAACTGTAGATCTAGATCTATATTTCGTTACCTCCTAGGTCTACGAGTCCAGGGTCTTACTGGCTTTCCTTCGCCGACGTGGCTGTATAATCAGGGTCTAGCTGCAGACTAGGCCGATGACGTTAACTTCTGCCTCCTCCTAACAGAGGGCTTCTATTCTTCTTGATGTTGCTGCCAGTAAGCTCCGAGTCGGGGGTCGCCACGTTGTTCAGGCTTCTGCGCGGTGTTGATGCTTGTAGATAGATCTAGTGTAGATCTACGTCTGACTGGAGGTAATACCGAACTCAAAACTACTTCAGTAACACCGGCGAAAAGCCGAAACAACAAAATATGTAGTCGACGCTGATGCTGTTTACAAATCCATTTAATTACTAAGAAGGGAATCGTCCTATGTCAGCTATGTCCGTTAATCCGTATCTATATTCTACTGCTCTACACAAAGCATCCTCTTTCTAGCGTCACTAAGAGCGTTCTTGTTTTTTAAAGATCTGTCACGTCATTTGTCGCTAAGTAAAACTTTCCCCTTATTCCCGAAACAAATAACTAATTCCTAATCATGTCATAACAATATATACATATATTGGACTTTTCAACTGATCAAATTTCTCAGAATATATTTATATATGTTAGTTCTTTTATTTAAAAAAAATCCATTGCTATTTACTTGTACTTTCAGATATTGTAACAATCATATGCAAGTATTGGGAATTCTGCCTAAGAAAGAAAGAAAAAAGAAAGAGAAATCCTCTACCAACTCTGAAATTAAAACTCCACTAATCCTAAATAGTGCTGTGAAAAACAAGTTCATCTTCTCAAGCACGAAAGATAATAATTTTTCTGCCATATCTATACAACATTCAAACTCTGATGATCCAGATGACCCATATGCATTTTCTGATACAGGCCCTACTGAAAACAAATTAATTTTACCCATTGGAAATAATGTTCTATCATCTGACAGTATATTGGGTAAATCTCTTCAATCTGGTCAGGGGTTTGTTCGTTCTCCCAACGATATCAGCAGTTCCAGTGGGCTAATGACAGGTGGATCTATGATTGCAAAATATTATCCTGAACTGGCAGAGAAGCTAGAAAAAATGAGAGCTAAGCCTGAGCCAAAATTAGCACCAAAAAGTCGTGCAAAAAGCTCTCGAACTATGAACAAATTGCAAACTAAAATAGCTCAAAACAAAATAAATGAAAAACTTAGAAAATCTCAAGAACATGGCCATACAGATTCTAACTCCAGTCCCTTGCAATTATCAAGTCCAGAGCAAAATTTTGGCTTTGAACATAGTCCTAGTCCAGGATCTGGGTTTAGTCCTGCTTCATCTCATACATTTAGTCCCCAAGCTTCCACATCAAATTATACAGGGAATTTAAATCTTCCTAGATATGATCAAAATTTGACTGTCCAGGATATACCTCCACTACCTCAAGTTGATACTTCTTTGCTAGCCACACTAGCAGCACAAGATAATTTAGGATTTCAAAACTCAAACATTCTTGAGCCTGAAAGACACATGGCGTCCCATACACCACCTCGACTTCCTCCTCCATATCCTGGAGCTTCATCAATTTCTTTAGATCCCCCTGTGAGTGCCTTTAGTCAGCAGGCAAATTTAAATAATGTTTTAGAATCTTTTAACTCAACACATTGTTCTAGGCAGGCATCCATTTTACAAGTTGGACCTTCTGGACCTTCATCATTATCATCTTTGACATTAAATCCATTGCAAAGTCATCAAAGTAATTTGCAAAGCACTTCAATAGCATCATCCTATTTAACATCTCCTCCTTCATTTCCCTCAACTAGTGCTTATCCTTTTTCAACTTCCCAGTCTGGACCTGAAGTCCATTTACCTGGACTGAAACAGAGCAACCACATGTCTTCACTACTACCTCCAAATGTGGATATTTTGTCTCTATTAAATATGAACACCAAACTGAACATTGATCCAGCACTCATGCTTCCCTCTCCAAATTCATTAGCTGCTCACTTAAGTTTACCTCCACCACCACCATATGTACCACCAGCAGCACTACAAAAGACTACTGCTGTCAGTGTGACTAATTCAACACCAAAGCCTTCTATAATTACAACTTCACCTGTGGTCAGTAAAGTTTCAGTTCCTTATGTAAAACTGAATAAACTTACTGGAGTCGTTACTGAAAAAGCAGCCAAACAGAAACTAAAAAGTGATTTAGCAGTCAATTTTTACTCATTTTATGCAAAAAGGAAAACTAGCAACCATTTTTTATTAGGACCAAGTAAGTATATATTTAATTTATTTTGAATATATTTTTAATATCATATTCTTTTATCTTAGTCATTTCACAATTGCCTGTCAATAATTTTGGATAGTTGAGCTCAAATTTATAGTAAAATTAAGTTTAAAAAATTCCTCTATTATTAATATTAATAAATTCATTTAGATAGCGCTGCTCACAAACAAAATGTAAGCTTAAGGTGTATATTGTCTATAGTCATAGTCTATACCTATGTAATGGAACACTTTGCACGTTTGGAGAATTTAGCGGAACACTTTGCTCATTTTTTAGTTTGGCTAATTTCCTATTTGTTTAAACAGATTATTATTATTATAAACATGAATACATTCGCTTAACCAGGATTCTTTCTTGGGGAGAAGGGAGGGAATGGGAATGTTCCATTGTTGTTTTTATTTTATCTAACATTCATTAGTTATTAAGAGAAAAACAATCGCTCTATTAGTAGTTTAAAGGTGTAGTCTTTTTAAAAAGTATGTTTAATATTTTTCCTGTTTTCTTTTCATGTGTAAAACTACTAGTTTAATATTCCAATGGTTCGTGGAGCACCTATTCAGGCCTTGCGGAACCTTAGTGTTCCACGGAACACAATTTGGGAAACTAGACTTTGTACCCATTATAAAATTAATTTTTATTCCATTATAAATATTTCATAAAAAATATATTTTATGTTATTCCCTCTTTTCTAAAAAAAACAACTTGGACTGCTTAAATTAAATTATATCTAAAAATTATTATTTTTTTAAACTTTAGTTTCAAAATTTGAGCAAAAGCATATATTATATATAATAATTCTGTCATTACATTCGAATTTTTTTATGAAGGCATTTCATTATTTTTTCTAACAGAAAACACCAGCCTAAAAATTCAATTTCTTGAAATTATATTTGGTGAATTTAAAAAAAAAAAGTTTAGGCATTTTGCCCATGTACGTTATTTAATTTCATAGTTTTGATGCTAAATGTACATTTTTATAAAAAGTTTGCACAACACAGGTCATGTCTAAAAACTTATGCAAACAGCCATAACCAAGCCAGAATTTTCACTTTTTTTCTAGAAATGCATCATTGTTGTGATAAGTAGGAAAAGTATTACTAATAGTAAATGACCATTTTCTTAGCTTTCAAAACTAAAATGAGAGTTTACAATGTGGATAATAATAAACATTATTTAAAGAAAAAAACAATTTGGACCTCAGGTTCAATCGGAGACAGAAATGGCTGATATTCCATATCTGGAAATAGCCAGGATAAAAAAGTATGACATATTTATAACACACTACCTCTACTTTGTTTTGCTGGAGCCTCACCTGTAAAGCATATTTTCCTTAAAAAGTCTTTCGAATTAGTAAAAAAATATTTGAATGTCAATAGCCTGGGGAAACTTTTAACAGTGAAGCCTTTGAGAAACTACTGGGTTTTATTAGAGTGATAGGATTGATAACTTCCAGTTCTTGAGACAATTTAACAAATATATTCTACACAAATTTATTTCATTGTAATATTTTTTACAAAACTTATATCAACTCACTCTGTCATGTACAATTTTGTACACATTATTTCTCCCACACCAAATATTAGATCCAGTTGAAAATTTACACAATTATTTCTTGTACCTGACAAAACCAGAATCATAAAAAAAAAAACAAGCGAAATATTAAAAATCCTTTTTTTTTTAAAAAAAGAAGCTTATCTATAGGGGAAAAACTCAGTCCTTAAAACTATATCTACCAATAATTTACAAGTTATTTTCCTTATTCAAACTAAATAATAAATTACCAATAATTAATTTGTTTAATGATTCATGTTTTGTTAGGTACAATAAATAATTGTTCAAAGTATCAACATAATTGGAGAAAGTGTGATGGAAAAATAGCTTTATCAATTATTTAAGGAGGCTAAACCCAACAAATTGAGCCATATCTGTGAATACTGAAGAGTTGGTTTCCCTTGTTGCTTTTTTTAAAAAATATTAATTACCAGTAATTAATTGTCTAATTGGTACTTTTTAAAAAAAATATTGATTCATGTCTTGTCTATGTCAAAGAATAAGTATCTTGAGTATGGGTGTAGGAGAAATAATGTGTACACACTTTTTACCAGACAGACAGACAGAGCTTTATAAAAATTAACCAATTAGTTAATTAATTATTGTTAATTAATTATTTTGTTTGGTATCAAATTGTACTTTACAGATTTAGCGGTATAAGTTATAAATTAAAAAGTAAGTAAAAGTTCCCCCTTTCAGACCTTACGATCTATAGGGCAGATGATGTAAAGGTCATCTGTTTCTCTGGCCTAAGGTTAAGGAGGGTGTCATGTGGTCAGCACAGTGACCAAATGCCTTTATTTTTCCTTAACTAATGTCAGGTATCCATAGAGCTGGGTAGACTCAGAGGTTCCCTAAAGATCCTGAAATTAAAAATCCCAGGATTCTAACACAGGACTCCCGATTTGGAAGCCAAGCACTTTATTACTCAGCCACCATTAGTCCCCTCTATACTTTGTGTAGACAAATAGGTCATTGCTTTAAAGTTTGAAATTAACAATAAATAGCTATGAAATCTTCTATTTTTCATAAGCACTTCGCTCACAGTGGTTAATGTATTGGCTTGAGTCCTTGAGTTTGAATTCAAAGCATACAACTTTAAAAAAAAATAAAAAAATACTAAAATACATTTAAAAAGCTATCACAGTAATCTTCATCCAGATACCACTCCTTCCCCTCTCTCAACTGGTTCAGACAAGTGATAGGATCATAACGCATTGAGAAAGATTAAAGAATGAAATAAAAATATTTCAAATCGCAGAGATTTATTATTGTTAGTCTAGATCTATTACAAATTTAATTACATGACTAATTCAAAATAATTGTTACAATGGTACTTAACAAAAGCTTTGTTTTTTTTTAAAGTAGTTTCAAAATGTTTTTCTTGCTTACTTCTATTTTTATTATTTCTGTTTTGGAAGTGAATTCTTTAAAATAACAAGTTTATTGTTTCAGATTTATTTAGTTCAGATGAAGAAAGTGAGGATGAAGACAGTGATATGTTACCATGGCAAAGAGATGTTTTCTCTGCCTCTTCTGATGAAGAAGTAGACAGCGATGAGTATGTTTAGTTAAAAAGTGTTTTTTATTTTCATTGTCACCAGTCTATGAATGTTGATTTTCCATCACATTTAAACATAAAGATTTGATTTTATGAACCAATCACAGAAGCTTGCAATCAGGTTTTTTTTCTTTTGTATAGAATGGGGATATAATATATTTGTACATAGTTTAAAGATGATTTTGTGATACTAATCAAATCATGTATTAATTACTTGAAATTAAGGGTGATAAAGAAAAAATTTTCCTTTCTCCAATTTTTAGCGGCCCTCGTAAGAGGAAAAGCCACTATTAGGTTTGTGCTAAATGTCCGTCTGTCATACTCAGATCTCGAAAACTAGTAGAGAAATAAAAAATATTTTTTTACCATGCGATGCAGCTTGAAATGATCAGGTGCAACGGCTACTTTTGGTTTTCTAAAAGCAAACCATTTAATTTATAAAATTTATTATACAAGAAGCGACTTTTTTCATAAAAATACACCAATTCTAAAACAATTACATAAATGTAAGGGAGGTAATGTTACACTATGTTAACAAAGAAAGACAATTTTTTGTGCTATTTTCAGTATCATTAAGTCAAATATTCGAGACCATCCCAAAAATTTAATTAACAGTGCGGCAATTGATTTATCTGGAATTCTTATTTTCTCTTACTGTATATATATAAACATCCAGAACAATCTATTTTAAAAACTATTGTGATGTTTCGGAAGGGAAATTAAACTTAAATCAGATTTTTAATAGCTTTTAGTTTATTTGTTGTTTTTTTTCAGTATTAACATGGCGAACTGACAGACAAAACAAACAAAAAAATACATACATACATATTTAGTCTAACTAGCCCATTATGTCGTAATGTTTTTTTTTTCCTTTGACGTAATATGTAGGTAATTCTTTAAATGAAATGCTAAAAAAACTGGGTGCACCAATGTCTATGAACCCTCTAGAGCCTACTCATATTGATAAAGACATTTTTAGTCTCACTAGGCAGTGTGATGTAGTGGATTGATGTTAATTCTTTTTATTAAATGAAATGCTAAAAGAACTCACTCCGTGCACCAATGTCACAGTGTCGTAATCTGACTCGTATTTTAAAAAGACATAATAGCTAGATTTGATCTAATCTAGATTTTTTACACTAGATCTAGATTTTTTTACACTAGAGCTAAATTTTTTAAACTAGATTTAGATTTATATTCTAATTAAAAGCATTGTAGATTCTAGATCAAGAATTGCTAGGTCTAGTTTAGGACGTTTGTTGTTTTACATGTTTCGGATGATCCTTCAGAGTTGAAGATGTTTACTTCCTAGTCTAAACTAGATCAAGATCTATAATTTCAATGTCTAGACTTAAAGTGTAGATTTTTATTTCCAAATGTCTAGATCAGTATTGCAATGTTATAAAATACTAAAGTAATCTACTATTTTAAAATCTAATATTGCATTCAGTCTATTAATAGATTATCTAGGCTTTTTTTTTTTTTTACATAAATATTACCTAAATTACATCTACATTATTCCAAATTTATATTTAGATCTTAAGAGTGCTAAATCAGAAGTTTAATTTAGGTAGATCTACATCCTCATTCTAGTTCCATTTAAATGAAAATGCCAATAGCTCTGTTGGTAACTGTGCTGGGACATCGAGCAGACATTGACAAATACAAGCTCGATGCCTTGTTATTTTTTTATTTTTTTTCAATTACAAATCAATAACAAAAGATTATCTAAAATCACTCATCTGACATATTGTACAAATCCGGTAGTTGTCACGCCATAATGTGTAATATATTTCTTTATCAATAATAGGCTATTAGTTTGTTATTAAGTTAACATCAATGCCTGGTCGTGCAGAGCGCCCTGGACCGATTATCTCAACGATCCCGGCTTCATACCCTGCTTGCTGCCATCCCCGTCGTCCAGCGGGAGATTTGGATAAGGAAGTAAATTATCTTTAACTTTCAAGGAACATCCAAAACATGTAAAACATTTTACAGAGAAAAAAACAACAACACCAAATGAATCTTTGAAACATTATTCTTTAACAATCAAATCAAAATCACGTCTTGAATATTCCTTTGGAATATGCGGATCCAACAGGGATCCAACTCTGACAGGGGCCGCCTCTGAGTTTTGTGTGACAACACAAACTGTCTTTGTAATCTTGTTTTTATTTAATTTTAAAATGCATTTTGTAGCTTCCAGTCGTACAATTAAATCCATAATGATTAGGATTGGGCAAGTTAGCAAAAAATCTACCATATAGACTAAAATATTTTCTCCCTTTCTTTTAAACATAAAATAACTTACCTTTCCAAAACATTAGGCAAGTCCTTTTTAATGAGAAGTTTTTAATGTATGATTGATAGAAAATAATTAAATCATACTATCTATTTTAAATCATAGTTCTATGCTTGAAGTGCTGTAGAACTTGATGTTAAATATTTCTTTGATTTCTAGAAGTCAGATAATTTATATTGTGTCAACATCAAGCAAGAAATGTAACATCTTTAACTAAATTATAACAGTGCTTTATATCTGATATTCAACTATTTAAATACTTGTCAAATTTATTTTTTTAAATTATCTATGTCTAAAATCTTGCAGCAGTAAAAATGTTAGGAATCACATACACATGATCTACACTTTACTTTGATACAAGTTCCAAAGATACTCTTATATGTATTTACTTAATATTTTTTTCCTTATTTTGTCACAGACTAGAAAATGATGTGCCAATGGGAATGAGACCTACCAAAATTTCTTTACTGAAAACAAGATTACGTCGTCAGTGGTGTCAAGCTAGAAGTGCTTATAAAGTTAATAGTCTTGTGAGAGAAAATAATAATCAAGCAACATTAGCTCTTATCAGAACTGTTCGTGATAGTGCTGCTTGTGCTGTCAGAGCACTTTGGCAAATCACACATGTGAAAAAATCCAAGCGAAAGTAAGTTATATGCTATCTCGACCCATTTATGCTGAAGGTTACAATTTTTTAGAATTTTTTTCATGAAATTCACATATGTTATGTAAAAAATATAAGAAGCGAGGATGTCAAGAAAAAAACAACTGTATTTCATTGTTGACTTGAGGTGTTACAAAATTGGAATACTAGGTAAATTTACTACTATAACATGAAATTATTACCAGTGTGATTGTTTGATTAGCATCAGAGAATTTCACATGTAGGGCAATATCACATTTTTCATATTGAAATGTTGTATTCTTATGACATTGCTCTCACAGTGTTTACTTTTCCTGTTTGACTATTGCAAAATTGAACCCTCATAATGTGAATCAATGTTGTGCTGCTGAGAAGGTCTTCCTTTTCGGCCAGTATCAGCGGAGTGACCGTAGCTCTTCAAACATGCAATTCTGGACAAAACAGTGATGGGAATTTTCCTAAAATTTTCGGAATTCCGAAAATTTCGTCTGATCTATTTTTCTAACAAAAAAATCCGAAATTTTCCGCAACATTTTTTTTTTTTTGAAAAAAATAATCAGAATTTTGTTAAAAAATTTTTTTAATGAAAAAAAAATCTGATTTTATTATTTTTCCTTTTTTGGAAGAATGCGAAATAAGATTTGATTTGTTTTGAACATGCGCAGAAAATGTGCATTACTTTTTTAGGAGCTGCAGAAAACATACCTCTGCAGCGCTGTGACTAACTCTGTGCACAACATGATAAGGTGTATCCCAAGAAAGCTTACGTGTCTTAAAAAATCACATAAGAAGAAAACAAAAAAATCCCATTGGGTTGGTGTTCCAATAACGTAACTCTTCATTAATGGGTTGAACATCTTCTAAATTAAAAAAAAAGATTTTCAGAGTTTTTTAGATCGAGGTCTGATTTTCAAGGTGTCCGCGCCCCCTGAAATTCCAGGATGTTATGGAATCTCCTGGAATTAAAAAAAAAGTCCTGGAAATCTCCTGGAATTTTAAAATATCTCGTAAATTGTCCTGAAATTTCGCCGATAGGAAAAAAAATTACACAAATTTTTTTTTCTAATTTGGCACCATTGCAGCGGAAATAAATTCGAAAATAGCATTTAGGAGTTTGAGCAGAATGTGTTTACTGCTCCTTGATAGATCTAATCTATTTATAGAATAGTATCATTATCGGATCGATTTTTCATTGAACACGTTGATTTTCATCCGAATCAGAACTACTTTAGGTATCTTTGTAGACTTAATTTTTCTTGTTTCATTTTGTGCTCTTATATTTTCATCGGCCTACATTATTAGATCATATTACTTCTGTGCACTGGCAATTTAATAAATAGGTCTAGTCCAGTGACCTAGATACGTGTCCTAGATTTTGATATCTAGATCAAGATATAGACTAGATTTGACTAGATCTACTAGATCTATATAGAATATAGATCTAGATGTAGATCTAGATTTAATCTTAGTTTCTTATTGTGTGGCACTGTGTTCAAGTCTAAGCTAGATCTAGTATCTAGTCTTATTCAAGAATCGTAGATCTAATCTGGGGTATTAGTTCGAATTTCTCTTATATTTTAAGAATATACAGAAAAAAACGTATAAGATCTACCAATCTATTCACTATTCTATAACCTAGTTTGTAATAAAATGCCTAAATCTGAGACATTGTTTAATCAATTAATGCACTGTGAGTAACTGTGCCAGACTGTGGTTTGAAAAAGATGTAGATCTAAAATAATCTAGATCTATAATATCTAGATTTCTAGATCTACAAACCTGGGCTTCAGAAATCATCAGTCAGTGACGCTAAAGCTTTTTGTTATTATAAAAACAAACAACAAATTATCATTTCAAACATTGGTAAAGCAGCACTTAAAGCGCATCTGAAATCTGATAAGCACAAGCAAGTATAGTAACTCAGATGGCTGCTGTATTTGTCAAAAGGGCTGCCACAGTCTCAGTGATTGTCACTTGTCCTACACCCACAGCTAAGCCAGTAACCCAACAAATTCATAGTTTTATATTACTGCTAAGAAGGCAATCAAAGGTCTTTTGAGCACCTCAAAGGCTGTTTGCCAAAATTGAAAGCTTCATCTCAATTGCAAAGGTTTTGCAACCTTTTCTTTAAAAAATATCTATCAGATGCACTATTGTTGGTTGCTTTATGGCCCAAGATTTATAACACCAGCTGTTTTCAAAGAATGTACCTATGTTGCAGCACTTCTTATTGTAGATTTGACAGACATAAAAAATCTACTAATTTAAAACTAAAGCCAGCACTAGTGATGTTTTAAATTTCTAGATGGAAAGCAGAAAGTTCTCAGTTCTCAAAATCGTTGAAAAATCTCCATTGAAGAATGCTATTTGCCCAAATACCCTTTGCAAGATTTTGATAGCTCCTTGAATGATTTTTATGCCACTTTGAGCATATTGGTTCTGCTTGGCCGAATCAGTGCAGATGACTGTGATAGTCTTCTTCCTCGTTCTCATTGTTATGTTGGAGTGTTCAGATGAGTAGACCAATACATGAGATGAAATGCGCAGTGGTTTCCAGATCAGGGAGCTCTCCATATAGTTTCCTTTCTAGTGGGGTGATTTGGGGCCAATGTCTTATACAGGCCTCTTGGTATAGAGAGCAGTTTTGGAGGACGTGGTCTGTATTCTCTGGTGATTCTCCACATGGGCAGATTTCACTGGTTCCAATTTTGAGCTTCCGGTACATGTGTTGTCGCATTCTGTTGTGTCCGGTCCTGAGTCGAAAGATTAGACGTTGGTCTTGTCAGGATAGCTTATAGTAAGCGTCATCTTTCTTGTGATTTGGATGAGAGCTCGTCCATTTCTCATTTATTTTATTTACTATTAATTTCTTCAATTCTTCTGGATAGAGTGCAGAGTTTATTAGTGTGTTAGTTCTCCCACTCTTGGCGAGTGTGTCAGCCTTCTCATTTCCTTCTAGTTCTATATGAGCTGGGGTCCAATGAATTACAGTTTTTTTGCTGTTGTTGTTGAGCTTTGTAAGTGCTGTTTTGAGGTTATTAATATATGAGGAATCAGAGTTTTGCAGGCTTTGGAGGGTTGTTTTTGCATCGGTTAGTAAGACAATCTGACTGTGTGGGGAATTTGGATGATTTGCTAGGATGGTAGCAGCTAGTGCTAGTGCTTCCCTTTCTGCTCTGTGACTGTCAGAGAGCTCTCCAGTTGCAATAGATTTTTCTAGTTTTCCTCCATCTGGCCATTCGATAAGTATTCCAGCTCCTCCATTTGTGGTGGCTTTATGGGTTGAGCCATCTGTGTAAACTCTGATCCACTGATTGGTAGGATAATTGGTATGTAGAAAACAGTTCACTATTTTCTTGAGCTCTGTTGGTCTGTAATCAGATTTTCTTTTAATGCTTTCAATATGGTCCCTTATAGTAGGAAGAAGGCTTTCGTCTCAGGGTGGAGATTCATTATAGTGTATCGAGGATTCAAGGGTAATTTTTTCAAGTTGGTGTTTCTTTTTTAGGTTTAGAGATTCCTGTATGAAATTGGTCCTTTTGAGGCGTTTTTTGGTGCCAGTTTTATGGATTTTTGTTCTCTCCATGGTTTCCAATTTAGTGAATTGGGAAAGGATTTTTATTTCTCTTCTTTCATCCAGAGAGATCAGGGCAGCGGTTTCCTCCATAGCTCTTATGGGTGTTGTTTTGATTGCTCCTGTCCTTATCCTTAGACCAATATTTTGAACCTTGTCTATTTTTCTTAGGTTGGTTTGGGCTGCTTAGCCCCATGCTGTGGCACCATTTTCTAATACAGGTCTCACGTAACTGGTGTAGGTCTTTTTCAGGATGTTGTGATTTGCTCCCCAATCTGAGCCAGCTAATTTTTTCAAGAGGGATAGTCTCTGGATGCCTTTACTCTGTGTTTTATCTATTTGGCTTTTCCAGGTTAGTCTCGGGTCATAGGTGACTCCAAGGTATGTAGGGCTGTCATTTTTTTCTAAAGCTTCCTTATCTAATGTTAATTTTATTGTTTGCTGTTTTGTTGACAGTGAGAATATGGTATATGTGGTCTTTTTGGTGTTGATGGACATGCCCCAGTCTTTGGACCAATTATTGAATATATTGAGAGCATCTTGTAGTCGCAATTTCGATGTTCCTACATATTCTTCTGTGCTAATTAAGGCAAGGTCATCTGCATACATGCTGCTTTTAACTTTCCTTGGTAGGTTTTGGTTTAGATCGTTTATGAATATTAGGAAAAGTGTTGGGGATAGGACTCCTCCTTGGGGGACACCATTTTTTATACCCACTGTGTGGCTTCTTTGTCCTTGCATGCAAACTAAGGCTTTTCTATTATTTAGATATTCCTTTATCCAGTTGTACATTCTGTGGGATATGTGATGCTGGATTAGTTTGAGCAAGAGACCTTGTTCCCAGACTTTGTCAAATGCTTTTTCTAAGTCAACCCACACAATTGTTGTTGGTTTCTTTTCTTGAAAGCCATATTCTATTTCTTGTGTGATAAAGGCGATTTGATCTTCTGTTGATCTGCCTTTTCTAAAGCCAGCCTGGGCTTCAGTGAGTAGGTTATTTGACTCAAGGATCCATGTCAGCCTTCTATTTATCATTCTTTCCAGCTTGTTTCTTGGTTTGCCGTGCTTTAGTACAGGGATCATAATGGCTTTTTTCCAGATGTTTGGAATTCTGCCAGATTTCCAGCTAGCATTGAATATTTGTAGCAGTTTTCTTTTGGCTTGAGGACCCAAATGAAGAAGCATGTCATTAGATAATTTGTCTGGGCCCGGGGCTTGTTTTGGTTTGAGGACTTTTAGGGATTCATCAAGTTCCTTCATTTTAAGATTAATGGTCATTCCCAAGGAGTAAGCTGGATTGTTTTCTTTGATTCTATCCTGGATTTCTGAGTTTACATCTTTATTTCTACTTTCACTGATTTGTATTTTTCCTACGCTTTAGAAAAACTTAATGAATTCATTTGCTGCTTCTTGGCCTTTCAGGGGTTTGTTGTCCTTTTCTATTACTATAGGAGTTGTTCTGTTTTCTTCCTGGTTGAGACATTTGGCTATGCACCAGAGTTTGTGGCCGTCTCTATCTACGTTTAGCTGTTCTGTTTTTTCATGCCAACTTTTTCTCATGGCGGAAAGGTAATTTTCCCTGAAAACTGCGTTAGCTGCTTTTAGATTTATGTTATTTTCTGTACAAGGGTTATTTTCTACTGTGTTTCTGGCTTCAATAGTGGCATTGTGGAGTTGTTGAAGGTGATCAGACCAGTTGGGGATATAATCTTTTCTTGCTCCTCTAGGAATTGATTCCTTAGCTGCTAGGAGGATTGCTTTGGAGAAAGCTGAGTATGACTTATTAACCTGATTTGATTTGCAGTTTATTGAGGTTGTGTATAGGTCTGTGAGCTTTGAGAATAGGTGCCAGTTGACTTTTTTGTAGTTCCATCTGGGGATGGTGGAGTTTTCTGATATTTTGAAGGAGCTATCCATACTGATCAATATGGGTCTGTGGTCACTGGTGGCTAGCTGGTCTGCAACTTCTCTGGTGCACTTTTTGGATAAGTTGTCAGTTGCAAAGGCTAGATCTGGAGTGGTTGATGTTAGCCAGGCTCTTGAGAAAAATGTTGGTTTATCCTCAGGTTTGTTAAGTAGGATAAGTCTGTTCTCTGCTTGCCATGTTTCAATTTCTTCTCCCCTGGCATTTAGGTCTGGGTATCCCCAGCTCTGAGAGTGATTATTCATATCTCCTAAGACAAGACAGTCTTCTTGGTCTTGTATGTGATCAATCTCTATTTCCTTGTCTGGTGGGAAGTAGCAGTTAAATATATTAATATTTCCATCTGGAAGAATTAGCTTAGTTCCCATTATTTCTGATTCTGAGGAGTTGGCCATAGTTATGTCTGTGGTAGGGATGTCATTTTTAATGAGGGTGAGGATTCCTCCTTTGGGTCTGATTTCTCTATCTTGTCTGATGCAGGTGTAGCCTCTAATGGAGAAACGAAGATTACTGTTCAAATGAGTTTCTTGGATGCAAGCTACATCTATTTCCTTCTCATGCAAAAATATTTTTAGAGCTTCTTTTTTCTTTTCGATGCCCTCTGCGTTCCATTGTAGGATTTTTAAACTTTTGGTCTTGGAGTGTTGGCCAGTAGTATTTACTTTCTTGTCCCTGCTCCTGGCTCCACAGGCAGAGATAGAAGAACCACCAGCTCGCTTGTGTGGGCTCCTTCGAGGCGGAGAGCCCGGCCCCCTACCTGCGCGGCGGGATTCCACAGGCAGGACGCCACATCTATTAGAATCGTTACTGAACTCCAACATAGATGAGGTTGCGTGTCAATGTGTTTTGCGCCAGGAGGCCCATTGACTCTGACTTCAGCCTGCTTTTCTTTCTGGGTGTGCTCCCATAGCCTTTGATCATCCAAGATCATCTGCAAGGCAGCAGGTGTTTATTTTCGGAGTTTTCTCTCCTAGATGAACTGCTATCCCTAGCTAACGAGTTTCATCTACCCGGGTTTAGAGCTAGAGCGCCCTATACTCGCTTTTTGCAATCATTTCCCTGGATTTCTGAGATGTTTTTAGTAAATATTCTAACCACTGGAATACTTCACCTCATCCTCCATGACTGCAAACCAGTTGGTCCGCGGCTGTTTATTTGCTATTCACAGCTAACCCTTATATCTAAGGGTCTTTCCCCTATCCGCCACCTGGGGAGGCGCTTGGTAGAAGGTGGTAGCTCCCCCAAGACTGTGATAGTATTAAATCTGAATTTACACAATAGCACATTTCCATTTTAACCACAAGTTCTGCTGCCTCCCAGTTCTTCAGTGTCACCTCTGATAGACTGAATACTTTCCTTAGCCAGCTTGTGAACACTAAATTTTCTAAACTCTGGACAGTGATGACAGGAATGTATACCATGAGTATGGTAATTTAATTTAACAATTAAATAGAGATGGGAAACGAACCGAACCCGAACTGAACGCACTGAACTTGAACTTCACTTATGACCGAACCCAATTCCATTATCCAAACTTGGAACAGAAAAAAAGGGGGGGGGGGTATTTTGTAAATTAAAGAAAAATAAAAGCGCCCGCCAGGTATTCCTGTGGGTTTTTCCATACGTGCCGACTGTCCCTGCCCCTGAATTTTCGCTGGCTGTTTGCAATATTTTTTTTTTAACCGATTAGCCCACCCTCTCAGTAGATCTAGTAAGTAGAAAGTCAATTTTAAAATATTGTCACTTTTATTGCAATGTCTGTTAGTTGAGAGTAGAATATTTTTGGCCGACTATAGAGTGTAGATATAAATCTTCAATAAATTCATATGTATTCTAGTTTAAAATATATTTAATTATCTTTTTTTCATAGTAAAATCAGTTCGGAATCTCTTTTATAATTATTTTATATTAGAACTACTTAAAAAACTTAATATTTAATTTCTAAATAACAGTATTTACATTTCTTTTTAGTATTGTATGTTTAAAATTTGTGAAGTATTCCGTATAGGAATATTATTACTATTATTCTGGTTTGCATTATTGATCATCAGTATTTTTAATGCAAGGGTGTGGGGATGGCGAGTACCTCGAATTGAGGAGGGGGGGCAGATGCAACTTCCTGACAAAAAGGGTGTGTTATAGAGTGTGTGTGTGTTTCCTGGCGGCGCTAAGAAGAGGTTAAGCAATTGATTTGTGTATGCATGTATGATGAGGATGATGAAATTAGAGTAATGAAAATGTGAAACGGCAGACAATTTTGAAAAATGAAAGAGTAAAGACGTTGTTTTGTGGTGAGCTAGATTTCGTTAAAATATCAGTATATTTCATAAATATTACATCTCTATCTCAAGTTAAATGAATATTGTAATAACAGTTAGGCTATATTGAGCATAAGAAATTTCTTTTAAAGTTTATTAAGTAAAAATATAAAATGTCTTTTTGGTTCAATTCAGTGGAATAGCTAGGGTATTTGATGTCCTGTGCGGAAGCTCCTCATGATGCCCTCAAAAAAACAACATAACAGCAAAACGAAGACTCCCCAACCCCAGAAAATAACTATTGTTAATTTGCAAAAAAATAATCTAACAAAGACAAAAAATGCTTCCAATGAATTCTATGTGTTTAATTTGCTGGCGAAATCAATTTTTCCCCCAGAAATTCGTGTATAATAAATGAAATTTCCAATTAAGTCAGTCATAATTTAGTCATCCTTAGCTGCAAATAATTCTTGATCAACTTTGGTTTAAAAAAACTTCTATGTGTATGTATACACAAACATCACATATATGCGAATCAGATCACGATATTTTGGACTGAGCTATAAAGGCGATGTTTTTTTAAACTCGAGCTCACCAGGTTTTTGTTTTGAAAAATTTGGTACTTCTGAAGAAACTTTGATAAGTCATTGAAGCCTCATTGGCTCCAGGCGAATTTTAAATTTCGCTAGGAGCACTCAAGATTTGTTTCAATCCAAAGTTGGGATGGGGCCAAAAAATCAAAATTTTCAGCCACATCATAAGGTGCTGAAATTTTGTGATAATCTATTAAAAAGACCCAGTACAACAGAGAATAAATTTCCCTCTGTATCTCTTTCTTGTTTGTCAATACAGAATCTTCATTTATTTCGCTAGGCATCTTTTTCTTGTGGCCAATACGAAGAGTTTTTGCACTAATCCCTAGATTTGAGCATATGCTTTCTGCAAAGGTAATACTGGCTTCAGTGAGGTCCTCTGGAAACGGTAGAGTATATCGAAATTCTGCCAGATTTAGAGATTTGGACATCCTAGTGTTGAACTTTCATGAGAACAGCAAATATCAAAGTCTTGATCTCCGCAGTCCATTATTTCTGAGCCATACGAATGTATTTTTTCTAAAATAACCGCAGATATTCCATAGGCATGCTTATTCTTAGTGTCGATGAAGCCCATGAAAGACTTGTGGTTATCCATTACCGTCAATGTTGGAAGCTAGGTCCAACTTTTAGATGCCAGGTATACAATAGAAAATAATCGAAAAATAGATGGCTAGTTTTAATTGTTGTATGATCTATTTCCATGACCACCCATAATTACAATAAATTCTTATGTATTTTTGTAACTTGTTTCGAACCCAATGTTCCTTCAGGAGTGGAGTCCACTAGGATAGTAATATCACTAACTCCAACAAATTGCCTTCATTTTTGTTCTTCCAATTCTTCTTCAAATTGTTCATGATGCCTAAGAGTGCCAGATTCTGATTGGAGAGCAAAACAAATGATGTCCAAGAGTCTCTTTATGTAGGGTTTCCATTTTTTCCTTCTTGTTTCAATAAATCCTGACCATTGCTGTGAATACCGCCCTTTACACATTTCCTCCCAGCTGTCTGAATGTTCTGCTGGTCTCTTCCTATTCAGTTCTTGGTGATAACCTCCATCTATCGTTTAATCCATTTTCATGCTGATGTAGCCTAATACTTGATCTTGAGAAAAGAGTTTGCAGGGGAAGCTTAACAGTTGTTGTTTTTTTTGGTCGGGAGGGGGTGGTAACAATTTCTGAAAACTTTTTTTGCCGTTTAGTATTTTCCTTAGAAGAAAGTAATGTGGACATCTAAAAGTGCGTTAATTAAAGATGTAAACAAACCTAGTAAACTCAGGCTAGTCTTTAGTTAATATTTAAGTTTAGAAAGAATAGAGGATATCAACAAAGTAGCTAAATAAATAAATGTTTACATTTCAAATGGAATAGTCTGAGCTTATGCACTTTTTACTGAGAAAGTATAAATTGTCCTTTGTTTGATGCCCCGTGCGACCCGCACATAGCTTGCTGGTTCAATTGTACGAGCTGTTTGTAAGCAACAGACCAACTAATAAGGAAAGGGGGTGTCGAAATAAATGTTTTCTTTTCAGTGTAACTTATCTGAATATTAGTAAAATTATATGTTTAAATATTAAAATATATTAAGTAAGAAATGTCATTGTATCTTCAAATAAGACCTTGTTAAATGTAGACTGCTTTGCGAGGTGCGTATACAACAATATGGCCAGGGCTGCTTCTTTATTACTAGATTTAATATGGCCCTCGACTTTTTTAAAAACAAGATGACTAGTACGTTCTGTAAGAAAACATAAATATTAGCTTTTTAAAAATTCTCTCTTCTTACTATGAGAAAAAGTTAAGAATGCGCTAAGTGCCGTGTCCCGCCCGGAATTAAACCCTTTGCCGACTTGAGCGAAAACCTGCCGCATCTTCAATTCTATCTCCTTGAAGAAACTTTTACGCTTACAATTTATATATGCAACACTGTTTTGAAAAAAAAATATAACCATAGGTCTACTATATATAGGTGTGTGAAACTGACTCATTAAGAAATTTTTTACAACCCTTGAAATTTATGTAGGCAACATTATTTTGGAATGAGTATTGCCCATAGGCCAATTATATGTTGCAAAGTATTTGTTTTATGAAAAATTCAAATGAAAGTGTTTTAACTAATACATTTCATTAAGCATAATAACTTAATTTCGCTATTACATAATTTCATAACATCGATCCGAGCCAAACCAGAACTTTGGACCTAACCAAACCCGAACTATACTCGTCACCGAACCGAACTCGAACTTATTCTGACCGAACTGAACCCGAACTTTAAAAGTTGGGTTCGATTCCCATCTCTACTATTAAACCTAAATTAATCATCTTTGTCTATTATGTAATATTTCGGCGCCAATTTTATGTCTTGGAATTTTAATATTTCTCCTAGAAAAGTCCTGGAAATTCATATTGACTTTGGTAAAGAAACCCTGGGTTTTACATTGCTTATTTAACTTTGTCTATAATGATCTGTTTATTTTCAGATTGATAAGAAGACTAAAAAAGAAGAAAGTTTGCTGTAATAAGAGTGAAAAGGAAGGACAGTGTCAAAATCTTTGTTTGCCTTATGCCAATCATTGCATTAAACGTATCCTTAAAAATGTTATTTATTTTGTATATTGCATATAAGGATCAAATATATAATCTTTCTTAACATCTTGAAAAATGTTTTGAAAAAGTTCAAATTTGATTAGAATAGTGACTAGCCATTAATTTGTGCCTTATTTTTTTTAATTACTGTGTATTAACTCTCTTTTGGCTCTTGTATGTCAAAACACCATTCACTCTGTAGATTGAAGTTGCCATTCTTTTAAAGTTGTTTACAAAGATTTGTGTAGGCCAAAAACTTAAGTTAAAATCTTATCATGAATGAAATTGGAAACAAATAAAATTTGTTTGTGCTTTATGGTTAATCACATTATTTGCATTGTTTTGAATCTTGGTAGTTTTCTGTGATAGACCAATGAAACAATGTTGTTTAAATAGTTAACAATAAGATTACAAGTCCAAATGCTTCATTTTTATTTGGTGGGGCTCACAGTGGCGTAGCTAGCCATGTGCAGGTATGGGGCATCTAGTGGTGAGGGGCATCAAACTGAGCATAAAATTTCTCATTGAAAGCTGCACATATTTTACAATACATGAACAAACATAAACTACTATATTTGATTTAAAAATTTATTAATTTTGCCTCTGTGTTAGTATTATGGGCGTTGCTCAAGATTGATAAGTCTGGCTGGCGCTCATAGTTAAAATGGTTGTCGGCAGAAATCAAAGGGTCCTAAAGGTAAAAATCTGATAATGAAAAGAATCTTGGATTATATTCATTTTCTCTCAAAGCAGAATCTGGCCCTCAATGGGCATCACAAATGAGTTGAAAAAAAATTGTAAAGTAGGCGGTTTGTTAGTTGCTATGCGGTCTTAATTTTCTCACCTATTTTGGATTCTTGGCCCCTGAATTAATTGAAGTAAACGACGGGTAAGTCTACCTTCAAAAACAATTATCTTCAATTCGAGACTTCACACTTAAATCGAAAACATTAGAAAAATTTATAACATCTAGTCAGAAGGGCAACGCTGAAGCCATTATTATTATTATTCAAAAACCTATTAGCCACAATAAATAGAAGCCAAGCGAAAAAGGTGAAGATTCTATATAAATAAAGAGCTACGGATTGAGATTTATTTTTCCTTGGACGTGATAGTTCAAGAAATAATCACCCAATATGAGCAATAACATGATGTGGTAGGTGAATATGAATTTCGTCGCTTATCCCAACTATTGAATTCTCAAATTGAAATCAATCTCGATAGCGCAATAGCGATTTTGACAAAAATAAATTTCGTCTGGAGTGAAAGAGGCGCCAACAGTTTGTTGCAATTTCTTCAGAAACCTTTGAACTTCTCAAACAAGGACCTGTTTGAAATCTTGAGGTTAGAAAAAATAAAAAGATATCAGCTGCCACCAGCTGATTCAGTTCTAAATATTGTCTAAATATTCGTAATGCATATTGAGTGCCAAATTCTGCTTTAAGAGAAAAAAAATGATGTCCAAGATTCTCTTCTGCTAGCATTATCAGATTTTAGTGTGGCTATAAGCAAGCGAAGTTTTTTCAGACTTGATAAAGTTGATCAAGAATTTATACCAAAGATGCGTTTTACTATCTAGGCATTGGTGGAAAACAGATTTCAATAAAATTATTGATAGTTTTCTACCAAGAAAGATCGTACTATTATTTTTAGTATATTTTGTTAAGGTATAATAACGTATTTTCGCTGTTTTATATCCGTGGGGGCATCAAGAGGAGATGCCGCACTGAGCATCAAACACCCTAGCTACGCCACTAGGGGCTCATGTAGATGATAAATTCAAAGTTTGATTTAAATTTTAAAATAGATGTTACTTTGACTACTTGATATTCTTACATTTATTTAAAGTCATGAATGATGCTTCAATTATTTGCCTTCCAGCAGAAATTCATAAACAAAGATGCCTGATGTTTATTCTTTACTTTAGTCACATAAAACTCAAAATTATTCTGGAAACTAGTGGTACTGGGTATGCATATCATAATAGATTGTCACACTTAGTGATAATTTACTACTTTCAAACATCCTTAACATTAACAAGATATCACATATAATATTAACCAACAATTGTTTGATTTTTGCACTGCAAAGTTTGCTAACAATGTTCAGTGTTGCCTCCCTTCATTTGACCTTCGTCATGAACTGCCTTTATGTCAGGAACACGCTGCCAAGGCTGTATGTTTTAGTATTTTTCAGAATATTTATTTAATATAGAATTGAATCTTGTTAGAAAAATATTAAAATTAATAAATAAAAAGTAAACAAATTTTAATGTGGTAAAAGTTTCTTAATCATAAAACCCCCATAAAGTCCAAATATTAAGACCCAGCTGTGGCCTACATATTTTCCTACAATTTCTTCGTTTCTTCAAAGGCCTCCTTCCTTTTTCTCTTGTTGTAAGTTAAATACACATTTTTAGGTTATATATGTTTATGACTACATTTGGAATTCTAGGACAATTATCAGAAACAATTGGAACTGGAAAATAAGAAAAAGCCGAGGAAAAAATCCAAACCACCAGCACTAACGAGACCCCCAAGAAAAGGCAAGAAGAAAAAGAAAGGCAGATCCAGCAAAGCCCAGAAACCTCTTCCTCCACCTGTGTCCATAGGTTTGGAGTCTAGTATGTCATTTCTAGAATTGTTATTCAAATGTAGACCAAATACAGTTTCAATAAAAATAAATTTTCCCTTAAAATCTTTAATAATAAAACTAGTTTTGTATTTATTTAAATCTAGTATATTCTCTATTACACCAGTGATAAGATCTCTGTTTATCTAAATGATATTATGATGAATGCTTCAATTAAAAAGATAAGCTTGCTTAAAAAGTAAATATTTTTATAAAAATTTGAGAACTATTATTAACTTTAAAAAAAAATGTTTACATAAATGTTACTATTTCTAAAGTGTAGCAGTTATTTCTTTTATCTAGCTTTATCTGATGTAGATGTGACCAGTATAGATACATCTAAACCAGAAGAAAATCTGTTATTAGAATCAACAGAGTCATCTTCCACTGTCAAGGATAACTGTGTTATATCTGATCAAGCTTTGATACCAAACTTTGCATCTCAGGTCAAAAGCTGTAGCAAAACTTTGGATCATGCCATAGATCTTGCTGATGCATTATCTCCTGGTAAGTATAGTTTTCTAGATTAAAGATCATTTCTGTACCAGAACTAAAATAGTTGATTTTTTAAGTGTTACAACAATGCAACAATTTAGTATGTTTTTTTGTGTAAATACAATATTAAATAAAAAATACTGTACTTGAGTGATAATACCATAAAAAGACATTGCAATAATTAATTGTTTTCCAATGATAATAATAAAATACTAATACAGAGATGCCTACTAGTAGCCTCTTGCGTATTTAGTGTGCAAAAGAACATGAAATTTGCAACTATAATGCCTTTTCTGTGACCGCAGCTTTGTTTCAAGGATTGGCCTCTTTAGTCACATTAGAGGAAAGCATGATCACAGATATATTGTATTTTTAAGGGAAATAAATGGTTTTAAAATGTTTAACAGATAAAATAATATATTTAAGAGAATATTTTTAAAAATTAAGTTTATATTGAGTACAGAAACAATATTTTTTAAAAAAAGGTCTATGATTCCAAAGATTAAGGATTCATGCAGTGTTTCACATGGCTACGGAAATCCACTTGTGAACTGCATATTGCTCCACACCTGATGCAGGCAAAGCCATTGTCTGCTGGGGATCTATTTATGCATATTAAATCCATACATATAGAAAAATCACAAATCTAAACATATTATTTCACTTAAAATCTCATAAGAGATTAACAAATTTGGGGATCCACAAGATAGGTTTTTAAAAAAATAGTAAAAAAAAAACCTGTAGTTCCAGTATCCAAAACAAAGACCAATCACTTAGATCAGGAAGAGAGAGAACAAAAAGTGAAACATTATAAAGTTAGTGATACAAATATCATGAACCATTTATTTACTCTCTGAGAGTATGAACACATTTGTCAATGTTGCTCTGTGAATTGTTATGACAGTGTATAAACAAACTGAAGCCCTAGCTCATTCAATATATTTTGAAATTTTTTTGTAAAAGTTTCTAAATTTATTTCATTTCAGCTAGATCTAATTTTTTAGAATGAATTCCTTTTTCCGGTAGTCAAATTGTTTTTTCCCATTTCATTATAATTTTAAAAAATGTGTTTGTAGATTTTGATAAGCCCTTTGAATTGCCTCTTGAACAAGCTTCTCGTCTACTAGATGAATCAGACTTACAGGAAGTAGTCAACAAAATGCCTTTTGATGAGTTGGATCTTTTTGGTAAGATGTCACGGAAACATCTCTCTGACTTGAAAATATCACATTTAAATGACACATCTATTAATATTAAAACATGCTTTCATTAAGGTTGAAAAAGTTCTAGTTATTTAAATTACTATCAACATTGTCAACATACAGTCAGACCTAATTATCTCCACTTCATTGTTGTTTTTTATTGTTTGAATGTATACATGGCTAAATATAAACAAAGATCTATATTTCTATATTTGTATGCAATATAAGTAATCTTTTCAGTGCTATTAACCAGCTCTCACCAAGTTCTTTATAATATACAATTCCCACTTAGTTGTACATAATTAGGTTTTACTTTAAAGAAGTACCCAAAAATATCTGCTAAAAGATTTTTTTTTGCAGGTAAAAATGGGGAAAATGACCAAGACTCAGATCATATGTGTCTAGATTTGAACTCTGCTAATAAAGCCCGTGATGCTCTAGAGAAACTTCTCTCAGGACCCATGTCAGAAGAAGAATCTTTGCAGCTGGCTATGGTTTTAGCCCAGAATCTCTCAAATGATGCTGAGCTTGCTCATAATGCTAGCCTTATAACAGAGGCAATGAACAGCTCTTCATCCCACAGTGACTCAGACATTGCCATTGGTGCTCACATGAATAATGCTGGCCCTTCCACTAGTGTTGACCATCATTTGATTAGCATACAATCCACTAACACAGCAGAGAACACACCATTTGGAATTTCTCATGGTACTATACATTCATCTTATCATCAGCCCATTCATTCTCAGCAGTCTTCTGCAGTGCAGCCATTACATTTATCAAAGTCTTTACTCATAAGCCCATATGGTCTCTTAGATAGTCCTAAAACAACAGTATCCTCCCATGAAACTATTCAGACAAGCACAGTAAACACACTTTCAGTAATGGAAGGACTACAGTCAGTTTTAGCAGCTGATTTGAATGCAGTATACAGCTTGAACAGAACACAGTTATCAGCCAATAAATCAGCTGTGGCTGGTTTGGATAACACTTGTAAAACACTACTGCACCAGTTATCAACAGACTCACAGACATCCTCCTCAGCTGTTTACATTGGTCCCCCACAAGGGGAGTTGATCACATCTCAGATGATGACTACCAATGCCTCCAACTTAGTGCAGTCCCAGAAAAACAATGTGGATGTTACTAGGAGTAATGTCCATATGGATGTTGTGGTAACAACTCAAGGATATAGTACATCATCCTTGCCAGTTATCAATGCCCCCTCGCGGACAATATCATCACAGCACCAAAGCTTTGCTGTGTACTCACCATGCACAGTATCATCTCAGTCATCAGGGGACCTACCCTATTCTTTATCTTTGCCATCACCAGCTAAAAAAGCCAAAATGGATTCTAATGAAGGATCTCTTTCAAAAACTGTACAACATAATCTTCAACAACTTTTGCTCCATCAACAGCAGCAGGGTACAAGAACTATACTTCAAGCACCAGCTGTATCCAATTCTAAACTGACTTTGCCAGAAAATGCTAGAACTTTCAGAGCACATGAAGTCAAGTCTCCAACATCACCTAAACCTAGACAGACTTCCTCACCATCATCTATACAGAGACTTGCTTTACCCATGACAACATCTGGGCAAGAGAGTTTCATAGCTAGTTATTCTCACAAATCTATCCAACCTTCTGATACTATCAAACTCAAGCTTCCATCCACTGGACTTCCAGAGAGGTTATCAAAAGCAGAGAGCTTTCAGATTTTAACATCTACTTCCTCTGGGCTTTCCTCACGATTGAGCCCATTAACTGTGAACACCATTAGATATTCTGATAACTCTTCAATCCTATCACCATCTATTATTACCACTAGTACTAGAAGACACAATCTATTAGAAGATAATGATAATGGTCCAAGTGAGTCTATATCAGTTACAGTACGGCATCCATCTCCTTTGGAATTTGTGCCAAGCACAGTCCGGCATACATTACCTGATACATTTCCCACACCCATGACTTTACCTTCATCTCCAGCATTGTCCCTACCCTTGAAATCATCAACCTCTCAGCCCTCTCTGGAACACAAACTTAGTGCACAGTGGGTCTCAGCAAGTCCTATGGCGGCACTTCAGAATGGACTTCCTTATGGTGCTGCCACATCTCACAGAACTCAGATATCTCATCGGTTTAGGCCTGCTGGTCAGGGAAATGTCAGAACTAAACAGACAAGTACAGCTTCGGAAGTAGCCAGGATTACAGCATTAGCTAATGCTGCAGGTGTCCCTGTAGTTTGTAGCCCTGTTTCATTACCTACCCTTGTACAGAACCTTTCAGCTGCAACATTCAAAAGTAGTGGGTCCTCATAAGTAAGAACTAAAACTAAGGGATCAAAAGGGATGTGATTTTTAAATATAGTATAGTTTAGTAACTCAACAAGTTTTAATTAGTATTGGAATAAAAACAAAAATTCATTATATTCCATATTCGTTGATGTAAATGAACATATTTTCAGAATAACACTGTGATATTAAATATTGAAATTACAAACAAACATTTTGTGAATGTACTTAACAAATGTTGTAACAAAAAATTACTAAAGATTTTGAAAGCCCAAATGTATTTAATACTGTATTGAAATCATTTGAATATCTGTACCAGTTGTGGTGTGCTTTAACTTGTTGAGGAGCAATTGAATAGGTTTTAAATGTGAAAAGGCTTGTTTAATACTATTATTGAATTTTGCTTTCATGTTTATTTAAAAGAAGAGAATTAATGTGGTATCACATTTAATAACAAATACTAATGTTCACAGTAATAAAGAATTTTTCTAAATAATTAAATCATTCTTTAAGAATTCCTAAGTAAATCAAACTGACACTGTCATCCGTTTTGTACTCATCAATTGAAATTGAATCTATGTATTAATTGATATCTTAGCCAATAGTCATCTCAGACCTAAACTAGATGACTAAAAAGACACAAAATAAAAGCCCAAAGTTTTCTCTTCAACTAAATGTAGATACCAGTACTAGATTTGGTTTTGAATTGACTTTTGTTGAGTGTGTTTGTTAATGTACATTTACTTCAAGTTTTATTAATCAGTTGTGTACAAGTTATGACAGAAATAAATTGTAATAAACCTTTTCTAAAAGATTTTAAACTGCTTAATAGGCTTTATTTTTTATTCATCATAGGCAATATGTAATGTTTCTAAAGAATAGTTTTTTCTGAGGCCATTGGTTTTATGCAACTCTTTGCCCAATCATTATACAGGAAACATTTCTAGACTGACTCAAGCTATTTTGTTACACACACCTTTTTGGGCCAATCCAAATTTTCATTAGGTCAGTTACTATGAGTAGCCTAGCTGGCTATTACTAAGATGACACTTATATGGTGCATTGTTCTTTTAAAATCAAAATGATAAGTTTACCTTAAGAAAGTAAATTATGAATTAGTTATTTTTTACTTAGAAGACTGCTTCATTTGGTTGGAAATACTGAGTAGATTGTTTACTTTTGGAACTATCCAGTGCTTATATTTCATGGTGCTTGTCATATTTTCTACTCTATTCATCTAGTTTTTGTAAAAAAGTAATGAGCAGATTGAAAACTAAATGTGTATGTGATTTGTGAAAATTAGTGTTTAGTTATTAATCTTTACTATAAGTAGTTATTAATCTTTACTATCTTTATATGACAGTTTCTGTGCAGTTTTTATTGAAAAAAAATCATGTGTTAAAGAATTTGAATATATCACTTTGAATTGAGTTATATTTTTGAATATAATATATCACATGGAAGTGATGGACCATTGAATGTGATATTTGAACATGCTGCCTCTTGTTCATTTTGATCTGATGACTTGACATACAAGTGCAATCATTATTGTTAAAAAATATTTTTTTTATATAAAGTGAGTGTTTTTCATGTTGTTGTTTCTTTTTTGTATTTGTTTCAACTCTGGGTTGTAATTGTAATGGAATTGGAAGAAGCATTTGAAATATTTACAAATGCTTAACTATCTATATATATACTGTATATATATATATATAAATAAATATATATAATGTTCAATCTATCTGTATAAATGTTTAACTATTACATTTAACAGTTCATTTTATTGTTGAATAAAACAGTTGTTGAATGTTGTTATTCTCATTACATTTGTAGCTGCTAATTAAAATTTGTGAATGTTATTAAAGTAGACAATAAAAATTTTATACAAATAAATGAAAGCGTCCTCTTATTGTCTTTTAAACAAAAAAAAAAGACAAGAATGCAAAGTTATCCTTTCAGAAGGACCAGCTTGCTCAACAATTAAGTATTTTTACCAGCCCTTGGAACGGGAAAAGCCACTTTTTAACTTTCTGTCTGCCCGTCACAGTTACATGGCAAAAACCCCAAAAGGTATTGACAGGTGCACGGTGCTACTTTTTTTCTTCTGGAAGTGAACTTTTCTTTTTTAATATGTACCAGTAAAACTTTTTTTTTCATAAACAATATATCATTTTTAAAAAATTCATAGTAGTCTATTAAATAGTAATGAACGGTAAGGCCATTTTAAAAGTGGAGAAATTATCATATTAATATTTATGCAAATTTATTTGTCAAACAAAAATAATTATTTTCTTTTGTAAGAGCTACACTACAAATGTCTAAAAAAAAAATTTTGTTTAAAAAAAAAAGTAACAATGCATATTGAATGCATATAATTATACCTTATTTTTAAACAAGATTTAAAAAACAGTGTTTTTAATCTGTCCTTTCATCGTACGAGTGCTGAGCCAGTCCATTATTTTCTGTTATCCAGCAGCTTTTCTTTGGAAGACACTTCTTGCTTGCTCCACTGTACCGGTACCTTGAAGGATGACTTTTGATAGTCATGTCTTACAATAGGACCAAACCAGCTTAGCTTTCGTCGCTTCACAGCATTGAGGTTCTTGTAAAAGTACAAACTCATTTGTCTTCTTTTCCTGGTATCTGATACCCAGCATTTTTCTGTAGCATTTACTCTCAAAAGCTTGGATTCTTCTTTCAGCCTCAGCATTACTGGTACCGTACTACCGGTATTTAAAACTAGTGTATCGCAAACATGCTTAAGGCACTTGAACACAGGGAAGGCCAATAAGAATACCTATTGTCTGTACATAGTTATATACATTTTGTAAAACAAGATTGAATAGCATATTTAATATTACATAATTTAAACTTGTGTATTTTGCAATTTCCTTAAGACACTTAACCTTAGGGGAGGACTTCTTCCAGCAGCACAGGAATGACCATTCACCAACCACTTGTGTTCGAATGTCAAACATCAACTATATGATGACTATTGAATCACGAGTGTTGATGCTTGGTTAGCCCTGGAGTATTCCTACAATCTATTGGCAGTTCAACGCTGGCTGCCCTGAGGAAGATGTTCAAAGATTACAGTCCCAAGAGCATTCTGAGTTAAGGCTAAGAAATGACTGGTGAAGGTGCACTGGTTGAATACAATGAGTTGATTACAGTCCCAAGAGCATTCTGTGTTAAGGCTAAGAAATGACTGGTGAAGGTGCACTGGTTGAATACAATGAGTTGATTACAGTCCCAAGAGCATTCTGTGTTAAGGCTAAGAAATGACTGGTGAAGGTGCACTGGTTGAATACAATGAGTTGATTACAGTCCCAAGAGCATTCTGTGTTAAGGCTAAGAAATGACTGGTGAAGGTGCACTGGTTGAATACAATGAGTTGATTACAGTCCCAAGAGCATTCTGTGTTAAGGCTAAGAAATGACTGGTGAAGGTGCACTGGTTGAATACAATGAGTTGATTACAGTCCCAAGAGCATTCTGTGTTAAGGCTAAGAAATGACTGGTGAAGGTGCACTGGTTGAATACAATGAGTTGATTACAGTCCCAAGAGCATTCTGTGTTAAGGCTAAGAAATGACTGGTGAAGGTGCACTGGTTGAATACAATGAGTTGATTACAGTCCCTAGAGCATTCTGTGTTAAGGCTAAGAAATGACTGGTGAAGGTGCACTGGTTGAATACAATGAGTTGATTACAGTCCCAAGAGCATTCTGTGTTAAGGCTAAGAAATGACTGGTGAAGGTGCACTGGTTGAATACAATGAGTTGATTACAGTCCCAAGAGCATTCTGTGTTAAGGCTAAGAAATGACTGGTGAAGGTGCACTGGTTGAATACAATGAGTTGATTACAGTCCCAAGAGCATTCTGTGTTAAGGCTAAGAAATGACTGGTGAAGGTGCACTGGTTGAATACAATGAGTTGATTACAGTCCCAAGAGCATTCTGTGTTAAGGCTAAGAAATGACTGGTGAAGGTGCACTGGTTGAATACAATGAGTTGATTACAGTCCCAAGAGCATTCTGTGTTAAGGCTAAGAAATGACTGGTGAAGGTGCACTGGTTGAATACAATGAGTTGATTACAGTCCCAAGAGCATTCTGTGTTAAGGCTAAGAAATGACTGGTGAAGGTGCACTGGTTGAATACAATGAGTTGATTACAGTCCCAAGAGCATTCTGTGTTAAGGCTAAGAAATGACTGGTGAAGGTGCACTGGTTGAATACAATGAGTTGATTACAGTCCCTAGAGCATTCTGTGTTAAGGCTAAGAAATGACTGGTGAAGGTGCACTGGTTGAATACAATGAGTTGATTACAGTCCCAAGAGCATTCTGTGTTAAGGCTAAGAAATGACTGGTGAAGGTGCACTGGTTGAATACAATGAGTTGATTACAGTCCCAAGAGCATTCTGTGTTAAGGCTAAGAAATGACTGGTGAAGGTGCACTGGTTGAATACAATGAGTTGATTACAGTCCCAAGAGCATTCTGTGTTAAGGCTAAGAAATGACTGGTGAAGGTGCACTGGTTGAATACAATGAGTTGATTACAGTCCCAAGAGCATTCTGTGTTAAGGCTAAGAAATGACTGGTGAAGGTGCACTGGTTGAATACAATGAGTTGATTACAGTCCCAAGAGCATTCTGTGTTAAGGCTAAGAAATGACTGGTGAAGGTGCACTGGTTGAATACAATGAGTTGATTACAGTCCCAAGAGCATTCTGTGTTAAGGCTAAGAAATGACTGGTGAAGGTGCACTGGTTGAATACAATGAGTTGATTACAGTCCCTAGAGCATTCTGTGTTAAGGCTAAGAAATGACTGGTGAAGGTGCACTGGTTGAATACAATGAGTTGATTACAGTCCCAAGAGCATTCTGTGTTAAGGCTAAGAAATGACTGGTGAAGGTGCACTGGTTGAATACAATGAGTTGATTACAGTCCCAAGAGCATTCTGTGTTAAGGCTAAGAAATGACTGGTGAAGGTGCACTGGTTGAATACAATGAGTTGATTACAGTCCCAAGAGCATTCTGTGTTAAGGCTAAGAAATGACTGGTGAAGGTGCACTGGTTGAATACAATGAGTTGATTACAGTCCCAAGAGCATATTATCAAAAAGAAAATCCTTCTAAAAATTAAATAATATTATCAGTATATTGTATGTGTGCTTAGTATATGACATATTTGTCAATGATCAAAATTGGACCAGCAGATGTTAAACCGATGTGCCGCCAAGCACTATTTCTAGTATTGAAAGCCAACAAAATGCATATTCTGAGGTATCTACAGTGCATTTTCCTGCTTTAAAAAGTTTTATTTCAAAAACCTAATGTGCTATTCTTACTGACTTAGACCCTCCCGCGCCGTTCGGGCATTTGCCGTCAAGCTGTTTCCACAAAAAAACTGTCACTGGCCATGCCTGAAGCCTCTTCTCACTTGCTCTGAGGACCTCCATGATTGTGTGGAGCCAAGTTGTACTAGGATGTCATCGCAACTCTTATTATGCGTAATTCATTTTGTCAGAGAACATGTCACGCAAACCTCATGCGACGCTCTGCCACAATCTTACTAAGGGGTCGACTCCCAGTTCGGCATAGGATTTCCTTGATTTAGACCCGATCTCTATAACTGACTCCTAAAAACTGTCTTAGCCACATTTAGTGTTTTTCAATTTCGGCAGATGACTATTCACTGAACTTTATTAATGGAGCCCCGCCACTGGTTAAATGTGTAATCTCTCTTGAATGCGCTCTTGGAATTAGGTGACTGTAGTTTGCAAAACGCTCTGTAAGGGGATTTTAAACTCAAAACCATCTTGAGGGGTTTTAAACTTTATAACAAAAGAAGCCATCTGTAGGTGAGGAGTTTAAACTCAAAACCCCTAATTCGCTTGGCTACGCTAAAATAATTTTAGTGTGTAGGCCTAATTTTTATATTGAAGAGGTATTTTTTTTAGCATCAAACCCCTCTGAAGGGAGGTTTAAACTCAAACCCCCTTTTGGCAACGGGGGGGTGCGTAATTTGCTTTTTTTTTTTTTACATAGACGATGTATTTTTTAGCTTTAAACCCCGCTGGCGGAGGGGTTTAAACTCAAAACCCCCTTGGCTATGCTCATAGCAATTTGAGTGTGTAATTTGCTTTTCTTTATATTTAAAAGGTATTTCTTAGCTATAAACTCCACTGGAGGGGAGTTTAAACTCAAAACCCCTTTGACTACACTCATAGAATTTTGAGAGTGTAATTTGCTTTGTTTTTAACATTAAAGAGCTATTTTTTACCTTCAAACACCGCTGAAGGGGGTTTAAACCATTTAGCTACGCTCATAACATTTTGAGTGCATAATTTGCTTTTTTTTTTTTCATATTGAAAAGGTATTTTTAGCTTCAAACCCCGCTGAAGGGGGGTTTAAAATCGAAACCCATTTAGCTACGCTCATAACATTTTGAGTGCGTAATTCGCTTTTTTTTTTATATTGAAGTGGTATTTTTTTTAGCTTCAAACCCTACTGAAAGGAGGGGGGGGGGGGGGTTAAACTCAAAACCTCTTTGGCTACGCTCATAGAATTTTGAGTGCGTAATTTGCTTTTTTATATTGAAGAGTGGGTTTATCGTAAATTTTGGAGGGGGGTTTAAAATCAAAATCTTCCTTAACTGTGCTCTTGGAATTTGGGGATTGTTTTGTTTTAAAGAAGAGGGCAATTTCACTGCAAAACCCCCTGGTAGGGGGGTTTTAAACTAAAAAACCATTGGCTGTGCTGGGGCAAGTGATGGTTTAGTATTGAAATCTTACCAAAAATAAACAAAATCAAAGGAAAAATCAGTCACTAAAATTCGACCCCCCCCCCCCCCGCTGGATACGCCCATGTCTCCGTATGGTACCTTGCTGGCCAAACAATACATTTTTTTGTTGCTGCCCCCCCCCCCCCTTTCCATTTTATTTGGTATGACATAGGATTGTAGTTTTAATATTATACTGAAAGCATTGACACCTGCCTTTTTTTTACCAGTATTGCTTACCAAACAGATGTGTTTGTGTGGAAACAAACTCTCTTTGTAATCTTGTTCAATTTTTGTAGCGGGTACTAATCTTTTGTGAATCCTGAAATCACGCCTTTTCATGTTCTAAAAACTTTGATGAACACTCAAGACAAAGTTGTTATCTATATTTCTTTTTTAAGGTTTAATGATATTGCAAATGTTATGAAATGTTAAATGTACATACACACACACACAATTTAATATTTCACAAAGTTTTCTGCTTCTTTTTGTCGCTTCATTAGCTCATCTTCCTTTTGCTGTTGTTCCAAGGCTATTTGAACTTCCTTTAATTTCCTTATTTCCTCAACTTTAGTTGGTCTAATATCTGGAAATATTAAAGTTCGCTGATAACTTTTCAATTATAAAATGTTAGAAAGTGATTATTGTGTGAATATATTTCTATGCTGCTTGTTAGTTTTTTAGGGGAACACCTGTAAGAACAAAGCTCAATTAGTAATGTGCCCAAACATCTCAAAAACAAAAGCACGGTGACACGACAAAACAGCGCGGACTTATATACGATGTGTATAAAAGTGCGGATTTTAGTAAGTGAAGGACCTGGGCAGCATTTTTTTTTTTGTTGAGGTCTCTAACTTCTTCAATATAAATAGATGTAATATTATTTGCAGAGAAAGAGAGTACTTTAAAATTTTATCTCATTTTTCTTTTTCACCAATATTTAAAATGCATAACTTGCTAAATAAATATGATTTTAAAATATAGTTCAAGGTTTAGCTAAGATGATGTTTGTGTTACACATGTGTCTTATAGTATACCGGTAATCAGTAATTTCCGATAGCATTAAGGAATGTTTCGAGATCTGAGTGCAGGATAATCTATCACGAAGAAACAATCCAGTGAAGGGATGGCTTCATGCATTTCAGCTTATTGACGGTCACCACCCCAAATGTCTACAAGTTAATCTCTCACTTCCTCAGAGAGCGGGAGAACAAGATTCTGAGATACAATGCTGGAGAACGAAGTAAAGCTGCAAGCAAGACTAAGTACCTCCAACTAAACAGACGTCTTGAAGCTATATTGCCAACGTACGAAAACAAGCCACTGATGTAGTTTCTGCGTGACATTCCATATAATTTAACCTTGTGAAAATTTTGTGTGTGTGTGTGTGTGTGTAAATCTGACTAGTATGGAAATATATTTGCGTGCTTTCAAGTGCTTTTTTTTGGATTATAAATAAATGCTATATTTTGAATTTATTCCTTTAAGCAAATTTTTATTTTAAGATATCTAAAGTGTTTCTTGCAAAATGACTGAAAAATAAATATAACATTACATTACAAAAATATTGGCTCTGTTCATATTTTACGATAGCGGTATTTAACGTATTTCTTGCAAAATGATGGGAAAACAATTTCTGCGCTATTTTGTCGGCGCTATGTTGTAGAGAACCCAAAAGCACTATTGGAAATCTGATGTCACCATAATCCATTCTCTGTATAGTGCTAAAAAAAAGTACATTGTCTTCTGCAATTGAAACATTCATTTTGTAAATTAAATATGCACTATTGTTACTATACATCTAGAATTCATATGTGTGTTTGAATAGATATATGTAGTAAGAATGTAACTATATAGTGGCCTCCTTCAGTCGTAGAACGACTATTGTTCATCTCGAACACTTTTTCATATGGCTGTGGAGCCCTATTTTGGAGAGACACTCCAGTCCACATATATTGCAGGTCAAGGTGGCTTTCACTTTAATGGTAAAGGTCGGCCATTTTTCGTATGGCACGCTTTTCTTCAAGAGCTGAAGCCCATGTTTTCTCGATGTCCATTGCTTTCTTGGTCACCGTCTCTCTTCAACTGCGGTCTAGGGCTATGTCTTCCCAATGGTCATTATCAATGTTCACTTATTTTAAATCCATTTTATCACATTCACGTGACGGAGGTGGGGGCGACCAGTTTTCTTGAGCCAGACGCGATTTGCCCGTACAGAATGATTTTCGGGATGCGATTGTCCTCCATCCGGCAAGATTGTTAACGCCGGAAGTGGTAATGGTTCTAAGCCCACAATTACCTATAAAATGCTTCCAATGGCAAATGTAACTATAAGGGAGATAATAATCCTACTACAGCCTTCTATAAAAAAAAAATTGCATATCATGAGCGGAGTAAAACAATGATATGTTTTGGCTCCAACACAATTCGGCATCTTCTTTTCAGTCGTAGGCCTACTCACCAGCGCTCTGATTGTAGAAGCATTTCACTGCTTAGCATAGTTGGAAAGGCTTATGCTAGAGTAATACTAAAGCGGCTGCAGATCTTGTCGGAACAAGTTTACATAGAGTCGCAGTGTGGCTTAAGGGCGAGTAGATCTAAAACAGATATGATTTTCTCCTTTCGACAGCTACAGGAAAAGAGCTAAGAACAAAAGCAGCCCCTATTTATAGCATTTATTTATTTGACCAAGGCTTTCGACCTAGTCAGCAGAAGAGGTCTGTTTGCCGTACTAGAGAAAAGTGGCTGTCAAAACAAGTTACGGAAGTTACGGTATGATGTATATATATATATATATCATACAATCATTTAACAAATATCAAAAGTGTGGCTCCTTCTGTCTCGGAAGACAATGGATGTGCCCAGATGAGTCAATGGTTTTGGTTTCTTCTTGAGACTGGGCAGAATCTGGTTTGACTAATCAAGCCAATTCTATATTGGCAGAGTTCGACACAGTTCGTGCATGTGCGTGCATCTGTTTATGGCTAACTGTTTGGACAGCTTTCTTTTTCTTTCTCTTGACTAAGGCCGCTTCATTTCTTTTGCTCTCGGCGAGGTTCGTACCAGTCCGTCTCCATGCTGTCCTATCTTGAGCTACTTCCTCCCACATATTTTCATTGATGCTTGTGGTTCTCATGTCTCGCTTGCAGACATCTTTATAGGTTAGCCTTGGCGGCTCTTAGGTCTGACTCCCTCCGCAAGTTCATCATATAGAATGTCTTAGGGATTCTTCCATTGGCATGCAGGTGACATGTCCGAGCCAGCGTGTCAGAACAACATCGATAATGTGCATATTGGTCAGTTTCAAAACGTCCCGATTGGAGACACGATCCCTCCAGGTGATGCACATTACGCGTCGCAGGTAGCGTGAGTCAAATTAATTTATGCTCTTGGCGCATGTATGTTGACCAGCTCTCACTGCCATACAGAAAACTGCTCAGTACACAATCATTGCAGACAAGAATTTTGGTTGTCGTGGTCAATTCGCTTGGAGAGTTTTGCCATAGCTGCAGAAGCCGTTCCTATTCTTTTTGTCAGCTCAGTGTCTAGATATAGGTTGCCGGCGATTGTTGATTCCAGGTAGGTAAATTCTTGCACCACCGTAAGGGTGTGATTTCTAACATCAGTGGTATTTTCTGCGAATAGCCCTGAGGCGGAACTGTCAAACTGTACAGTGCCCTGCATATTTTCGTGAAAAACTGACACTAGTTTCCGTAACTTGTTTGGACAGCCAATTTTCTCTAGTACGGCAAACAGACCGCTTCTGCTGACTTGGTCGAAAGCCTTGGTAAAATAAATAAATGCTATAAAGAGGGGCTGCTTTTGTTCTTAGCTCTTTTCCTGTAGCTGTCGCAAGGAGAAAATCATATCTGTTTTAGATCTACTCGCCCTTAAGCCACACTGCGACTCTATGTATATATATATATAGTGTTATAAACCTGGTGGTGGCCCAGATAGGGGTAGTGGTACGTGTGTAGTCAACCGACGCAAATCGCCCCAGGCCAGCGCTAGACGAGCGGTCAACCTTGACGAGCTACGACGGTCAGTCGAGACGAGTGTCAACATGACGGTTCGGGAAGGATCGCCGTCGTGAACAGAGCTCAGGAGCGACACGAGGGATGTAGTCATGTGACGAAGCTAGAAACGTCCAGCGACGTTCTGTCCAGTTCTAGAAGGCCAGCAGGGACCCTATATAAAGATCGGAGATGTCGCAGTCAAGGGGGTTCATGACAGAAGGTTCTCGACAGGGGTTCAGAACAGGTCGACTACAGCACAGTTCAACGGTGTGGTTTTGTACTGAGCATTACGACGGTTCAGTGCGGAGTACTGTCAAGTACAGTTGAGACGACTGGCGTCTTGATCTTGGTCTGCGATCGAGTCCGACACAACGAGCCTAGTGTGTGAAGTCAGTCCTGTTGAACCCAGTGCAAGCCCGGAACGAGACGGAGAGGCCAGTGCAATAGTTGATATGGCGATACGGTGTTATCGGAGAGATATTTGTACAGTGTACATGTTGCCAATTGTACAGTATCGGCTGTTATTTATTCAACTATTAAAGTGTTACGTTACTTTGGAGCCCTGAGTTGTCAAGTTCTTTAACTTGGTGGTGTATGGTGCATTTTGCAGAGAGCCTGGATAGTGAGATTCGTAACAATATATATATTTATACATATATATATATATATATTTGAAAACAGGCTATAGGGCTACTAGAAGATATGTCGTTCTGCAAGTATATCATGTATAAATCTCTAGTGTTTGTGTACAACATAATGTGCAGTTCAAAGCGAACCACGGCAGTCTTTGGTTCATTGCTTCGAACTAATTAGGGTAGCTAGACTTTTGCATAATTTGTAAAAGCCTTCATGAATGATATTGGGAAATGCTTCTATTAAATCTTTAAGCATGTAGTTTTTCTGAAATTGACATTCTGCAAATAACAGTTCAATATTTCCATTGCCTTGCCTGAATGCATTTCTTTGTGAAGTTGTATTCTACTTAAAAGCAATCTTGGATTCATCCAGAGATTCAAGAGAAACTGTTTAGTATTAATAAGAGAAATAAATGTATTCACTTGCAACTAAGAAATTATGCTTGCAACTAAAAACAATTGAAGTGTACATTGCAACCCCTAATCAAAGGTCTAATTGACAGTAACTAGATATTACAACTAAACTATAATTAAACTAAAGGTATATATAAATATCTAAGAGCTTACATGAAAAATAGCTATACAGTTGATAGGCTAACACAGCACTTCCAGCAAGAGTGATACCCATAAGTGTTCGAACAGTCCAGAGATGTGCTTTGTCTAAAAATGCTGCTTGCTTTATTTTCTTCATTATCTGTTCAAATTGAATAGAAATCTGAAGACAATTGTATCCTTCTGGCGTCCTTTGAAAATTAAAGAAAAAAAAAGTTCTGCTTTTTTATTTAAATATTATAGAACTCAATGAGTTGTACAAAGTGGCCGAAGGGAGGGTGGGCCATGTGACTACAAGTCTAGTGTGTGGTAAATACAACAGCAGTGAATAGTACTGATGGGAAGCATTTCTTTTCATATCTGGATGGTCATGAGTGTTTCTATTCAAAGGCTTGGGCCCTGGTTAGACTTTTATAGCACTATATTTAATTTTCTCTAAAAATTACTATACATCCTAAAGCTGTCACTCTATATGTCACATATTTATAAATCATACAAAGTGGGAGAGGGGATCTAAGATTAATTATATAAGACTTGTTGCATCCCCACTGTAATCTGCTGATTGGGGTAGTAAAAAAATTTAAAATGTTAAGACATATTTCAGATGGTCCTTCAGAGTTCAAAATAATTTACTTCCTAGTCCAAACCTCTTGCAGGATGATGGCGGATGGCAGCGGGTGGGGTATGAACCCAGGACCACCAATTATTTCTCCCAAGGAAGAGAAAGATTATCTGTGATGGTTGAAACTACTGTAACAGAACTTGGGCAGTGGTGTTCCCATGCAAAATCCTCATAGCTACTAGCTTCTCTGATTTCAAAACTTCTGCTGTTTGTACCGCAAATATAACAGGATTTTGAGCGGTATCATATATGAAACATTTAAAAATCTGGTTTGTTTTGAATGAAGACATTTACCAATATCTTTCACTTGCCTTGTAATTGTCATGAGAAAGGTCTTTTCAGGACACATTTCTTCCATTATTGTTAGCAAGCACTTTTTTTATTCATTCGCTGTTGGAAATGGCTTGATGTTTCTACTTACAATGTGAACAACTCTGTAGCTAGCCTTACAGCAGACTTTTTTCTAGCCTCTTTCTGGTAAATATTCTCAATAATCAATCCTCCACTCTAATAATTTCGTCCCAAACAAAGAATGAAGCTTTAATTATTTACCTATTTGGTATCACAAAGATGTTTAATGTTATGTTCTTTAACAAGAGTGAATCTTTCTTGACAATTCATTTACCCTACGTAGCAACTTCTTTTTTTGTGGAGAGGGATTTTCTATACTTTGTTCCAACGTTTCGGTAGGCCAGTTGGAATGTTGCGGGCTGTATTTTGGGCATCACTGGCCTAGTCCATAGCTATGATAATCACTGGTACAGTTATATAGATCTAAAAGCATTAGGATAAAGAAATCAAGAAAAAAAAGTTACATCTCATCTACACCCCTTCCTGTCACAAAAAGTAAATAGACTGTGCATTCTACCGTTTCTAATGAACTGGGCAGTGTAGGCCTAGCCTAGAGCTTTCATAGGTAACATGTGTCGTGTAGTTGGTCATGACAAGACGACCATGTGATAGTGTTTGTTGTATGTTGAGTGGTCAGGCTAGAAAATACACACTGACATGGTTAACATGTACATCTACCCTTACACTAGTTACACAGGTCAAATGTTTAACACAGATTTTTTTACTTTGCTTACTTACTTAGACTTACATCCTTCCACGCCATTCGACGCATTGGCGGCAAGCTGTCTTCACAAAAGATCTGTCACCGGCAATGTATGAAGCCTCTTCCCACCTGGTGACCACTGTTTTGAAGTCCTCCATGAAAGTGAGGCACCAAGTTATACGAGGACCTCCCGATTTGTGCTTTCCTCATATTGGCTTCCATGTCATGGCAACTCTTGGTATGCGTAGTTCATTTTGTCGGAGAACATCTTCCGCAAACCTCATGAGACACTGTCACAATCTCACTAAGTGGTCAACCCCCAGTTTGGCATAGGCTTTCTTTGTTTGAGACCCGATCTATATAACTGACTACTAAAATCCCTCTTAGCCATTTTTGTTGAGCCACATTTAGTCTTTTCTCGATTTTGGCAGATGACTTCCATGTCTCACATGGGTATGTTGCTGTTGGGAAGATGATGGTCTTAAGAAGGTGTATAAAAACATTCCTGCCTTTCCTATTCAGCATGCTACATCATAGTAGACATTCCCATCGTTTGTTATGATGCTCCCAAGGTATGTGAACTAGTCCAACTCTTCAAGCTTTGACTCACCAAGTCTGACAGGGGCACCCTTTGCACTCACAAAATTTTAGTCTTATCCAAGTTTATGTGGAGGACAATTTTGGGTGCCTATTTATCTAGGCTCTCCATCATTTCTTGAATGCATTTATTTGTAGCCCTGAGTAGTGCAACGTCATAGGCAAAGTCCTAGTTCGTCATTCGGCTTTGTTAACACCATGGAATAAATACCGAAGGCAGTCTGATTCATTGCTCTCCTCAATTATGTAGTCGATGGCTAGGGGAAGAGGAAGGGAGATAAGATGCATCCCTGTCTCACACCTGTCTCGATGCTAAAGAACTTGGTTGTTCAAATTATATATATATATTATAGTAGTAGATCTTAGTATATATATTTTACTAGTATTATATAGATCTTGATAGATTACAATATATTCTAGATATGATCATAGTCATAGAGTGGACATAGATCTAGACAAGTATCTTATAAAATAAATTAATAAATATTAATTAGTATAAAATAAGTAATAGTATGAGTAATAGAATCTAGTATAGATCTGTTCTAAATCTATTTAGTATTATGACATTAGTTATTATGTACCCACTATTAACTAGATCTAAATCTAGATTATTCTAGATAAGAATCTTGGTCTACCTCACTGGACTCCAGAATGGCAGGCTCAGTACCTGTACTAAGGCTGTACAATAATTAGAAAAGTGTTAAATATGTAACCTAAACTTTAGTCACTTTGCTATACTTATAAAATACTATAATTATTAGATCTAATCTAGAGATCTATTTTTTCTATATATATACTATTAGATCTATATACTAAAATATAGTCCATAGATTTCAAAATTTCATAGATTGATACTTTACTGTGATAGTTATACTATAGATTCTAGATATAATACTAGACTGAGCTATAATTATAATAGATTATAGAATCTAGGGTAGATCTAGTTACTAGTACTAGTACAGAATCTAGATTTAAGTCAAAAACCTAAGCCTTACTTAGCCACCTTAGGCTGTACAATAACTTGTAGATCTAGTAGTTGTAGAATGTTCAATGTAGAGATGTAGTTTTATTGTAGTCTTGTAGTAAGTTGTAAACTAGATTATAGATCTAGTCAATCTAGAATAACTAAGAATAGATTAGATCTACTAGATCTAGAGTTACTAGTTAGTCTAGGGGACTAGAGATCTACAATCAAGTTTAGATCTCGATTTAATGATCTAATCTAAATCATTAAACTATAAAAAAAGCCTTTTAATTCTAGATCTAGATCAATAAAGACTTTTTTTTTCTAATCTGTCTAGACTAGATCTAATCTAGTCAAAATAAAGTTTAAAGTTAAAGTAATGGTAAGGTAATCTATTTTTTCAATGCTCAAAAGAGAAAGTGAAAGAAGTTTGTAGGACAGGACGATTTATCGTTTAGTTTTTCTTCCTTGGTTCAATAGTAAGACAATAGTAATCTGTATTATATTTTGCCAAATAAAAAACGTATTATATCCTGCACAGACTTCTCTCTCTTATTTCTGTCTCCCCCCCCCCCCCAATCTCTCTTAATTATGACCTATGGATCTAGGGATTCTAGTCTATATAACGGTATATCGCAGTATAGCTTTTTTTCACCCCCTTTTTTTTTCCTGAGGATTCTAATTACGCATTTTCCAGCTTTTCTTCTCACAAACAAAAATGCTGGTCAAATCAGCACTTTTGTAATTACTTTTTCTTCTTCTTCTTCTTGAAACTGTCAGGTAGAGTTGAGTTTTGGGCTCTTGGAACTCTAAGCCAGCAAAAGGGAATAAGAACTCCTTTTCACATCCTGAATGAGAACAGTGTACACTGTTCTGTCTGGCGGGGTGTCAGACTCGCGGCCAGAGACCGCGTGCACCGGGACCCCTGCCAATTTCCTTTTCTATACCAGGCTAACCGTGCAGGACATGCCATTTATGTAACGGCGCCTGGATTGTGACAAGGTTGTGGAAGCTTTTTTACAACTTCGCAAAGTGCAATGAGGATGCTCTCGCACCCCCTTAGGCACCCCCACGGGAGTCTTGTTTTGCTACCCTTTAGCATAATCGTTTCCTCCAAGAATAGCATGATATTTGATATTGCCAATATATTGCGCTGGATGGCTGCCTTATATATGGTATGTGCTTTGGATTGTTGTTCGATGGTATGGAAACTGCCCTCTGCCAAGCCCCAGGAGGTTTATGGGCTATGATCGAGTCTGGGATCATCCGAAACGAAAACAACTGTAAGCCTACTTAGACACCTTAATTAGATTTTTGAAGTTCCGAATACGGAAGAAAAAGCCAATTTTAATGAACCATACATTTAGAGTACACACACACACATATATATATATATATATATATATATATATATGGCGGGCATTATAAAGCGGGCCATTCCAAATAAACTAACAGATACTAGAAATTACGGACCAAAATTTTGTTAAGGAAGCATTAAAATGCAGGTCATTCAATTACGGACTTAGGCGTAGGAGGTATTTAAAAAAATGAGATAGCATCGGGCCAAAGTCCTTTGTGGAACAGTGTTACGACTGGAAAAAAAAAGGGGGGGGGGTGGCGTTTTACTAGAAGTGAAAAAAAGGAGGGGGTTACTGGTCAAAATTAACAGTTTATGGAACAAATCAATGGTAATATAATTATACTGACTCATGTTATTATATGCATTGATTCTCTCTCTCTCTCTCTCTTTCTCTCACACACACATGTATATAATAATCATAGCAGTGATATTTTCATAAATTATTATAATGTATTTTATATTTCTAACAAATGCTAAGAGGCTACCGTACGTTTCACTTTATAAAAGTTTTATTCATAATAATAGATTGGTCTACTTGATAGATGAATGTACAATGTTGCATATTTTTTAGTTAAGTAAAATGTAGGCCTTTCATTAATCTATCAAGTCATCATCGTTTTGATAGATTAATGAAAGGCGTACATTTTAATTAATTGAAAAAAATATGCAACATTGTACATTAAGTGTGAGATATGTATTATAGTCTGGATCTAGATCTTGATCAATATTTGCTGGGGGATACATATTAAATTGACTAGTTGGCAACAGTTTCGGCACTTTTTAAATTTTTATCAATGCCGACAATGGCTGCAAGTAAACATTCAAAACATCAAGATTTAGACTATAAACATTTTCTTATATTATATTTATTTATGTTATCATATATACCAGAGATTGACGGGAATAATATTGAAAGAAAATGCAATACTTCTACATGTAAGAATTCTAGAAGTCTAATCAATCATAATCAATGAATTATGGATCTAGACTAGATTCTAGATCTAAATCTAGGAATTTAAGGAATCTACTAACAGGACTAACTATTATCTAGAGACTAGTGCTAGTCAAATCTACTTTTACTTTCTAGTGTCTAGTCGCCTAGGCCTAGCTAAGCTTTAGCTAGGCTAGGTATTACTAGGGAGTAGGGTAGTCTCTATCATAATCATAATGGTTCGACATAGAAAAGAATATAAACTATCAAAATCTTCTTTAGTAAATTAGTTTAAGGCTAAGTAAGGCTTTATAAGGATAACTATTATTTTAACTACTTATTAAATACTTATAATAACTTATATTAGATATATTATAATTATATTTGTACCCCTAACCGCCCTAAGGGTAAGGCTATCCCTATCGGGCCTATCTATCTAGATCTAGTAGATCTAGCTAGAGTATTCTTGAGTCTATAGATAGATAGTAGTCTATACTATAGTGTATAGTCTATATTTGTTATTATATTATTTATATTTTATTAAGCCAATAAAGGTCAAAGAGGCCATAAAAATCTAGATCTAGTTCTAGAGTCTAGAGATTAACTACTTATAACTAGTACTACTATTATTAGACTAACTATATTATATTTATAGATATATACTCTACATTTATTTATTACATTACTAATACTACATTACTACTTCTTTATTAGTATATAACTCCTACTAGTAACTAGATCTGCCTCTAGTAGACTAGTGCTAGATCTAGTACTACAGTACTAGACAAGTAGATCTAGATCTAATTATTCAATTATAAATATTAATTAGAGTAGAGTAGTTTATAATTTTATATATTCGGACACCTATACTATAACCTATCTATAGTATAGATAGTATTATACTAGTATAGCCTACTAAAGTCTATAGAACTATAGAAGGCAGTATAGGCCAAAATGTCAAAGTTTGACTTTGACAGCGCCTTATAATGGTTCGACATAGAAAAGAAAATGAAGTATTAAAATCTTCTTTAGTTTAAGGCTTTATAAGGAGAATAAGGATAACTACTTATACTTATATTATAATATTTGTACCCCTAACCTATCCCTATCTAGAGTCTATATTTTTGTTATTATATTTAATTAAGGTCAAAGAGGCCATGTGTTTTCATTTAATTTCTAAAGACAAATTTGACCCACTTTATTTGATTCCGGACACCATAATTTATTTCAGACAGTCTCTATATTTAGGTATCAATAAACTCAGATTTTAATTCTATATTAACATTAACTAAATTTTAAGATCTCCAGGCATAGCCCCTGACAGGAAATCATTAAGATGTTTTCAAATTATGCATAAATACGAACACAAAAAATAAAATATGAACACATTCTACCAAAATTAGGTGACTGTGATAGTGACTTCTACACAGACTTTAAGACTTATTTTATGTTTGCATGATTAGATGTGTGTTGAATGTTTGTGTTTTTTGTTTATTAAATTTGTAAATTTCTAATACAGATGATCTTTTGTAGTATAGTACAAGTTTGGATAGCTATTCTTTCCTAACTGAATCCTCTATATTCTCTCTATATAAATCTAGATCTATTTAGTTTAGTAGGTCTAGAATCTAGGCATTTAACTTAATTCAATGTACCAAGCTCACTCCAAACATTTGCCCATTTATTCTCTATAAAAAAAAAAACAAACAAACATAATATAAGATCATTAAAATTGATGTCCAAAACTGGCTGTCTGAAATAAATTTTGGTAAGAAAATCGTAATTTTATTCAAACATCCTAATAATTTGTGTGTGTGTATGGAATCAAATAACTTGGCTTATGAATCAAATAAAACAGCTCCAAAAACAGAAATAAATATTGCCTGGCTCATTAGCATAAAAATATAGTCTTAACCCTAGGATGTGGTAAAGTCATCCGGGTAACATAGGAAAAAACAACAACCTGACTTACACATTTGAAATTCTTTTTTTTTTACATTACAGCTAAATGGAAGGAAATTGGGTCAGAATCATTGGGAACATGGACAAGCACATTATACAGCACACTAGTTTCATATTAAATATCAAAATAAAGATTTAATGAGCACAAAAACAGCGAGTGTCCGAATTCATGTAATGTCCAGATTAAATAAACTACTCTAACTCTAGATCTAATAATAAATAATTTTAATTTATGATTATCATATTAAATCATGTTGAGTTGATGTTCTTCTGCTAGATTCTAGAGCTAAACAATCATAGTAGATGATCTAGACAGTACTAGATCTAGCTAGATCTAGATTTATCTAGATTAGATCTAGGACTAGATCTACTAATCTTAATCATTAATTTGATTAATCTAGATCTAAAAAAAATCTAGATGACTAGTCGCAAGGGTTGTGTCCATCCATCCATCCATCCCATGGAGGGCTCTGGCCTGCTTCAACACATCCTTCCATTCAGATCTCTCCTGGGCCTTTTGTCTCCACGCCCTCCCAAGCAGATCTGCTTCCACATCATCAATCCATCGCATTAGGGGTCTGCCTTTGGACTACACAAAGCTAATAGCGTCTTTTCCCCTTGCGGAGCCGCTAAAAAAGTAGAGGGCCATATTAAGTCTAATAATAAAGAGGCAACCCTGGTCAATAGTATTATGCAAGAGACAATCTAGGCACATACGTAACATATGTCTGTAATAAGCATGATCTTTTGAAAGATCATTATTGTGTTAAGTAAGATGTCTCTTTCGATGACCTTTTTTTTTTCACACAAAAGTTGTCACTAAAATTAAGTGCAATAGTCAGAAGAAATTTGACAATTCAGAGACAAAAAAAATCAGAAGAATCACACTAGCGGAGATGTTTTGAAATGTTTTCTTCAAAAACTTTTGACCCATATTGTTGCATATGCCTCTCTCAAAACAAAAAAAAAAGATCCACATTGGATAAGATATTATTAGAAGATGAACTGATGTCTCTTACTTAAGATATTGTTACATATTTCAGAATCTTCTGGGTAAATGTACTAGTAGGCACACAAATAAAAAACACTGTAAAGAACTTGACGACTAAACTTTCAGCTTCATATAACTTTATTGACTATTAACTCTAACAATTTGTTACTGTAACATGTAGCGTAGAAGACTGTACTATATCTGTCAGTTTACAGTTAGCTATACTTCGTTGCAATACATCTCTTCACTTTGTTGCAATTCATCTCTTCTCAACTTGCATCGAGCCGTATTCCACAGAACAGACCAACGACACACTTCCCAGTGTTGCTCCAGGCCTCCCAAACTGAACCAAGTCGTACTCAAGTCTACCGAATCAGAGCCGTACACGTCTTACATCGACTGTATCGACTGTAACGGTTCAAGTCCACTGTAGTTCTCTGTATAGATTTTAACGACAGTAATCCACTCCAATTAACTCTACCCTAGTTAACTTGCATCGAGTCGTACACATCTCTCTTCTACTGTCTTGCACAGTAGACAACAGTACCGACGACTCACTCACGACTGACTTTCACATTAACTCTCTGGCTTATATAGAGTCCCTAATCGCTTGTCCAAAGTTGCACAAACACGGCTAGTATCCTCTGGAATAACACGTGAGGAAACGTCACATCCTGTCTTTTTTTTTACATGTAGATTCCAGAGAACACCTGCTGCAGTGTCATCAAGCCGGGGTCACACGTACTGACCTCTATCTGTCACTGTTCATTAGTAACTGCCCCCTTCTTAGATCTATTTATCCCCTGGAACAACATGTGAGGACACGTCACATCCTGTCCTTGTTTATACGCGTAGATTCCAGAGAACACTGGCTGCAGTGTCATCTCCCTGGGGTCACACGTTTACCTCTACTTGTCACTGTTCATTTGTAACAATATCTTACTTTTTAAAATTACAAAAAAAAGTCATTTTACTTATATTCAAACATTGATACATTTCTTTTCTCTCTCTCTTTCCTCTCTTCAGAATCCCCTTGTTTTTTTTTTTTTTTTTTTTTTTTCACCGTGGGCATGGTAATGCTTTACCAATAAACCACCACACACACACACAGAGTCTAGAAGCTGGTCATTTATGTTTAATATATGTATGTATCACATTTGTTTCAGCACCTAGCTTCAAACTCTATGTTTACATTCACAGCTTAATTGCTCATACCCACTGAAGCTTCTATATGTAATGTGCTTATGTTGTCCACTTGTCATTATGAGAGATATACAATTAGATAGAGACATCGATTAGATAGAGACCTTTGACCACTGGGGTGGTAATTTGCATACGGGCGAAATGACTCTGGACCAGAAGAATGTTTTTTGGACATTCCGATAGTCTATAGGTTAAGTTTGCTTAGTGCATTATCGCTAGAGGGTGGTGTCGTTTCCAGTGTCACTGGTTTGAGCTTCGGTCGGCGCAGTCCCTTATTTTCATAGCATCTTAATTCACTACTTTCTCTCTTAAAAGCTTGGTCCCTGGTGCTGCTATTCATTTATGTTTAATATATGCATGTATCACATTCTTTTCAGCACCTAGCTTCAAACTCTATGTTTACCTTTTTATGTAACACAAATTAATACTTATCGGTATAAAACAATAATATTAATTTATGAAAATTAAAAACGAAAGCTTACCAACTACGGAAAAGTCTCCAGGATCTATATCTAAACCAGATCAAAATTTTATAAATATATATATAAAACGCTTTTAAGACACATAAAATTGAAATCTTGAACTAATTATCCATGTTGCTATCAGTGCTATCATTAGAGAAAGGAAAACTGACCAAATGTGGACAAGTTGACAGCTCTAGCTCTAGGAAATATATTATGTTTTATGATGCAAATTAATTTTTTTTTAAAATTTAACTCTAATTTGTAATTTTTTTTTTCAAAACTTCATATATATGAGACAAGCAGTATGCACTGTCTACGCCCATTGATTTGTTCCCATGCTTTTTATTGTTTGTTATGGCTGAAACACCCTCTTCTTTTCCTTTTTTTTTTTGTATTTTAATAAAAGGATTTCATTTTAACAATCAATCAAACATACGTTTTTAGCCCATGAATTAACGTATCTCTTAAATTAGTGATGAGTGGTGAATGAATGAATCAGTCAGTCTAGGCTTTTGTAAATATATTATAGATTACATGTAACTGTTATCTTCTGAAGGTAAAGTTGTGAACATTTCATCAAGCGGAACACCTTCTGTAATTATATGTGTACCAGAAAACACAGAGAAACTTTGTATACTGTGCTACCCTGGCTTTAAGAAAACTTGGTACAACATGTGGATTAATCCTAAGGTAGGTTTTTACTTATGGTGAATCAAATTTGCTTTGACTCAAGACTATTTCTTGCTCTATATACAGCGATGCCCTTGCGAATATTGGTATGGACAGTATAGAGGGATTTCTTATGGTCCGACAGTTACGCTGGGCAGGGCACATATCCTGTATGGGAGACGAACGTATGCCAAAAGCAGTCTTTTGTAGTGAGCTAAAAGGTGGTCGACGTAATAGAGGCGCCCCACGGAAACGCTTCAAAGACCATCTTAGGCATCAACTTTCCTTAGCTGACATAGAAGAGAGCACCTGGTTGCATGTGGCCTCAGAATGAGACAGTTGAAGGTCACTCACAAAGGCAGCGGGATACACATTTGAGACCAGAAGAAAATCCGCTGCCGAGGACAAACGTAGATGGCGAAAAAATCAAAATCGACCACCTGCGGACAATAATTATGCTTGCCCTGGATGTGGCAAAATATGTAGGTCACAGCTTGGGCTGCGCAGCCATGGGAAATACTGCATTCCTCACTTATCTTTGGAGTCAAAGACAAGCCTTATTATTATTAGTAGTAATTCTAGCTCTACTCCTCAGTTGTATGTTTTTAAAAATCTTAATATTTACATTACTCAATCACTAGTAGGTGGGGATTTATTATACAATTTTTCTCATTTATTTGCGTGAGGCTTAGGACGTAATCATCTTCTTTTTTGAAGTAACGTCTGTATCATATAAGATATTTTATTCTTTGCATATTCATCATTTTCTACTTGACTTTTTTGTACTCATTGACCCTAAATATTTTGAATTGATTTGATAGCATTTCAATAGCTATTATGATAAAATATTTTTGTCATTTAATTCTGTTGTAGCTGTCAATTATCTTATCAGAGCCAGAACAACTTTTGGAAGTTTACTTGGGTAACAATTGGTCATCTGTATTCGACATTTCTAATAATGTTGGACTCCTAAGTTGGACGTCATTTGGATTTATAAAAAAAGACTATGACTTTAAACCCTTTGAACCATCATGTATTGGAGTGAAATCAGCAAAAAATGTCACAATGAATGTTGTAATAAAAAGTAAGTTTGTATTTTTTTTTTGGTTCTCATTCAATTCACTAAATAATTCAAGAAACCAATGAAATTAAAACACTGAGGCTATAATTATTTCATTGTATTTAAAAATGAATTATTTCATGATATTGATGTGACTTGTATTGACTAAGACTTATAACATGTTTTCAGATCCAGAAATTTGGTTTCTTTTCTACCTAACAATGGGCATGAGTTTGTTTTTCTTAGCTCCAAGTTTGAGCAGGTAGTACTGGTACTATTTGATTTATTTACTTACAAAGTGATACATTGAGTTCATTAAATGTTATCATGTTAAAAATTGATGAAGTAATATTTTTATGCCAACAAAATTTGTTTGAAATGAGACTTAATTCTGTAGACTTAAGCTATAAAATAAATATTGCATTGCTTTCTTGCAGGAATGTCTTGTTTCACTACAGTTCAGGTATAGGTATTGGAGTTCTTTGTTCTATTCTCATTGTAGTTTTTATCGTCAACAAGTTTCTACCACAGGTATTTCTACTTTTTAATTAGCAATTCAACATCAGTGATATAAATTTTGACTGACCAAATGATAGTTTTGCACTTAATAGCAATTAATTGCCAACATAAAAAAAGCAGTTACATCCTTAATAAAATAGAAGTATTATTTTTCCACAGAACTTTATGTGGTCTTAAGGTTTGCTAGGAATTAAGGATGTCTTCTTTTGTCTTATAATCTAAACATTAATCAAGATTGATGATTTTGATTTTGCTACATTATCAGCTTATATTTATAAATCTTTCCATGTTTTAGAATTGTCATTGATTTATTTTCCTATTAAATGTAAGTAGCAAATGAGGTTACTGAAATTGACTCAACTTGTATGTGTTAGAACAAAAGTTACTGTAATATAAAGAAAATACTTAGTTAATGTACTCAACTGTTAACAAAAATATAATGTTGAGTAAAGAGACTGTAAACTAAGTCACTGGTTTAGTATTCACCTTCAGAACAGGAATCCAAACTCAAGGGATTGTACCCTTTTAATTTGCGCTTTGATACCCAGATGGCTGCCTAGTGTGTGCTCTGGAATGCAGTATCAATGTTTCCGGATTCAAACCCTAGCCCACTGCCATCTTGCAGGAAGTTTGGGCTAGGATATAATAATCTTCAATTCTGAAAGAACATCTGTAACATGTAGAACAATTGAAAACATCATGATAATTTAGACAACATATTAACACATCATCTAAATTTTAATTAGCAAAATTTTTAATGAAATATTTGAAATTGTCTTTAATTCTGTCTTTCACAGAAATTAAAGGTTTTAGGCTATGGTATTGGAATTATGAGTACATCAGCATTGCTATATCTCTGGAGATTTTTCTCTGATTATATCCAAGAAATTATACAAAATTATTGGCATGTAAGTATTGTTATTGAACAAAAAAATTTCAAATGGCAGGTATACTTAGCAAATTGAATTGAAAACTACTCTAACAACTTATGTATATTTTGGTGAAAAATGAACTCTCCGTACCTAATTGGCCATTACATCTTGATAGAAAACTGAGATTGTTCATTAAGGAAAAATAGTAGTCATACATATTGGAAACCCTGCTGAACCTTTTGTTACTAGGCACTATTGTTGTAATGTCTTCTAGTTTCTAAGATTGTTGGATTAAATCTCAGTAGTTTTATAAAATACTCTTTATATATAAATGACTTTCCAGTGGTGAAATTCCATGTCCAATGGGTGAGATTCAAGGCATTTCAAAACCATACTTTTGTGTGACAAAATATCTAAACTATAAACTCTCCTATTCACAGATTCTTATTGGCTATATGGTTGTGGCAGGGGTTTTAAGTTTTGCAGTGATTTACCGCTATGGACCTGCTTCAGACATCAGAACCTTAAATCTTATTCAGTGGACCCTGCAAGGCATTGGATTGGTTTTCATCTATCATGGGACACAGCTCTCTGAGATTTCTGTAGTTATTATTGTTGGGACTATTACACTGTATTTATTACCCGTGGGATTATTTTCTTGGGTTAAAAGAATCAAGTAAGTTTGAGGATATATTTATCAATGTCTTAATATACAATGCAAAGATTTATTATTCTATCAACTAGAAAAACCACATTGTAAAGGTTGCCTAATGATTAGCAACTGATACATTAAGCACAGTTGATTTAAGATAATATGTACAATTAAAAAAAAATTAACCTTACAACAATGGTTTTAAAAGTTTCATCAAATACAATGATTCGAAGTATATATTTCATTGTTAATAGCTCTTCTAATATGACAGTCTTATAAATTAAAACTAGTCTGATTTCTAAACATTATAAACATTTTACTATCAATTAACTTTATATATGTAATATAGTGTTTTTTTGTTGTTGTTTTTTTACATAGTTTTTTTTTAAATCTAAAGTATATTACATTGAGGTTGATACTTATTAAAATATTGTTGGTTTATCTTTGTTTTAAATCATTTCTAATCTGTATTTTATAAGACAAGATAATAAAACAATGTTGTTTGTTTCAACCACCTGTCTCTAACCTGAATTTCTTCTTTTAGAAAAGCAGCTAAAAAATAGATTGCATATTATTCAATAAACAAAGATAGAGGGATACCTTTTGAAATGTTAAATTAAAAGCAATGCCCTTAGAAGAAAACTTTTTAAGAAACAAAGGGTTAAATCTAAACATATAACTTGTACAACAGGTTACAATCTTATACTTTTTTTTTAATAAAAAGAATATCTTTCTAACAAATCTGTGACAATATCTTACATTTAGTGCCAAAAATTATTTTAAAGTTTGTTTACATATTTTCAACTCTATTTAATAATTAACATTGTAAATTGAAGTGATATCAGTTTTTAAATACTATTAACATGCTTCATTTGTAAGCCAAAAAACCCCCATATATTTGATTGGCATAAGCTGTTTTTTCATTACACTAAAGGCCTAATCATACAAGTCCCTCAGCAAAATAAAATAGTGAAATAAACTTACAATTTATTTTTTGAATAAATTCTTATAGAAATTTTAATAAAAATCAAAGTAATTTAAAAATTTAACATGAATAGTGAATATATATATATATATATATATATATATAATGAATTATTTATTTCTTTATATATTTTTTTTATCTTTAGGTGAGTAATTCTCAGTTTGTTTATTCTTGATTGAGTAGTTCATCTTAATAAAATCTTTTTTTCAAGATATCGTTACTTCCCTCCTAAAAGAAAATTACTTTCGGAGGAGGAATACATTATTGAAGGGGAGATTGAAACTACTAGAGCATTAAAAGAGTTAAGAGAATATTGTCGCAGTCCTAATTGTGATGCATGGAAGACTTTGAGTCGGTTAAACTCTCCGAACAGGTAACTCATTTTCACTCAGCTTTTTTTATATTTAATGTTTTATTTTGTTTTCAATTTTTAGAAATATCTATTAAATTTTATTTCAAGAGGATATTTTTAGCATGTTTTATTTCATAAGTATTTATTAGTAAATGTATTAAAATGACTCCAGAACTTAATAATGAAGTTTCTTTCAATCTAACAGACTTTGACCTTTTCTCTATCTCAATCCTAACACTAAAACAACTTGAAAGAACTTTTAACACCATGACACATCTCTACATGTATCTTTGGCACATCCTGCAAAAGAGAAAAATTCTGTTAAATGATAAGGAATATTTTTTTTACCCACTCCCATATGGGAAAAGCCTCTAATAGCTTTGTGTTCTCTACATTGGATATTGAAAATATACTTTCTTGATATTTTGTAGCTTACTAAGTTTTGGTGCTAAAACTACATCTACTGAAGTGGAACTCTTTTCTTTGAAAGTAAAATGTAAGCTAGTTTTAAATAACAATTCACTTTGTTGAAAACAGTTCTTAAAGGTCTTTTTTTTTTTTTTTTTCACTATTAATAGTATTAAAAGGGTAATAAGTGAGCACAGCACTGTAAAGCTCATCTGATTTTGTCTGAACTCATTGTTTTTACTAGGAACATAATTTGTGTAGTATTTGAACATTTGCTTTTATTATTTTTCATTTTGTTGCTCAGATTTGCCAAGTTTATATCTGGTGAAGACCATTTGAGTACAGAAGAATTAGAACAACATGAAGATACCACAGAGTTTAGCCCATTAGAACAACACAACACAGCCAACAATATTAGAACAATGAACTTGGATTACAGCAATTCAGAAATGGAAGATTCAGAGCTGGAAGACTTTTCTCAAATGAGATGAGAACTTGGTTTGGTTTAAAAACTTGCACCAATAGTTTCTTTGTTGTTCAAATATTTCAGAAACTTAACTTGTTGAAAAATAAAGGTGCCATTAAAAGCTAAACCTAAAAACTATTTAAAAGAAAGAATTGTGCTGTTTTGAACAAATGTGTTAATAATTTAACAAATTTCAACTGATTTAAGTTTTTAAAATGTTTTTTATTTTTTTTTACATTTTTGTTCCAACTGAAACTCTAAGAGGCAGCATATTGGTGTATGCATACAATTTCTGCATTTTGTAAATAGACTTATTTTGTTTGCAATTTGATGATAGATATGTATCTGATCAGATTTCAAAAGACAATTCTGACAGTTTCCTCCAATTTATTGAGTATGTTGAGTAAACTAGCTGGGTAACCCTTGAAAACCTGGACAGGTCTTGAAAACCAATAGATAGTTTAGTATAAAGTAGAATATTGTGTCAGTTAAACCAAAGTTGTGTTTATTTAATTGAATATAGAGTCCATAGAAAATAGTTTTATAGTTCAACTATAACATTTTTGCTGGAATGAAGCAGATTAGACTTCAGTCTAAGTAAATGTTTTGAATATAGTCAATTATTTGTTCAAACGTCTGTTTAATGCACACTATAATATTTAGGCCTTTAATGGACTGATGTAGTTTTCACTAGACATGTTAATAAACCTTGTGACAGTACAATAGAATAAACTTCAAAATGTCTACACTTACCTTTGTTTTCAACATATCCATTTAAAAGTCCTATTTTAAAACTGACTTAGCAACTTGTGTATGAATGTACTGACCTAATGAGATTAATTGCTGTTTAAAATCAAAACCTATCATTCTGTCTTCTTGCACTTTTATTTGACATTAATTTGATGAAACATTAATAGTGGGGGGGGGGGGGGGGGGGGGGGGGGACAAAACAATATTGTAAATGTATAACAGAGATTTCTTTGTCAACATTTTAAAAATCCTTTTTAGTCTCTTGTAATTGTTTTTCATTATGTTATGTGTCTGTGGCAAGTTTCCATAAATTAACTTAGACTATATAATTTTGTCATTTAAATGACCTGTTGCTTTCTTGGAAAGAAAAAAAAAATGTCTTTTAGTTTCTAAGTAAGGCTAGGCCAATATTTAACAGTGGCTAAAAAAAACGTTGATCCTAATCTATCTTTTAAAAAACAATTCTTCTTCTTTCATATAATAATGTTAGGTGAAATGGTATTCTGATGACAAACAAATATCGCCTTGTGTTTGAGGACTGTGTAAATATTTATAATTAACCTCTTTTATTATCATTCAATATTTAGGACTCAGTTGTTTGCTCTCTGACTACATGCTTACACATAGAACTAGGAGATGTAGACCAGTAATTCAGTGTTCTGTTTACAATCTGCAAAGCTTGTATTAGTAGACCATATTTTTGAAAAGAAAGGGACAGAATTCCACAGATGTATATTTTGTAAAGAAAGTGAAAACAAAAAATGTTATTTAACAAGTAGAGTATTACCAGTTGAATGTCTAAGTGAAAAATAAATAAAATATGACAAATATAAGTACTGATACTTTTTGAACAGAGAAATAAATATATGCCAGAGATCCGATTATCTCTAATTTTGTGGTGAATAGATTCATTAAAAAATATAAGCATTTATTAATTCCTTGACATTTACAGTCTTACTTCCTATTTTGTCTGATACTAGGTTTGAAAATAAGAAAAATTTTTGTTTGAGGAGTTGCTTTAGTTCTTATTCAGTGATTAAGTCCTGGGCTAACCCCTACTTCCAAGTTGCAATGGCTATGTTTACCACAAAAATTCTAAAAGTCTGCCATATGTCTTTTTAAATAGATACAGATAAACATGTAATAAAGACTTCCAATTCATAAAAATTGATTGGACAATGCCAACGAGAGTATATCAGACAAACAACATTGGGAGAATAAAATTGAACCTCATGAAAAAAAACACAAATTTTAATAATTTATTTAATGACCAGTTCATTTGGTATGCACAGAGAACATTCCTTCTGCTTATTTTATTTGATAATTACATCATAGTATTCAGTCACAATGCTGTCAGTCATGAGTGTTACATGAAAAAGCTTTCACAAATCCTTTTCATTAAGGATACATCATCTACTATTAGTTTTACTGATGCTGTTCTGTTTAATGTGCTGCTGTACTGTAATCATATTATTGGAAAGTTTTGAGATCTGTTTCAAAATTCAATGTAAATGCAATCAATTAGATGATGGCACATTAATTGAATCCTTCCACACTTAAATGAACATTGAATGAGTGGAATTAGTATAAAGAAATTTCAATGCTCTAAAACCCACATGCATTGAATGAGTGATAAGTTGAACAACAAAGACTTCGAGATTCAAGACAATATTCAAATACAAATATCAATACGTCATCATAATCTTTGGTAATCTCAGCTTTATCAATGACAAGTTACAAATAAAAACAAACCCAAAAACATAGTGCAACAAACTACTTCAATCCTCTATAAGCAAATGTAAAAATTCAATCATTAAAATATCCCCTTGTGTTTGAGTACTCTCAATTTCTATTGTGACTTGAAGCATAATGAAAAGAAATTTTAAAAGTAATCACCACATTTTATTGTTAATTATCTTACAACATTGTTTATCAGAGTATTCCAAAGAAAGACAATGAAAAGATTTTCTACCCATACTTACAGGAAACAAACAAGTGTCAATACAACAGATGTTTAATGCAGCCAATAGAAACCAGTCTTCTTAGGACACCCCATAAGTAACTCCTACTGTAAAACATCATCTATACATAAACAGTACTTTTAAACAAATACCGCTATGAGTATATTACTTAAAAACATCTATACATTTAACAGTACTTTGAGACATGCTGTACATAAAATAACAAATATATAACTGTAACAGTAGTTTCAAACATTCACTTGGTGTAAGAATGAAATGATCTTTGATTAGTGCTCCATGGTGAGGACCAATCATTTACTGGTATGTCTGTGTGATACACTTTATCAGCTGTTTTATTGTACACTGGTAAAACTTCATTTGCTTCATTGGACAACACCTGGACATAAAGAAAAAAAACTTCCAGCGGATGGAGAGGAAAGACTATAAGACATTTTATGAATCATTGCAAAAATAACATCAAAGTAGTTTGAAAGGTAAATATAAAAGATCCTCTTTCAGACCTTGAGGTCTATGGGGCAGATGATAGGCCACCTGTTTCTGTGGCCCATGATTAACAAGGGTGTCATGTGGCCAGCATAATGACCAACACCTTTACTTTTCCCTGACTAATATCATTAAACCTGCGTGGACTAAGAGGCGCCCAATGATCTTTCGAAGGAAGTCATAGTAAAAATTTTGTTACAAATAAAAATGTACATTGCAAAGGTGAATCTGTTTTTTTTCCTGTTTTTTTTTTTTTACACTTTAGTTTTATCCCTCCCAATCCTAAACTAAAAACTGATTAAACCAGCACAATGCTTCATTCAGACGTAGAAAGATTTCTCTGATAATGACTAAACCATTAAAAGACTTACAAGCTAAAATCATAGCATAAAGAAACTTTGTGTAAGTACTAACTATTCTTTAAGCAGGAGAAATTTTAATTAAAAACATTGTATCAGTAAGCATCTACACAAACATTTTTGTATCAAAGTTTATTCTAAATGCACAAGACTACGCCCAACCTAAGGCAGCTTTAATAATGTACTAGTGCTAATGGCCTATCTACAAACTGCAACGAATGTAATTCAACAACTCAACAGCCTATGTTGTTGAAAGAAGGGAGAGGTCAACTAAAAACTGAAATACAAATATGATTAAAACAACACATTTTCAAATTAAAAAATTTCTTAATTAATTTTTGGTGTAAACATCAGACACAATGACATTGTAGAAATCAATTTGAAATCAAGTGACATGATACATATGGTATGTTTTACTGACCTTCAAATATATACAAGCATCTGTTCCATAACCTTCTGCAGAGGCTAACAATATATCACCTTGGAAATATCTTGCATACAATCGGGATAGTGGCAAACCATAGCCATAGCCAGCCAATGGAGCACTAGCTATGTCTGACCTTGCTGGCTGTGGTGCTGTGCTATACATATATTGAAACAGAAGGTCAATCTTAGAGCGAGGTATGCCACCACCTTGGTCAGAGATCTTAAAAAGCATGAGAAAGTTACATTATTACAAAAAAAAATGTTTGGATAATTTATAGTCAATATTTAATATACAAAAAATTAAGTAATTAATTAATTTTTTAAAATGTTTCCCTTTTAGACCTTGCGATCTATGGGGCAGATGATGTATATGTCAATTTTTTTCTTTGGCCTACAAGGGTGTCACGTAGCCAGCACAAGCCTTTACTTTTTCATAACAGATGCCACGTACCCATTAAACCTGGGTGGACTCAGAGGCGCCCTAAAGATCCCAAAATTAAAAACTCCAGTCTTCATCAAGATTCAAACCGGAGTCCTCCAGTTAAGAAGCCAAGTGCTTTACCACTCAGCCACTATGCCTTCCACAGTCCTAGCAATTCTGTTGCTATAGGCCAAGCCTCCAACCTTTATGTATTGGCTAATGACCACAAGATTTTGTAATGTTTTTTAACTTAATATGATGAACATCAAGAATGTCAAACAAGAAAAACATTTAAAATACTTTAAAAAAAATAAATAAAAACCTCTTTTATACAACTTGTCAAGGGATTATTTTGCTCTTAATAACTAATGAAAGCTAGATTCAAGAAAGAAGAATCCAAGCCTTTGTGAGTAAATGTTAGAGAAAGCTGCTGGGTATCAGATACCAGGAAAAGAAGACAAACGAGTTTATACTTTTACAAGTCAACAGTCTGGCTGTCAAAAAGGAAGAACTCCTCAATACTGTGAAGAGACGAAAGATGAGCTTGTTTAGTTATATTGTAAGACATGACTCACTATAAAAGTCATTCTTGAAGGTACAGTGGAGGGTGCAAAAACAAAGGGTCATACAAAGAAAAGCTGGCTGGATAACATAAAAGAATGGACTGGCCTCTCTCTTGATATCTTGCTGCTAAGAACATCTACTGGCCGGGAAAAGTGGAGGAAATTGGTTAAAGTGAACTGTCACAGCACCTTTACATCGAAAGTCAAGGGGCAGATGAGAGAGTTAATGATAGTGTGTAGACAATTTTAAAACGACTAGATCTAGAAGTATGCCTCTATTGAATGGAAGCCTGGTCATGCGGCATGGATTTGTCATGATGGTCTTTGCCAGCTGCCATCCCCTGTTGTCCTGCAGGAGGTTTAGACTAGGAAGTAGATTATTTTCAATTTCGAAGGAACATTTCAAACGTAACACATTATTCTAATGCAAAAATTTAACAGCCTATTAAATGTGTGAAAGTGTGTGGTTTTTTTTGGAGGTGTGTGTTTAATACAGGTTGTAAAGATGGGTTATTCTAAATAAGGTAGATCTATGACTTACAAAATAAAAATAAATATGTAAAGAGTGGACTAAGTTGAGAATAGTGATGCTTCTTCTGTCAAACTGTTCTGTTGGAAAATAACAATCCTTATGGCTCTTTTCTGGTTTTTATGTTTTTCAGTTGAAGGATTTTATTTCATTATTTATCTCAAGAATTTTATAATCTACCATTATGCCAGGTGTCAGGAAAAGATCTAAGATGTTTCATGCAATTTGTTTTTTCAATTTAGGTTTTGAATTTAATGAAACAATGGGGGATAAACGTTGTTAGATTGAATAAAAACAGAAGGCAAACCTTGTTAGATTGAATAAAAAGACAAACCTTGATTGTAACATCCTCTTGTCCTTTAACGATCATGACTTTAATGAGAGGCATAGGCCCTTCATCACTGTGATACTCAGTCACAGCTCGCATGGCATTCTAATAGTGACAATTAGGTTCATAAGTAACATATCAGCTAAATGAATGTATAGACTATAGAACACTAAACAGAATTTCTATAACTCTGATTTACCTTAAAGAGCTCAAACAACATATGGTACAAATGTGATGGAACATATGCTATTTGGATTGGATCAGTTTCACACTCAGAAACTATAAGAAAAATAATTCAAACTTGCTAAGTCTATTGACATCAAAAGTTCAAATAAGTTACAGACCAACATTAGAAACAAAGTTAAAAACAAACTTACACTCACCTGAATTGTTATGCGTTTTTACCATCATGTCAGGAGCTGCCAAATAGTATTGCTCACATAAAAATCTGGCATTCTCATAAGCATCTAAAACAAAGATTAATTCCAGTTGTTTCATTGAATCAATATGTCTGAATATGTCTTATTTTGTCCATTTAACTAGGAGAAAAACACACAAAGAGTTCATTTTAAAATTCTAAAATTGAACATGTACTGAACTTTTTGCAAAGTAGGCCTATCAGCTTACTGAGGTTTAAGGTTTGTTATATCTCCTTATAAAGTTTTTGATATTTGAACATACAATATATTTATTTAAATAATTTAAACCATATATCTCAACAAAAAAAAATATTTTAAAAGTTTTGATTTTGTAAAAATTAAAAAACAATGTCATATAAATTATTTTCAAAACTATGATGATAAATTAGTATGTATGCCAGAAATTAAAAATGCAACAATTACCTTGAACAACAGCCAAGACATTACAGTTAGGATCTATACATCCTATATGTCTAGGGTCATTATTTTTTTCTCTTTTACCAAACAGAAGAGCTGTAAAAACAATGATTGTTAGAGTAAACGTATCAACATTTCTATGAACTAACAGAATAGAGTAGTCTGAAATCTAGTTAGATAGATGGATACTGATATACTACATATGTACTAAATGCTTTGAGAAAATCAAAAGTCTAAATCTACAAAAACTAAATGCCTGCAGCTAAAATGTTTTACATGTCTTGGATGTTCCTTCAGAGTTGAAGATAATTACTTCTTAGTCCAAACCTCCCGCAGGACGACGGGGGATGGAAGCGGGCATGCAAAAATCTGAACGACAGCCCAGGGCGCAAACCCACGACCAGGCAGCCATCCAGCAGTGTGTAACCAAACAATTTAGGTCAATCAAATCCAAAATAAAGTTAACCAAAATTAAATAATTAAACAAGAACAGACTTAACTGTGTTGATTAATCAACATCCTAATGCTAATTCTTGACATGTAGAAACGATCCAGAAAGTATTGAATCCTGTTTTCAGAATTTGTGTCAATGCCGTAAGCTTCCTTCATTTCCAGAACACCCTGTTCAGATATATGTTGGTAGAGGAACAATGAAAACAAAAGGGAAGAATAAACAAAAAAAAACATAAAAAATACTTTTGTTTAAAAAAAAAAGTGTAATTGTATCAATTAGTTATAGGATCAGTCACGTAATTAAATTTGTAATAGATCTAGACCAACAACAATAAATCTGTGCGATTAGCAATACTTTTACCAACTGTTTTTGTTTAGCGCTATTTCATGCTTTTAGCTTTCTCACTACTCTATGATCCTATCACTTACCTGGGCCAGTTGGGAAAATGGGGAGGGGGGGGGGGAGGAGGAGAAAGAAAGGGATTTCAGGCTGAATTTCACTATAATCGGTTTTTAAAAGCATTTAGAAAAAAAAAAGGAGGAACGACCAGAAATGGAACTCATCATGGCTAACGCCTCCACAAGTGAGGTGCTTATGACTATAGAAATATGTATATGAATATGTATTTGTTTCAAACTTACTTTAAAGTGGTGACCTATAAAGAGGACTAATTCAGCTTATACCACCCCTTCAGTAAATTACAATTAGTTTCCCTTGTTCATGATACCAAACAAAATAATTAATTAGCAATAGTTAATTAGCTAGTTGGTTAATTTTTTAATTGATTCTTTTGTTGTCAGGTAAAAGAAATAATTGTGCACAATTTCAGCTTAATCCGACATTAGGTGATGGAGAAATAATGTGTACAAAGTTTTTATCAGACAGACATTGAGTTGATATTTAAGCTTTGACAAAAGGGCAAGTGGCTGAGTGGCATAAACTAAGTTCAAATTCTAAAAGACTCTAAGAATACTTTATTTGAGAACTGGAATAGAGTTTCTAAAGATGGATAGCTGTAAAAAGCTATTCTATTTCTTCTGTATGAGGTGTTAAAAAGTATATAATATTTTTTTATGCACTTTTTCAAATTTCAAACTCTTTCCCTAGTCATTTTTATTTAGTTGACAACAATGACATTTTTTTAAAGGATCCTTGACATTGTTTAGTTTTTCAAACTAAAAAAGAAAAGGGTGGTCGGTCTGTCCATCTGTCACACTCATATCTCAAAAGCAAAAAAAAGTTATCTGACAGCAACCCCATTATCTTCACCCAGTGGGGTAACCGTTTCATCAAAGAAGACAATTGCCACCTTGTTGAACAAATACTTTGCTAAGATCAACAAGGCTGCCAAGAAGTCCCCAATGTCCGAAGCCATTAATAAAGCTCGCAAAGCTGATGAAAAAAAAAAGACCAAAACGAACCACAGACGGAAAGTGCTGAGGGAACGATGAACTCCCCCTTCTCGATAGGCGAGCTTAATGCTGCCATAAGGAAATCAAGCTTAAAAAGGCTCCCGGGCCGGATGGTATCACCCCCGAAATGCTTAAGCATGTAGGGGGGAAAGGAAGGGCCGTGATCTTGGCATTTGTACATAAAATCTGGGCTGATGGTCATCTGCCCAGGGCCTGGAAACGTGCCACCATTATTCCTATACCAAAAAAGGGAAAAGATGCTTCCACTGCTGAGGGCTACAGGCCCATCTCACTCACATCTTGTGTGGGAAAGATGGCTGTAAAATGGTAAATAAGCGTCTGGTTTGGTACCTTGAGAGTGCCCGTCTTATAGCTTCAGAACAGGCTAGTTTCAGGGCTGGAATGTTCGCTATAGACCAAGTCAACATCTTTGTGCAGAGCATAGCAGATGGATTCCAAAGGACCGAAAGCACATACGCAGTCTTCATTGACTTAAAACAGCCATATGATAAAGTATGGCGGCCTGGTTTGCTTCATAAGATAAGAGCCGTGGGGGTGCGGGGACGGATATATTACTGGATTAGAGACTTCCTACAAGAGCGTACAATAAGATCAAGGATGTACGGAGAAGTAGTAGGGGAAATGACCCTCGAGCACGGCCTCCCCCAGGGCTCCGTCTTGTCATGCGCCCTTTTCACGGCCTTCATAAATGACCTACCGGCTCAGCTAAAATGCCAAAAGCTGCTATATGCTGATGATATTGTCCTTTGGAAATCCGGAAGGAGCGCAACCTCTATACAAAAAGTGTTACAAGAAGACCTCCATACACTCTGCTCATACACACAAAAATTAAGGGTTGGAAATAAACACCTCCAAGATGGTCTCTTCTCTGTTCACGCTCGGCACAGGCATTCTCGGGCAACCTTTCCGGCTCTCCCTCAATGGAGTGGCTCTCAGCATGGAAAAGCTACCCAAATACCTTGGTGTAACTTTAGATCGCAAACTAAAAATGTGTGAGCACATCCTGGACGTTGCAAGAAAGGCCTCAGGGAAACTTTACATTGTGAGGAAGCTGGTATCCACGAAGTGGGGAGCCCGAGCAGATATGCTCCGATCCCTGTATTTAGGAGCAGTCCGATCACAGGTAGACTACAGCCTACCTGTGCAAATTTATGGCTCTAGGACAGCTCTTGAACAACTTGATAAAATACAGTCCCAAGCACTAAGATTTGTCTGTGGAACCTTTAGGACAAGTCCAGTAAATGTGGCTGAAATAATGGCTAATATAGGTCCACTAAACCTTAGGAGGGAAAGGTCAGTACTGACCTGCTATGAGCGGTATAAAAGGCTGGATGAATACCTCCCAGCTAGAAAACTAGGGGATGGTTGGAGATGCAGAAGACGTATCCAGATGCAGTCTTTTATGCATCATACCACTAGACTATCTGATGAAGCTGGCCTCTCCACCAACCGACAAAACATTCAACGCTTTCATCTCCTCCCCCTTGGTGTCGCCCAACGACCCCAGACATACGCTTGAAATTAGTAGACCCTAATGCCACTAAGCAAAGTCGTTCATCTAAGGACCTTCAAATCCTAGCTCTGGGGACCATTAATACCTTTAAGCCCAGTGCTATCTTATCTTATATAATACAGACGTTACTTCAAAAAAGAAGATGATTACGTCCTACGCGTCATGCATTTAGTCATGCATATTAACCAATGACTTAAATTCTGCCAAGTCACTGGTTTTTCTGGCTAGCTCAGGCAACCCATTCCATGCTATAATAGCACTAGGGAAGAAGGAGTATTTGTACAAATTTGTCCTAGCATATGGGATGAGGAATGTGCCTTTATCTTTGTGTCTTTTATTAGATTTTGTTTTTGTATTTGAAGATTATGGTTCAGTGTTTTATGTATAATTGCTACTTTACTGCTTCTGTCCTGAAGGCTTTCTAAATTTATTGATTTTACTAAAGGTGTTACTCTAGTCAAATGTGAATATTCGTTTGTTATGAATCTCACTGCTCTATTTTGTGTTTGTTCCAGTTTCTTAATGTTTTCTTGAGTTGAGGAGTCCCAAACGGTGGATGCATATTCTATTATTGGCCTAACCAAGGTTAAATAACATTTTAGTTTTATGTTCTTATTTGATTTATAGAAATTTCTTTTAATAAATCCTAATGCTTTGTTTGATTTTCTTTATAGTTTCATCAATATGTGGATTCCATGCCAGTTTTTCATTTATTATAACACCTAGGTATTTTGCGTTTTTAGTCTGTGTTACTGGTTTGCCATGAATAAGATAAGTGGAATTAATTTGTTTTAGTTTTTTTGTTACTTTCAACAACTGACATTTTTCTGGGTGGAAAGACATGCTCCAATTTGATTCCCATTTCTGTAATTCATCTAATTCTCTTTGTAAAATATCTGTGTCTTGTATTGTTTTTATTGTTCTATATATTATGCAATAGTCTGCAAATAATCTGACTTTTGTTCCTGAACTAATGCAATTTGGTAAATCATTTATGTAAATTAAAAATAGTAGTGGACCCAAGACTGTTCCTTGAGGTACACCTAAGTTTACCTTCATTGGTGTTGATTTAGAGCCATTTATTATTACAGTTTGTTCTCTCCCTATCAGAAAATCTTTAATCCACTGATGCAGTGGACCATTAATGCCGAAATATTTTAATTTTTTAAGCAAACTATGGTGGTGAACTTTGTCAAAAGCCTTGGAAAAATCTAGAAAGATAGCATCTATTTGTTCACTATTATCTAAACCTTTTGAAAAATCATCAATTAGTCCTATTAGTTGTGTTTCACATGATCTATATTTCCTAAAGCCATGTTGGTATGGGGTGAGGACATTATGTTTGTCTAAGTGGTTTATGATGTTGCTACATATTATGTGTTCTAGGATTTTACATGTGATGCTGGTAAGTGATACTGGTCTGTAGTTTCCTGGATCAGATTTTTCTCCTTTTTTAAATAGGGGGGTGACATTAGCTTCTTTCCAGTCCTTTGGTACTCTGCCCTGGTTAAGCGATGCCTGAAAGAGTATTTTGAACACTGGGGCTAGCTCATTGCTTAGTTCTTTGAGTAATCTAGCTGGAATACTATTTTTGCATACACTGATGGGTCGGTATCAATAGATTCTGGAAGAGCAGGCTATGGAGCCTACATCGACTTTCTTGGCTCTTACACAGTCAAAAAATCTTGGACCATGTGGTAGTGTTTGCAGTTTTGATGCGGAGACCATGGCAGTCTGTGAAGCCTTAAAAGTCATTAACTCTTAACTCGGCGAGGGACATTTGAGGGCAACACAGATTGTTGTGTTCACTGACTCAAGATCTGTACAACAGGCTTTGCAAAGCCCCGGACCATGGCCACACAATATCAACACTGTCATCATGGCTTCACATAACATTAAACAACCCTATGGCACCCCTGTAATAATGCAGTGGATACCGAGTCACATAGGTGTGACTGGCAACACAACTGCAGACTCTTTGGCCCACCAGGGAGGGAAAATTCCACCCACTGAACAGGCTGCAAGCTTTCATCAAGCCCTGGCTATATTACAAAAAAAAAAAAACAGAAATGGAAAAGTGATTTGAGTGCTGGGACAAGTCCCAAAAAGCCCGTGGGGTCTGGGAGCGCATGAGGCGCCCTGACCGCACTTCCCCGTGGTCGAGGATGTCCAGGCCTGAGCAAGCTATTATAGCACAGTGCAGGATAGGCCAACCTTTGATTCACGGTGCCCCTGCTGCGGGGAAAAAGAGGAAACCGTGCATCATATTCTGTTTGACTGCCCCAGACTTGATGATCTCCGTCTCGACAGGTCTGGGAAACCCAAAATTCTCGACCTGTATGGCGACATTTATGCACTACGCAAGACAGCAGGGTTTCTGTCCAGGGGTTTTGCAAGAGAGGATTTGAGCATCTCAAGCCCTCACTCTAATGGAGTTTGATGATGATCATGATCTGACCTCATGATATTTTGTAGCTTGTATATTGCCACTGCTAATTTTTGTTTTCAAAACCAAACTGTTTTGTGCCATTCAGCACATTTATCTCCATAAAGCTCTGTCCCTGGCAACATCTGAAGCCTCTTCCCACCTGGTATCCATGCTCTGAAGTCCTGCATAAAAGTGTGGCACCAAGTTATACTAAGATGTCCCTGTTTGCAATTTCCTCGCATTGACCTCAATGTCATTGCAACTCTTGTTAAGCGTAATTAATTCTGAACTCATTCAGTTTGAGAAAGGATTTCCTTGTTTGAGACCCAATCTCTGTAACTGACTTCTAAAATCCAACTTAGCCATTTTTGCTGAGCCAGATTTTGTAGTTTCTCAATTTTGGCAGATCATTTCCATGTCTCACATGCATTGGTCACTGTTGGGATGACAATGGTGTTAAATAAGTAGATTTTTGTCATAAGTCCAATAGCTTAGCTTGTCCAAATGAGTTGCAACCTTTAGAAAATGGTCAGTGTCTTTCCTATCTGACATGCTACTTCATGGAAGGCATCCTTGTTGTTTGCTAAGATGCTGCCTAGCTTTGACTTACGGAGTCTGATGGAGACACCCTTTGCCTTGTATGCCACTTGCACTATTTCAGTTTTATCGAAGATTATAAGGATGCCTCTTTGTCATTTCTTGTATATATTTACTTGTATGTAATACACGCGTAGTGCAACGTTATCAGCCAAGTCCAAATCATTCATTTGATTTTGTTCATGCAATGGAATACCAAAGGCAATCTGATTCATTGCTCTCCTCATTATGTAGTCGATGGCTAGGAGGAAAAGGAAGGGAGATAAGATGCACCCCTGTCTCACACCTGTCTCAATGATAAAGAACTCTGTTGTTCCTTCTTCTGTTTTAATGTAGCATCTAGATTGACAGTATAGGTTTCTTTTGGGCAAATTTTTCAGGGATGCCATATACTTTCATATTTATTATTGATTCTCAATGGACACTGTAAAACTCTTTTTAAGTCTACAAAATCATTAGCCATTGTTGGTATTCGAGACTTTGTTCTATGATGTTTGGTAGAACGAAGATCTGTTCTGCACATGATCTGCCTCTTAGGAAGCCTACTTGCTCTTCTCTGAGCCTCTCATCTACAGATGTTGAAGCCGTCTCAACAGAACAATGCTGAAAACTTTGCCCGGGACAGAGAGCTGTTGCCCTTTTAAGGAAGTTTTACAATGACTCCTTTTTGCCAGTCCTCAGGCAAGAAATTTGCCAACAGATTTAAGAGATCAGTCATTCTGTCAACAACAGACGGTTTTCAAGTTCCCATTGATGCATCATTTGGTACTGTCCTTGCCATAGTGGTCCACCACATTACGATATGAGGGGGGGGTATCCATTCGGGGGTGATCTTTAGGGCTGAGTATATTTTATTGGGTGACTTCTAAACCATGACTAGCCCTGGTACTTTGTTATTCTTCAGGACTGCAATGGCCATGGTAACCTCCTCTGCTGTAAATGAGTCTGTCTTGTCCTTAAGATCATTGTCCGAGGTGGGGGTCTTTGAATGTGTAAGTCAGGTCTGGTGATGGTTGGTTGAGTCTCTCTTAAAAGTGCTCCACACATCTTGCATCCTGTTTTTTTTTTCGGTAGCAAAGTTTTGCCTTGTTTTTTATTGGTGCTCTGTGTCCACTCTTTGCTTTATTAAGAGCTCAGACCATATGATAGAGAGTCTTTGTGGCATTTCCAAATGCAAAAATGCAGATTCATCACTCAATTAAAACATCCCAAAATTAAAAATCCCAGTCTTCATCCGGATTTGAACTTGAGACCCCAGGTTCAGAAGTCGAGCATACAGCCACGTGAGATTTATGATAGATGTATTTTCATGAGTTGCTATTGGACACAGTGGTGCTATTGCTTTAAGAACTCATGCCTATATGTTTATTAGCCCTCATGATTCTCTTGTGTTAACAACGACATATTTTAGTCTAGCTGATCCATGTGATGTAAAATAAAAGAGATTTTTTTCATTTGGAGCGATTTCATTAATAAAAGTACAAGGATTCTTCGTTTGGTTAAATGATTTGTTTGATAGATGATACACAGTATAGGATAGGTTGTTCTGTTTCTTTTTTAAGTAAAATTAACGCTAAATGATTGTTTTAAATTGCTATGCTGAATTGTTTTAAAAAGGTTAGAAATGCAGAGTGTAATGAAGTACATATCAAACACATTTTAAAATAGATTTTAATTGTTGTTCACATTATTAAAGATCTAGGATTGTGTCTGTTGTTATTTTGTTGCAATATTACTTTTCCAGAACAATGTAGTTCAGTTACCTTAACATGTAAAATATATAGGCTGCATAAATGAATTACTTACCTGAGCCATAGTTTCTACTACATTAGTATGTCTGTTACGTATATTGACAAGAGTAGAAGTAAAACTGAAAACACACAAAAACTAAATTTGAAACTTAACATAAGTTTTGGTCTTTGTTTTCAAGACAATATAGAGACATTTTACAAATATCTTTCTTATCAATAAAACAAGACTAAAAACCTTTCAATGATTTTCTGGTCCTCACTGCTTTTATTTTCAAACTCAATGAGTTCTTTAAAGCTCTGTTGATACCTGAAATTCAAGATTACAAGAACAAAATGAATAAAACATTACAAATAGTTTTGTTAAAAAGACTATACCCCCCTCCCTAAATACAGCTTAGAGAGCCATTGTTTTTCTCTTACAAACGAATGAATGTTACATTAAAAAACAATAGAACAATATGTACCCCCCAAATATGATTTGGAAAAAGACTGATGATTGCCTTGACAGGTTCAAGTTCTATGTAGGCCAATATATACATTTGGAACATTCTGAGCTCATTGCCCACATAAGAAAAACTCGAGGTCGGCCGATATTTTGGTTTGTTGAGACGTTGAAGTACACATTGAAAGCGACGACTATTTATGACTAGCAATGGAATACTTTAATTGTGGGAATAACGTTTTTAGTAGTACCTGACAGGGGAAACGCCACTAAACGTTATTTGTGGTTTGTAACATTTTAGCGCTCCATCACGGACATAAGGTGGTAAGACTGCACTAAAAACAGCAATACTGGTACCGGTATGTGCAGCAATGAGGGACTGCTTATCGTTAAACTGGGCAGGGCACGTATGGTGGACAAACGTATGCCAGAGGCAGTCTTCTTTGCTGAGCTGAAATCACCGACAAAGGCCGCGGACAGTAGAGACCAAGAGAAAAACAAATGCGGAAGTGGAAAAGAGAATCTAACTCAACCAACTGCGGACAACGGTTATGTCTGCGCTGGATGTAACAAAATATGTAGGTCGTAGCTGAGACTGCTTAGCCACATGAAATACTGTACTCCTTATTAATCTTATGACTCAAAGACAACTTTTATTATTGTAATGTGTAGAGTTTGGTGGTATTGACTCCATTTTTACTGATGAAGCTTTTAGTACTAGAGTTGGATTAGTTAAAGAGGTTGATTTTGTACACTTTAATATAGACAATGTTTGACATTTCTTTGAACAATGATCCTTTGCACCCCCCCCCCCAAAAGCTATTTTGAAAGATGTTCCTCTATTAACTTTAAACTCTTCCCCCCCCCCCATTATTTCTGTGAAACATCTTGAAACTTTAACGAAACTATAGAGACATATTCCCCCCCCCCCTCTGTAGGCCCTACATGAGCTAGAACACTTATTTCAGTAAGATAATAATATCAACTGACTTAGTCCATATGTACTCTAGAGTAATATTTTACTTTGATACTCAATTATTACAATATAAATCCAAATGTTAAAATAAACTGTTTGCATTTACATTTGCACTTCAGAGTGCTCCAACGTTTCTATCCCAGGGCACGACATGGCCTAAAGTGTGTCCATGGGCCATGACAACTACATGTGTAGGTCTGATTAGGGAAAAGTGAGGCATTTTACTTTGCTACAAAATCAATACTTTATCCCGTAACCAAGTGATTTAGCATAATTTGATGTTAGATGAATATTTTATATATTAACTGCAATATTACATGCCTGATCGTAACCATTTGAGAAGTTACACTGGAATGAAATTCGATCTCAAATAGTTATTTAATTTTGAAAAACATCTTTCATATGACGCCACAGAAACAGTTGAACATTTGAAGATTTAACAAACAGTCAAGCAATCTCTTCTAAATAGTGAGCCCGGAATGTTGACATTGTTCTCCTGATATTTTCTTCTTTTTTTTCTTCTAGTGAAATGTTTTTTTAAATTTAAGAACATCCCTGTCATAACATTTTGTTCTGACGCGTCATGACTTTTCAGGTCTATTCTTGGCCACTACTTAGTCTGAAGGTATACTTGTTTCCAGTACATCTTCCCGTGACCGGTCATTTCATCCCCAATCACTTCATCCCCGGTCATTTCGTCTCCTGGTCATTTCATCCCCGGTCATTTCGTCCCCTGGTCACTTCATCCCCGGTCATTTCGTCCCCTGGTCACTTCATCCCCGGTCATTTCATCCCCTTGTCATTTCGTCCCCTGGTCATTTCTTCCCGGTCACTTCATCCCCGGTCATTTCATCCCCAGTCACTTCATCCCCGGTCATTTCATCCCCAGTCACTTCATCCCCGGTCATTTCATCCCATGGTCACTTCATCCCCGGTCATTTCATCCCCAGTCACTTCATCCCCAATTAAATATTTTATATATAAATATGACTATGTAGAATGCTTCTTGACATTTTATGACATGTTACTAATCCGTTTATATTGTTTCCTAATCCACTTTGTATTCTTAATGAGAAATCTTATATTTTATTGTCAATCTGGGTGTGTACTTAGCTATAGCGCTTCTATTGGATGTGGGGGGTGTAACATTATAATATTATCCTGATCAAAGGCCAAGGCGAGGTGCAAGTAGTGAGCAATAGAACTGCGATTAGAACACTTATGCTCATGCCGCTGATAACTTCTCATCAAAGGCCAAGCTGTGGTGAAAGTACGACTATGTTTCACTTTAGTTTTCAATCTTTCTTTCTTGAAAATGGGCGCGTTTTTTTTTTAGCCTTAAAATAAGGTTTTATTTTTTTCTAATAAAGGCGGAGTTCACCCATCCTCGGGATATCATGCCGCCTGTATTAGTTTTGCTTTAATTCCTGAAGCAGCGCCTCTAGTGGTTATATTTAACAACGAAATAATTATATCAATCGTTAAAAAAAAGAAACATTTTCTGAATGGTGATGTTTATAACATAGATTAAGTGAATGGTCTACACATAAAGTAAAAATATGTAACTTAATGTTGGTTCATTGCCTGAAGTCCACCATGGATTCCGGCACTGTAGAGCATCATCAAGCCAAGCTCATCCATTTCCATGCACTTAGAGATTAAAAACTGATCAGCTTTTCTTCCTTTTTGAAATCAGAATTCTGACATCTGATCGGTATGTGCTATGTCCAATGGGCTATCCAACAAGACGTACCACCAAAGTACCATGCGTTGCAGTCATTGTGTCTCTTTTTAGTTTCTTTCAATACTTGGTCATATTTGGATTACATTTACAACATATCAAGGCAATTTCCTTTTTTACAAAAAAAAACAACAAAAAAAAAACAACTCCATGTCAATATGGTCACGAAATGTCAAGCATTCTGTTTTGATAGAAAAAAAAATGTGATACCGGTATCAAGCAATCTAAGCGATTTCTATTACATTCCTGTAAAATTAGTTGTAAATATTGGATATTTCCACATAAATTATTTGTAGCAGAAAAAAAAGGCTTTAGGCCTATAAACATACATATTAATTGTTAATAAAAATGTTCAAATATACATGAGCATAGCTAGGATTTTTTTCGGGTGTGGGAAGGATTTTTTCTCTCTCCCCCACCCCAACCAATATAGGGTAACATGGGACAAAAATGCTCCTCTAAGCTTCTATGGCCTGTAAAAGCTAGGTTATTAATATAATTGTATCTTAAATTTGGTTTTCAAATAGTGTTATATGTCTACTTTACAAATTCGTTTTTAAAAGAATTTTGTTTTAATGTATCTAAAAACTATTGCATAAAATTAAAAAATTTAAAGGGACATTTTACCCCACACTTGGGACAAAAAGCGCTTCCAACAGGCCTCTTACCCCTAAAGCAAAAATTGTGGTAAATAAAGGATTTAATTTTATTTCCACATAGATGCATTTATATGTATATGTTTATATATATTTATATGTGTAATTTTGTTATCAAATATTGTTATTATTGTTGCACAAAAGAATAATAAATGATAATGATAATTGATTAAAACTATATTCAAACAAATAAAGAACTTTAAAGATTTTCTTCTCTTCGTAGTTGTTTATGTTTGTGTGTATAAATGTATACATGTCATTTTGTTTTTAAATAATTTTAGCTTGTAAACAAGATTGAAAAAAGAAAGTTGATTAAAAAATTATGCAGAAGCAAAATTAATGAAAACTAAGAACTTTTAAAATTATTGTTATGTTTTTCAGCTCTTAGTTGTATCTATGTATTAGTGTAGCAGTATGTAATTATATACACAAATGAATTTTGTTTTTAAATAGTTTTAGCTTGATCTATTTTGTTTACACAAACATATTATAAATTTTGACAAAAAAAATTAAAAAGTATAAGCGAAACAACTTTCACCTATCTCGAATCACTCAAGGACACATCTACGCTAACAAACGACTCAAAAATGAACGATACAAAGGGAGTTCAACTCTCTCTACTAGACCATTTGTGCTCCGACATCATTCTTGGACTTGACTTTATAGGTTTGCACCAAAATCTGTTTATTCCTTTCGATGGTCAGAAACCATCGTTGTGCCTGAGTACTCTCCAGCCAGCGAGGGTAGAGGCTCCTAGCCTATTTAGTAATCTGTCACCAAAATGTACCCCAGTGGCTACAAGGTCTCGCAGATACTCAATTTCAGATAGAAAGTTTATAGAGAAGGAAATTCAACAACTGATAAAGGATGAGATTATTGAACCATCTAAGTCTCCCTGGCGAGCACACATCTTAGTCACAACAAATGACAGAATGGTTTTAGACTACAGTCAAACCATAAACCAGTTCACTCTACTAAAATGCCTACCCCATGCCCAGAATTGACGAACTAGCAGAAAAGATTTCCCAGTACTCGGTATATAGCACTTTAGACCTGAAAAGTGCATAACATCAGATTCTCATAAAAGGAAAGGAAAGGCCGTTCACAGCCTTCAAAGCATGTGGGAAACTATCATTTCCGTCGGATTCCGTTTGGCGTTACGAATGGAGTCGCCTGTTTTCAGCGTACGATTAACAAAATCATCGAAGACGAACGACTCACTGACACTTTTGCTTATGTGGACAATGTGACAATCTGCGGTCAGGACTCTGAATCATACGACCGAGACCTACAGCGCTTTTTTTGACAATGCTCAAAAGTATGGAATCACCTTTAATGAAACAAAAAGTGAAATTAGCACTACTAAAGTGAGACTGTTAGGATACGAGATTTCCAAAGGACAACTTAAGCCGGATCCTGAGAGATTTCGCGCTCTAAGGGAATTACCCGTACCTGTGAACATGCGTGAACAGAAACGAGTAGTGGGTCTTCTGGCTTACTACTCACAGTGGATACCTAACTTCTCAACAAAAATAAGCCTTAAAACAAGAAATCAACAATTTCCTGTCTCCGAAGAAGTCAAAAGAACATTGGAAAGTTTGAAAAATGAGCTTAAAAAAGCCGCCGTATATACTACAGATCCGAATCGCCCTTTAAATGTTGAGACGGGTGCTTCTGATATAGCCATTGCAGCTACCCTCAACCAAGATTACTGGCCCGTTGCTTTCTTCTCTCGCTCATTAACAAAAAGTGAAAGAAAACATTCTTCAGTTGAGAAAGAAGCATGTCATTATTGAGTCGTTGAGGAAACGGAAACATTTCTTAGTTGGTAAAGCGTTCACACTTGTTACGGATCAGCGATCGGTCTCTTTCATGTATAACAGGTCAAACAAAAGAAAAATTAAGAATGAAAAAAATCCAGAGGTGGAAACTAGAAGTCTCGTGTTTCCACTATGACGTCATCTATCGCCCTGTAAGCAGAACACTGTAGCTGATACATTTACTAGAAACTATCTGCCATCACTCGCAATGACCTTAAATTGCTGCATACTAGTCTTGGCCATCCAGGCGTTACTCGACTATTGCACTACGTAAGGGCTAAATATCTTCCATTCTTCTGTGATGACGTCAGAACTGTGATAGAACAATGTCAAACTTGTGCAAAGCTGAAACCCCGATTTTTTCGACAGCAGACTGATTAAAGCGACTCAACCTTTTGAGAGAATTAGTATGGATTTCAAGGGACCTCTCCCTTCTATTTCAAGAAATAGATATCTACTTACCATTATAGATAAATTCTCTAGATTCCCATTTGCACTTGCTTTCCCGATATGACTTCCTCTACGGTTGTTAAATGTCTTAATGAACTTGGATTTCCAGCGTTCGTCCACACTGACAGGGGAACTTCGTTTATGTCTACAGAGGTTCAGCATTTCCTCCAGGAGAGAGGAATCGCGACCAGTGGAAACGGACAAATAGAGAGACTAAACGGGACTTTATGGAAAGCCATCACCTTGGCTTTACATTCTAAGGAATTGGACATAGCTAAATGGGAACTAGTACTAAATGATGTTCTGCAGTCCATCTGGTCATTACTATGCAATGCAACTAACAGGACACCACATGAACGACTTCTTGGGTTCAACCGAAGAATTGGTTCCGGGACATCTCTGTCAACATGGTTGACCAGTCCGGGTCCTGTCCTGCTGAAGAAGAACGTTAGATCGTCTAAATTTGTAACATGCAACCCTCAGTACGCTGTTATCCGAACACCAAACGGTCGAGAGGAAACTGTCTCATTACGAATGTTAGCCCTTGGGGAGGAACAAAAAGTTATAGAAAATGAGAATCAGAGTGGAACAGAGCTTGATACTTACTGCCCTGTCCAAAGCTCGCCTCCCAGGAATCAACCTACTGATTCTACGATGGCTGAAGAAACCACCAGCACCACCGAAGACATAGTCAGACCAATCTTAGAGTAAGGAGAAATAGGCCCAATTACAAAGAGTAAAAGTTCATCAGCTTACTCGAACTCTTAAGTTGGCATTCAATTTGTCAATACTAGTCTCCAAAATGACATTTGTTTATTTTACTACCTTCATTTTGCTTTGTTACTTGACTTTAATATGATATTTGATCTATCATGTTATATTTTAATAAGCTATTTGATTTATCATGTTATACGTTATACGTTACAGCATGTTATGCTATTCTACAATGTTTGTTTCTCTATTATTATCTCTATTACTGTTTCGCGTTTTCTAAATTCTTTCAATGTTAATAATACTAGTAAGCACAATTTGAACTGGGGGTGAATGTTATGAAAATTATATGCTGTATCGGTTGTCTTACAGTTATGTAACAATCAATTAATGTATGTAATTAGCTCATTGTATTATGGTTCAATTAAAAAAAACTTTTTAGGGAAAGTGTGTGTGTGTGTGTGGGGGGGGGGGGTGACAACCCTGAGCTAATCCAACCGGGAGATACAGACCCGAGAGACGCCACTGTCTGTAAGTTCATGTTTATCCCAGTAGAAAAAGTGGGTGGTACTTATTTATTATTATTATTATACATACAGTTCTTTCAAAATGTTAACATTTGAACATTGAAGACATTTCAACTTTAGCACATCCAAGAGCAGAAGCAACAAGCAACAAAGGTGTTTGCGACAAGATTGACTCAAAACTTAAAAAAAAAACTTTTCCGCCAACACGATTCTAACCGACTTACAGCACGTGTCCGTGTGTATTATCTACCTGGAATGTTTCAGCATCAGTCCAAGCCATCTCCTTTTTAACCTGACTTCATTACACTTGAACTTTCTATCTAACTAGTTTTTTTTTGTGTTTTTTTTTCACTAGAAAACGCATTCTGTAGCTTTGAATGCAGGAAAACGCTTGGCGCCGGGGGCTCAGCCACGGACCCACATTTTGAAAATGTCAAGGCTCCCTTTGCAGGCTACGGAAGGTTTTTTTTACGCGGGTGTCACTGGAGAAATGGCTGTTTAGGACTGCAATAAACTGCAACAAATAACGGCAATCTAATGTAATCTTTGAATGTGTGTTTTTAATGAAGCCGAAGTGAATAAACAGTTTGCCCTACTTAATCAAGCTTTAGAAGGCAATAAACAACTTCATGCTTTAAGCAGTGAGCTTGCCCCCCCCCCTCCCATTCCATTCGCTTTCTTGATTGTATGAATTTTAGAACCGTGCAAAATACTTTATTTCTGTTCAGTGACAGATACTTTTGGTTTCAGATATCGTTTGTCCTCGTTTCAAAGACCTGGAAATTCGATACTGTACCACTAGATCTCTTCTTATATAACGATGTGCTGAAGTTAAACACAGTGGCTACTTGTGACAAGTGTCGCCGTCACCTTGTGAGAAACTTGTACACTGGCCTACATTTAGTGATGGCAGGTGTCAAGGTCTAGCATGGAATTAGATCAACCAATTGTTTCACTACAAACAAAACACATTCTTTGTCACGTAGCTGCAGTTTGTATCACCTTGGCGTTCAAACTGAACACGTAGAGTCTATCTTTAGCATCGTGTCAACAGCACAGCATTACATTAGCTTAGTGACCGGTGCGGCAACCTGCGGCTCGCGAACCACATGCGGCTCTTTGGATGTGAAGCTGCGGCTCTTTAGTTCCATACGCAAATATTATTTATTTTATCGAAACATTTTTTAAAGTAGTTATGAATCTTTTAACGAAGATAAGGCACCGATTCTATCTCTCAGCCATTTGTACTCGCTTTTCACCACACCCCACCACCATTACACTCGTCGTCACTGTTGTCAGTCCCTAGGAAGATCTCGGCCGTCATCGGATATTTCTATATAGGTTTTAATTTGCTTTCGACGCAAGACGGATTGGCATCTTAACCACGTGCTTTGACTGTGACGTATAGTTTATTGTTTAAAGTAAATGAGTTAGAGTGAATGATCTTTTCAAAGTTAGAAGCAATCAACAAGTCATGCTAATCTGGCAAGCTTTGCGGTACCACTAGAAATTACACAAAAAGGCAAACCCTTTACAAATGGAATGTCTAAGACTGGTTCCTACTTGCATCTGAAGAACTGTTTCGTGATTTCAAAAACAAACCAGAAATCTTGAAAAAAAACAACAACAAAGATTTGCCAGTATCCGCTGAAACAGTACAAAATAGAATAGCTACAATGTCTTCCAATGTAACATATTTGCAGGTGGAAGGTAAAAAAAAATGTTTTACATGTTTCGGATGTTCCTTCAGAGTTGAAGATAATTACTTCCTAGTCCAAACCTCCCGCAGGACGACGGGGGATGGGAGCGGGCAGGGTTTGAACCCGGGACCATCGATTAATCTGAACGACAGTCCAGCGTGCAAACCGCACGACCAGGCAGCCATCCAACTTTCTTCTGCCGTATCACTTGCTATAGATGAGTCTTGAGACATAAAGACAGGACGGCACAAGTTACCTTTTTTTATCAGGTATAAGTCTTCCTGGGATTGCTACTGCTCTCGTGACAAACTAGATGGAACGATAGAGCGAATACCATGCAAAAATACCTTGAAGAAAATAAGATAATGAGCTGAATCTAAAACTGCAAGGAATTGTTAACCCAACCTATGTTTTGGTAGAGAAATTGATTTGTTTTGAAGAAAAATTAAGTCTTAATGCAGAAGATATTCAGAGCGGTCAATTACTTCATTTTGAATGTCTAAAGCAGTATCGCGATAAAATCAGTGCCACTTTTGACACGAATTACTTCAGCACAGTTATAAAAAAATCAATGATGAATTTCTTGACAGATTTAAGCAGTTCAAAACCAACAAAACCATTCTAGCATTCCGAGTACACCATATCAATACAAATAGTAACGAAATCAACCTTGATTCATTTGTAATTGATACTGGATTACAGAGTTGAAAAGCAAGTTGGAAGAGTTGAAGGTACAGAAATGTAAATACGTAACGCAGCAAAAGTGGACAGCTTTAAAAGGAATGCCGCGAGTTGATTCAGCGCACGGAATAATCTTCCAGATTGCTACATTGAGGTGAAGTTGGCATTCGAAGTGCTGACTATCTTTGGATCGACATATTTGTGCGGATAAGCGTTCTCGTGCATGAATAGAATTAAAAGTAAAGTAAGAAGCCAACTAACAAATGAAAATTTAGAGTCGTGTTTGAAACTAAAAACAACAAGTTATGAGCCAAATGTATTCAAACTTTCTAAAACAATACAAAGCCATCGCTCCCACTGAATTTGTTTGCTCGATTGTTTGTTAGGGAAGTTCAAGTAAATGTTTCATTTCTTTAGTTGTTACCAAAATAAATACAAAAATGATATATATATATTATCTAATTTGTTGTGATAAACACTACAATAGTAATAAATTTTTCTTTTAAAAAAGTTCATTATTTGATAAATATTTATAGTTTGCAAGAAAAAAAACTTTGTGGCTCTTTAAAAACTTTAAAATTATGTAAATTTTAATTTTTGGCTCTTTCGACGCAAAAGGTTGCCGACCTATGGCTTAGTGGGTAACTTTGTTTCCTTCTTTTGAAAAAGCTTCTATCAACTCACTCTGTTTAGTAGTTTGACCTTTTAATGTTTTAAAGTAAAAAAAAAAAAAAGAAATTTAAATTTGAAAATATTTCTTTTGAACGAACTAAACGTCTTCGGGCATTTCCGCATGTAGGCATCATTGCCTATCAAAACATTATTAGTTGCAGATTTTGGATCTTCCTTATTGTAACAGAAATCCTGACAAGTAATCAAGTAGTCCTCATATTAACATGATCCTTATAGACTAAGAGAAGAGTCAGTTATGAGATAAACACACAAAGAAGACATCATAAGGACAGTCAGAGCAAAGAGAGTCAAGCCTAGGAATCAGCTTACCAACTGATAACAAGTTGAACACTAGGCATCTTGAGAAGATTCTCTGGCAACAAGTTAATTTCTTTCATGATGTTGGCCAAACGTACAGGAAGCTCCTTCTGTAAGAAGATGTAGGACTGTTGACTACTGCCATTCTTTTGCCCTGCAACACAAGGAAACGAATGCTACAGTAATCACGGCTGCTACAAGAGAACTCCCAACATTTACTAGTCGCTACACGGAGGCGTGGTGGCACCGAGGTTAAGCGTATGGCTTCCAACGGGGGAATTCCGCGTTCGAATCCTGGTGATGACTAACTGTGAATTTCGTGTTTTTTTTAGGGCGCCCCTGAGCCCAACCAACTCTAATGGCCACCTGACTTTAGTTGGGAAAAGTAAAAGCGGTTGGTTGTCGTGCAGGACACATATAAACCTTGTTAAAAACAAATGAACTTAATTTCATCTGCCCAATAGATCGCAAGGTCTCAAAAGGGACCTTTACTTTTTGTTTTCAACGCTACTTAGATTATTATGTCTACTTGTGCACACCTATATTACAGGTGTGACTGAAAACTGAGGCGTGTTTCTAGATTTAAAATAAAGCGTACTCCTTCCCCCGATATTGGAGAGTAGGCCTAATTACTATTTTGATTTAAGGCAATGGTAAAGACCAAATGAAAGTGACAATGACTTAATATATCTACCGGTATGGAAACCAATCTACATGTGTAAGATACATAGATAGCAGGTATAGACAAGAAACAATAGTACAATATTGCTTACACAAACGATGTCCCAGTAGGCCTAATTTAGATGCATGTTACATTCAACTGAAACAAAATGATTGAAGATTTCCTCTGTATGCTCGAGTTATTTCTGTTTTCGTCTAAACCAAAACGTGTTGCATTGGGTTTTGGACACATCGGCACAATGTAGGCCATGCCGTCTTGCATTGGGAAGACCCAACACAATTCGCTAGACTAGATAAACATAACGACTAGATTCTAATATTCGCTAGACTTGTCTATCACATAGACTACCGGTACATGACATTTTGCACTAAGCAAATACCGGGTATTGAAAAAAAAAAAGGTTCTGGTCGAAGGGGTGTGTAATAACTTGGCACAACTTCTATCAACTAAAACGCTAAATTATTTTATTAGAAGATATACAAAGACGTTGTCGAGATTAATGAATGGAAACATTTACTATTTCATTTTCTTTTGTAAGCGCCCCCTGAAAGACAACAAGACAACGATTTGATAGGCAGTAGTCCAGGGTAGTGAAAAGCAGTTCACCCTCTCTCCTATTTGTCTACAAAGAGAAAAAAATCGCGTACTATTCATGCTGGCTATTTTTACACATGCGACCAGTGCACTGGATGTGAGTGCTCGCAATCAATCGTGCTAACATTTTGTTGGAAGGAAGGGTATGTGGGACGCTGGACATGTAGCGTCAGAAAGGAAGGGTTTGTGGGACACTGGACATGTAGCGTCAGAAGGAAGGGTATGTGGGAGACTGGACATGTAACGTCAGAAGGAAGGGTATGTGGGACACTGGACATGTAGCGCCAGGAAGGAAGGGTATGTGGGACACTGGACATGTAACGTCAGAAGGAAGGGTATGAGGGACATGTAACGTCAGGAAGGAAGGTATGTGGGACACTGGACATGTAACGTCAGAAGGAAGGATATGTGGGACACTGGACATGTAGCGTCAGGAAGGAAGGGTATGTGGGACACTGGACATGTAGCGTCAAGAAGGAAGGGTATGTGGGACACTGGATATGTAGCGTCAGGAAGGAAGGGTATGTGGGACACTGGACATGTAGCGTCAAGAAGGAAGGGTATGTGGGACACTGGATATGTAGCGTCAGGAAGGAAGGGTATGTGGTACACTGGATATGTAGCGTCAGGAAGGAAGGGTATGTGGGACACTGGACATGTAACGTCAGAAGGAATGGTATGAGGGACACTGGACATGTAACGTCAGGAAGGAAGGTATGTGGGACACTGGACATGTAACGTCAGAAGGAAGGATATGTGGGACACTGGACATGTAGCGTCAGGAAGGAAGGGTATGTGGGACACTGGACATGTAGCGTCAAGAAGGAATGGTATGTGGGACACTAGATATGTAGCGTCAGGAAGGAAGGGTATGTGGGACACTGGACATGTAGCGTCAAGAAGGAAGGGTATGTGGGACACTGGATATGTAGCGTCAGGAAGGAAGGGTATGTGGTACACTGGATATGTAGCGTCAGGAAGGAAGGGTATGTGGGACACTGGATATGTAGCGTCAGAAAGGAAGGGTATGTGGGACACTGGATATGTAGCGTCAGAAAGGAAGGGTATGTGGGACACTGGATATGTAGCGTCAGGAAGGAAGGGTATGTGGGACACTGGATATGTAGCGTCAGGAAGGAAGGGTATGTGGGACACTGGACATGTAGCGTCAGCTGATTATTAATATGTAATTTTAGATGTCATTCCAGTGACACAAATACTTCAGCTTTATTCGCGTGCTTTTTGAAATAAGAAATCACTGTATAGTCATTGAATGTTACATGCTGGGCTAGAACAAACGTGATGTAGAATACAATTAATTCACACATAGTAACCAAACTATGAATGCGCAATATCGATACATTCAAATAGGCTATATAGAAACCCACACAATGAAATGAAGCACTGTATTTGAAAAGATGAACTGTTAAACTCAACTGAACTAATATTTCAATTAAAACCTCTCCAGTTATACTTAGACGTGGAAACATTTTGACTTAAGAATATTGCAGAAATCATAGGCCTGCAATTTAAATTATCTCCCTTGTATTATTTACGGGAAGCGTGGTCGAGAGGCTTAGCCCCCTATGAAGGGGGCTCGAGGTTCGACACCCGACTCGAGCAGTCATGTGTACTGAGCGCCTAAAGGTAGCACGGAAACATTCTCCAAGATACCCCTCTCCCACAGGTCCACAACTGAGATTGGACCAAAAGCGCTCTGAACATGCTATAAGCATGAAAGTAGCGCTATATAAAAAGCTATAATTTATGTATTTATAATTTATTTATTTTTGCTTTCTTTCTGCACACCAGGCTCAAGTCGATCTTGTTCTACTAAATAATTTGTGTTGACTAAGAAGAGTAATCGGACATGTGTAAGTGACAGCAGGATTGTGCTTCTAGTATTTTGTAGTTCATAACTTCAGATATTCTTGATGAAAATATCCACAACATTGCTTGCATTTCTTACCAAACAGTGGACCCACTTGGGAGGGGGGGGGGGCGCCTCTTTATAATTATTTTTGTAAATGAAATTCGCATAACATAGATAGGTTAACTAAGCAATTTAGATTTACCCTTAAATATCAATTCGCAGTTGATCATATGTATTTCCATATCGCGATGGAAAAGGTAGGTGAAAGATAACTAGACTATAACATATTAGATACCCGGCATGGGAAAGATAACTGCAGGCCGATCAAAGAATAACTTTGATAACAGATTTTTTTCCCCGACATTATCTCATATTTTGTACTACCCAGTATTACATCATCGTGATAGTAATAGTGTCTATGTCCCAGCTGGACAAGGTCATTGGCACCTAGAAAGACATTGAATATGATAACGTGAATAGATGATACTGTTCAGACAATATATAACAAAGACTTGAACGTGATCACGTGATTCGGACAAAAACTTGTCTGGTGATGTCATAAAGCCAAGAAGGCTAATGTGACGCTTTGTGTATGTTTATTGAAATGTTACAAAAATTCAGATAAACAACCAAACCGTAGACTAAGTGCAAATATATAAATACCTAGGCACAACCATCAACAAGCTAAAATGAAATGAGCACTGTTAGTAAGCTAGGAACATTTCAAATGGACAAAACTATAATGAAACTTTTTCGACCCAGCTACCATCAGTAGTCTTATTACCTTGGCCTTCACCTCCTGGTAGGGTAACTTCAATAGTACAAAGACATTGACTAAATAGATTACTGGTAATTAACAAATTCCTCTTATATCACTCAAACCCAGCTCTTGAAGAACTAGTTCATGAAAGACGCCTTTCAAAAACATTCAAAATTCTTTAAGATACTTTGCACCCATTACACCAGGGTTTCTCAAACTGTGAGACGCGCTCCATATATGTTTGAATATTGACTAAGTAAAATGACATAAAAATAGAATATTTTCTCTCTTTCTAATCAGAACTGTTGAAACCGTTCTGGTGAGAGGTGTCTGCATTAATATCGACTCCTATTCGTGGATGCAAACATTTTGAAAACGTCTCCATTAACTTCACTCTACGCAAATCATTTGTCAGAATAATGCTCGAACTTCTGGCTGTGGAACATCTTTATGCTGACCACTTTTATTATGCAACAGAAAAAAAATGTCCGCGACAAGATGTCTTTCCTAACACAAAGATGACACTCATGCCTATCACACATACACCTAAATATATTATATTTTTTTTTTTTTTTTTACTTTCAATCAAGTTTTTTCCAAGGTCATTCTATCTATCTACATATATAGTGTTATGACATGATTAGGATTTAGTTGTTTCGGGAATATGGGGAAATTTTTACTTAGCGAATATGACGTAAAGTTTGTTAAAAAGTAAGAACGCTCGAAAAGTTATGACCATAGACATAAATAAATATAGACTGGCCGAAGGAAGTAGCTTCATGTAACTTGAAAACCTGTATATCTATTGTATTCAGATTTCCGAATTATGAAAAATTGCATGATCTTCATTCTTAGAGATTAAACAAAACTACACTGCCTCCTTATTTACAATATATAAGGTGTGTGGCTGAAATAGATATGAATACTTAACTTTTATACTGCTCATAAATGTTGTATAATAAAGTACACAAAATTGCAATTCACAAATTTTCGTTTCATAAAACTCTTTAATCGGCCAGTCTATATTTATTTATTTATGTCTATAGTTATGACATGATTAGGATTTAGTTATTTGTTTCGGGAATAGGGGGAAAGTTTTACTTAGCAACAGGAGGCTTTTTAGTATACAGACGGCTAGTAACGAAGGACATTAGACGGATCCCTTTTTAAGTATTAAACGTGTTTATAGTTTCAATAATAGTGTCGACTACCTATCTTGATTGTTTTGGCATTTCGCCGGTGTTGGAAGGTTACCTCCTGTTTATTTCACTGTTTGTATTTGACCCAGTGGAAGAGCCACAACAATAGATAGATACATATATGCTGTTTATGTTCGTTTATTCAATGGGTTATGGTTTGGAACAAAAATCGCCCCCCTCCTACTCAAAAGTTCTGGATCCGCTAGTAGCAGGGAAAACCTGCTGCATCTCTATCCAATAAGAGCTTTTCCTAGTATGGAAAACGGTCAACTTAAAATATCATTTTTTTATTTGTCTCTAACGAACCGGAACATAGGCTTTTAATGTTCGAAATTTACGTTTCTTTTCATTCTTAAAACACTTCCGGACCCTTCTGTAGATGTTGAGTCTGAGTTTTTGGCACATCGGCACAATTTAGGCCATGTCGTGCCCGTAATCCCTCAAGGGTTACTCTCCCTTCATACCACAAGAGCTAAATTTTATTTAGTTAAGTCATTAAAACCAAGTCCATTCACAATTAAAATAGTAAAGGTACCGGTAGTAAAAATGTAATAATTTTTTTTGTGTAAATATTATATATTCACGATTTCACAAATAAAAACTTCGCAGACAACCCCACTCTTCGGACAAAGCCCAGTACCTTCCCAGGGTCGACATTGTCGAACAGCTTTTTTAAGTTGTGCGCTCTCAAAAATTTCCCCCTAGTATCCTGGTATCTGGGGCAATCAATGAGGATATGTTCAACGATGAGACGAGAGTCACATTACTCACAAAGTGGGGGCTCCTCTCTTCAGCACAAAGGAGTGCGTGGTGTAGGTGTGGCCAATCCTATGTCTGGACGTGGTCGTGCTTCCACAATCTGTCTGAGTTGTGGGTCTCGATAGGCAATACTCTGTCTCAGGTCCGAGCAGGAAATTGGGGTTCCTGACACCGCTTGATTTAGGGCTCTTTTTGCTTCTCTGTCTGCCGTTTCGTTTTCCTCTATGCCCACATGGGAGGGGATCCAGATGACGGTGACATCCCTATGGTCGGCTGTTATTTGGTCCAGCAGCTTTAGGCTATTATGTACCAATGGAATGCCAGTCTTCAACCGCCCCAAAGCTTGCAATGCAGATTTGGAGTCGGAGCATATGAGAAATGTCCTCCTGTCTGATGCTTTGACGGAATCCGCACTGGTAGTTGGAGATTATTTTATTTCTCTCAAGGTACCAGAACAACTTATTATGTATCATCCTTTCCATGGTTTTGCAGATGCAGCATGTTAGTGCTATTGGGCGATAGTTAGCTGGGTCAGACCTATCTCTTCCCGGTTTAGATATCGGTATAACTGTGACTTTCCTCCAGCTGTTTGTGAAAGCGCCTGTTTGCCATACACAGTTATAGATTTTTAGCAGGGTTGCCAATGAGGGTTCGGGAAGATGCCCGAGCAACTGATAATGGAATTCATCTTCTCCTCAGTTCTTCAAGCGAGAACGGTTTGTTATAGTCTTCATTGTTTTCTGATCTGAAATCAATGGGGTGTCTTTCCTCCCTGATTTTGACTTTTTGGAATTCTGACGTGTAGTGTGCAGTGGATGATTTATCAGCTATTGAGGATGCAAGTCAGTCAGCTATATCTCTGGGGGACGTAACAGTCCGTCCTTGGTTTTTCAATTGCCTTATTGCCTTCTTACCCTTTGATCCGCCTTACTGCCTTGCAAACCGCTCTAGCAGAAGTTTTGGCATCCAGACTGCTAACAAAATTTCTCCAGGAATTCCTTTTGGCTGGTCGTATGGTTTGTCTAGCCTTCGCTCTAGCTATCCTGAATAGCTTTAGATTTTCCTGGGAAGGATTCTTTATAAATGCAGCCAGTCTTTTTTTCGTATTGCCAATAGCACTTTTGCAAGCTATATTAAACCATGGTTTGCTAGACCGTTTTGGTTTTGCGGCGGTTAGGGGAACAACTTTCCGTGAGGTCAATGCACATGAGAGATCCAGTTCTTGGGTACAAGTAGGTCGATGATGCATCATTAAGTATGCATAAATCATGTTGGATGAAAATATCCTTCAGCATACGACCTCTCGTGTCTGTGTTGTTGGATCCCCACATAGTGTTATGGGAATTGAAATCCCCAAGGATTATATAGGGCCGAGGGAGTTGTTTTATTAGGTTCTCCATTTCTGTTGGGTTTAATGGAGCACCTGGGGGTAGATACAGGCTGCATCAAGTGATAACCTTGTGTAGGGTTATCCTAGCTGCTACGGCCTGTAGTGTGGTTTGTAGTTCTACCCTCTCATGGGGTATGCTGTCCTTCACAAGGATATAGACTCCACCTGATGCTCTCTCTGCATCCTCAACGGTCCTGCTGTAAGTGCTGTAGCATCGGAAACTGATAATATCTTTCAGAAATGTTACCAATAAGCAGACATCTACAGGAGTCTCAGAGTCCATCAGTAGCTGAATTTCCTCATAATTGGCCTTGAGGCCTCTACAGTTCCACTGCAAAATCCTGGAATCCAAGACTTATTCTAAATGACCTCTGTGGCATTTTTACGTCTCGAGAGACGATCTTTTCCCTTTGAAACTTCTTGTGTGACTAAAGAGGCCAATCCTTGATACACAGCTGCGATCGCAGGATGGGCATATATAATCACCAGGCGCCGTTGCATTTTCATCCTTCTTTCTGCTTCTGTTGTGTATGACATCTGCAATCTGTGACCCTTCCTCTCTCTCTATGTGGATCTGTCCAGTGCCACCTCTTCCCAGTTGCCAGTGTCGATTTTGAAGAGCTTCATGTCGCGTTTGCATACATCTGTATAACGTAAAAGTGGGCGACCAGCGGCTCTCCTGCCTTCTATTAGATCGCCATACAGGATGTCCTGTGGAAGTCGACCTACTGGCATTCTACGAACGTGGCCAAGCCAGCCAAGGCGTCAGCTGCTGATAACAGAGCGGATGTCCTGGCACCCTGCTGTTTGTAGCACATCCTCATTGGTTATCTTATCTTGCCACCTTATTTTAAAGATCCGCCTTAGGCATCGGAGGTGGAAGACATTCAGCTTTTTTTTTCTGCCATTAGTAGGTTGACCATGTTTCACTTCCGTACAGCAAGGTGCTCAACACACAGGTCCGGTAGACTAGGGCTTTAGTACTGCTAGTCAGCAATATGTTGTCCCAGACTCTTTTCTGCAACCGTGACATGGTGGCCATTGCCTTGGCTATCCTGTTGTTTATGTCTTTATCCAGTAGAGTGTTGTTGGATATGATGGAGAAAAGGTAACAATAGTGATCAACAATTTCTAGTGGTTGGCCATTAATGCTTACTTGAGGTGCAGTTTTTGTGTTTTAGACAAGTATCTTGGTCTTGCTTTGGTTTGGAAGTCTTTCTCCCTGAAGAGGGTAGATCCCTCCAGTTAGAGCGGAGGCTATTTCCTCCTCCTCACTTCGGATATCTTCTTTAATTTCATTTCTCCCCTTAGGGAGTTAGTCAACCTCTAACTCTAACTCTGAGGTACCTGTGTCAGACATAATGTCTCCGGGTTCTCCCGGAGTGTTGGTATTGACATGCCGCTCAGTCTCTATGTACTTAACAGCCAGCACAGAGAACCTGTTATTTAGCATGACAACAGGGCTTTCTTGTCTCTATAGAGGTGTATTCTTTGGCGGTGTTTTCTTCTGAGTTGGAGGAGGAGGATGGGGTAGTGGGGTCAATATGTCCGTCAGTGTGGCTATGGATCTTCCTATCTTAGCCACAGCCTGGACGTAGGTCTTTGTCAAGCCGAATTGGCCCTTGGCTAGGGCCAATACAGCCGACTTCGCCTGGCTGAAGGTACATCCATGTCTTTCCTTGTACTTCTGCACGGCAACCTCCTGTTTCCACACAGGGCAGTCCCTTGAGTAGGCTTGGTGGCCAGCGTGACAGTTTGGGCATTTGAACTGGGCAGTTCAGCCCTTGTCCTCATGACACTTTACAGCACATCTGGCACACACAGTGTTCCTCTTGCAGACTGCCGCGCCGTGTTCATAACCGTGGCACTTGAAGCACCTCATGGGGTTAGGTATGTAGGGCTTCACTGGAACTCGTAGGTATCCTGCTTTCACATACTCTGGCGGTGTCCTTGTTCCGATGTGAGAATAATTGTGGGGATTTTGACCTCCTCACCTGGTAATGCACCTGTCATGGGTGACTCCTTCAATTCCCTCCACTATTTCCTTCTCGGAACATTCCAGAAGGTCTCTAAAGCTGATTACACCTCTACTTGTGTTCAGACTCTTGTGTGGCATGGCGTCCACATGGAGATCACAGATTCCTCTGCATCGTAGAAGCCCATCAGAGTGTATTTTACTATCGACTTCTACGAGAATTTCTGATGAATTGTGCAGCTTGGATACACTCTTGGGTTCTCCCACTACTGACTTAAGTCCCTTGTAGATGAGAAAAGGGCTCATCTTGGTCAGGCTTTTCCTTTCTTCTGTGCACCTGACCACCAGAAATAATAGTCAGGCAGTACAGCTTTTTGTGGCCTCCTCCTTTTTTCCTCTATTCGGCGTCACATGCCCAGACATAAATCTAGGGCAAGTTATTTTTTATGGAGTTTTTTGTTGTTGTTGTCCATGGACACTTGTAGTAGTTCGGTACCTGTGCTCCCCACCCGCCACAGAGTCCAACAAGAGGACGAGCCATTCGGATGTCCAGAATGAGCCCGCCAGGGCTACACAGGTGCTATACTCAGCTACTCCATCGTTGTGTGTCCGATACAGCAGCTCCCTGATTGACCCTCTAGCCACTGCCCTCCAGCATAGGTCATCGACCTAAGCTGGTAGCTCAGCGTGACCAACCGGTTGACCCAGAGCGGGCCATCTGGGCCTCAGGTCTAGAGGAACTTAATAATCCTCGGATAGGCAACTACTCAAATACCAGGATCTCTTTATCCCCCCTTACCCGTCGCAGTGCACGGCAAACGGACTGAAGATTATAGTTCAGTGTTTTATGTATAATTGCTACTTTACTTGTAAGTCTTCTCTCCTGAAGACTTTCTAAATTTAGTGATTTTACTAAAGGTTTTACTCTAGTCAAATGTGAATATTCGTTAGTTATGAACAGTTATGAATCTCACTGCTCTAGTTTGTGTCTGTTCCAGTTTCTTAATATTTACTTTAGTTGAGGGGTCCTAAACAGAGGATGCATTTTCTATTATTGGCCTAACCAAGGTTAAATAACATTTTAGTTTTATGTTCTTATTTGATTTATAGAAATTTCTTTTAATAAACCATAATGCTTTGTTTGATAGTTTCATCAATATGTTGATTCCATGACAGTTTTTCATTTATTATAACACTTAAGTATTTTGTGTTTTTAGTCTGTGATACTGGTTTACCATGAATAAGATAAGTGGAACTTATTTGCTTTAGTTTTTTTTTTTTTGTTGTTACTCTTAATAACTGACATTTTTCTGGGTGGAAAAACATGCACCAATTTGATTCCCATTTCTGTAATTCATCTAATTCTCTTTGTCAAAGTTCTGTATCTTGTGGTGTTTTTATTGTTCTATTTATTATGCAATAGTCTGCAAATCTGACTTTTGATCTTGAACTAATACAATCTGGTAAATCATTTATGTAAATTAAAAACAGTAGTGGACCGAAGACTGTTCCTTGAGGTACACTTGAGTTAACTGTTATTAGTGTTGATTTAAGTCCATTTATTATTACAGTTTTTCTCTCCCTATCAGAAAATCCTTTAATCCACTGATGCAACGGACTAACAATGTCACAAATAGTTTTTTTTTTTTTTACCAAACTATGATTGTGAACTTTGTCAAAAGCCTTGGAAAAATTTAAAAAGATAGCATCTATAGGCTTTAATCAATATGTGCAAAGAAACAATGTCCAAAGGTGAATAGCATATAAAACAAAATCTTATCTGTAAAAAAGACTTGACTTTGACTGTTACACAATTTAACCAATGTCAGAAGAGCTTAAAACAAAACTGCATTGTTTTTTAAATCTATGTGACTGTAGCTGATTAGGAAGCCGTTGCGTAATGATCCTACTTCTGTCCTAATGACCGACCATCTCCCTGGATAGAAATATTTTAACTCCGTAATTATTTACCACATTCTGATGGAATCAACGCTGGTATCGTCAGTTAGGAGAGAAAAAGTTAACTTAAATCAGAATTATAGGTGTTTTTTTTTTGTCGAGTAACAGCTGCGAATCTGCGATCCTTGTAAGAACAGTGCAAAGGCTATTCTGCATTAGTGGGTTAGAATTATTGCAAGATCTAGATCTAGTAAGTGGATAACAAAATATTACAACTTATAATAGGCTGGTTTAAGCAACTTCCTAAAATAAGTGTGGCTGAGAGGCCGAAATTACTTGGCTACGGATTGGTCACCTAAACGGGAGCTGGAGTATGAATCCCGACTCGAGCCAACGTTCTCCAAGATACCTCTCTCCCATGTTGTGGACGCTCGTTGACTTGTAGCACCAAACTGCTAGTAGACAAATAAACCGTTGTAGGGCGTAATATATTTTAACTTATAAAACTTGAATAACTTTCTTTGCGAACAATACTAAATATAACATTTATTACAATACAGACAAATGTAACTTTAGATGAAATAAATGTAGTAAACCTTAGTACAGTACCGAAATTTCAAATGGTATTTAGAACAAAATCTAACTCACTACAGATACACGTATTTTCACTCTGGCAATCTGGAGTCAAAGGAAAAAAATCCTGTTTACGCCGATAAACAAGTCTACTTAGAGTATGTAAAATTCTAATTCAGTAGGCTTGTTTAGACAACAATACTGGATATAGATAAATGGTACAGAACAGAGGTCCTCAAACTTTTACTGTTCAGGGACCCCTTACAAGCCCTGCGATATTAGCGGACCCTCAACGCAGCCAGATTTGTCTGGGCGAATCGCCTATTTCTAAAGCCACTGGACTCTTGAAACTCTCCGCAACCGTGTGTGATTTCTTGTTCTGCGCTATTCGCAATGCAGTAAGGAGGCGCGAATGGATTTTTAGTTACAGTATCCGCTCAGATAATCTACCGTTAGACTCAGAAGTTATTATAATTGTGTACACTTTTTATATATCTGCGGTGCCTCTACGATCGTCTAGAACAGTTAGGTGCACAGTTTGTAAATCACTGGTATAGAAGATTCTAGTTTTGTGATAGGTCTAGGTATTAAGACGGTGTGCAAAATATTCCTGAACGTCTATTGATTTATTATCTATTAATGTAGACATGCGGGAATACCTGCTGACGAAGGCCCTATAAGTGTTCAAGATAAAGATTTTCTAGACCTCCATACAAAATTTAATTTTAATTTGTATTATAGGCATACTTTGAAAAATTATAACTCAGGTGTGGCCAATTAGCTAGTTATTTTCCCCCAGGAGTATCCATAACAGACACAGAAATCTTAGAGCTATCTAACATGAACAGTATCAATGCGACAGTGAACTCCCAACTTCGATGGGCGGGACATGTAGTCCGCATGCCAGAGAATTGCCTTCCCAAACGACTTCTGTACGGGGAGCTGTGTGCAGGAAAGCGCTCCCAGGGAGGTCAATTCAATCGCTATAAAGACACTCTCAAGAGCTCCTTCAAGGAATGCGATATCGACTTTCACAGCTGGGAAACACTAGCTCTCGATCGCTTCTCATGCCGTGAAGCTGTGAGTCTCGGGGTCAGGGTGTAAAAGCGCCGAACCAACAAAAAGCTGAGAAGAAGCAGGTCTATCTGCAACTGACCAAATCTACCCATGCCACGCATGCGGCCGGCTTTTTAAAGCGGGGATTTGACTTTACAGCCTTCGAGTCCATAGGAAATGAGAAATGTGCTGTTCGATTACGAAGGAGGAGCTATATATATAGTTATATATATATTTCCCCCAAACATATGCATAGTCCTAAACTTAAATTTCTAGGAAAATCGGTAGAGCCGCTTTTGAGATTCGTGTCCACTCACCCACAATTTTTTTTACCCTATAAAGAATTTGCAAGTTGATAAGAGGAATTGTAAACAAATGACATACAAAAAGGTTGTCGTTTTTTAAAGACAATCGCTTCTTTACGAAGCTGATTACTTTTTTAAGAACGATTACTTTACTCTTAGTATGGCACCATTACAAGACAGTAGTCAAGACCATAACACTGGATTTCGATGGAATTATATGGTGTAGAAGATCCAGACTTAAAAGAAAGATCGCAAAATGTTCCTAAACGTCTATTTATTCATTTATCTCCCTATAACCGATGTCGTAAGAGTTCAAGATAGAGACTGTCTAGACCTCCAGACGAAACTTAATTTTAGAGGATAATAGAAAAAGTATAACGGTCTAATTGGAGTTTTCCAGGAGGGGCCAATTAGCAGTATTTTTCCCCAAAAGAAATAACATAAGATGTCAAATTTTTGGGAAAATCGTTAGAGCCATTTTCGAGCCACCCAGAATTTGTTTTTTTGTTTGTTTTTAACCGATGAAGAATTTGCAAGCTGATAATAGGAATCATACATAGAAGGGAGGCTGAAGATGATGGCAGGTGGGTCATGAACCATTTTGTTGTGAATTGCTCTCATTAAAAATGTAGGCTAATTCTGTTTGGTCATATTATAGAAAATTATTGATACAAAAAAAATATTGTTAGATCTACTATTATGCCTTTAGCTTAGAGTCTTTAGACTACCTATATCAGATGGTAAAAAAAATTAGAATAAATATTTATAAAGCTATAAACCATCTGAAAAGTAATTTTTAAACATAAAATGCAAACCACTAATGAATATTTTCTAGTAAAAAGAAAGTCCATGTCTATTCACAGAAATATCTGCTTCTAGACAGGGAACCACTAAATATATTTATAAAGATTCTGTCTTTCACGTGTGAGCTTGCGCTCCCTGAGCTAGTTTTATATATATTATTTTTTTATAGGCTAGTGCCAAATGTATTATTTGTACTTCCGCTTTTTGTGTAAGTTAGGGTGGGGTGTGTAAAAATTCGCCACGCTGTTTTAAAAACAGTGCAGTGTACAGTTGACCAGTGGTCAGTATAGTATGTCTGTGTGACAGCCGAAGATCTTTGTGGTCTGTCGTGTACTTATTTTTATTCCTGTACATGGGACGGTCTGTAAGTTTGCTATTGTTACTGCTTTTAGCTGCATAAAGTAACTGCTGTTTTAACTGTTGATTTTAACTGTTCTAGCCAGGCTGCTGTTGTAGATTTAATTTGTTTCTGTAGGTAATAATAGATACTAGTGTAGTGTTGCCTTAGAGTTCTATTAGTAAACTTAGTTATAGTCTGTTTCTGTTCTTAGTGAATAGATCTACAAATACTATAGTAAAGTACTAACTAAGGTGTTCTTTTTTAGTTTTAGTTATGAGTTGGTAGTAGTAGAATATTGTAGATCTAGACTAGTTTATTGTAGTTTGTTAGTGTAGATCTAGGTCTAGACTAGTGTATTAGTTTTAGTGATTTAGTTAGATAGATGGGTTGATCAGTTTGTTTGGTTTGGTTAGTTTTTAGTGGCGTTGAGTCAGATGGTTTTAGTTAGTATTAGTTGTTCTCGTTGTAGTGTATATATTTTATTGATTTATATTTTTGTATGTTAATAAAGTTTCGTTTGTTTATTTATCCTAACTAAAGTTTCGTTATCTTGTTTTCCTTTAGTTTAGGTTAGTTATAGCTTGTTGTCTGGTTACTTAGGCGACTCTAGCCCCTTGGTCACCATACCGAGGTGCACAGATTGAGCCCACCCAGTAGCGATAACATCTGCCTACTGTTGGTAAATTTTAATGTTGAGCAGTAAGAATAGCCGTCTCAACTCGCGCCTGCCTGACCTGCTCACATTTTTGGTTGTCAGAAGTGGGATCTGTGCTGAGTGACCAGACTTATATTTTTTATTGGTATAGATTAGGTTTTTGTACTAGTTAAGTTAGGCAGTGATAGGAAGTAGTGATAGTGGAAGTTTAGTTTTCCTTGAGCGTTTGTTAGAGAGGTTAGTAGGTTTTTTTTGTTGAGTAGTTACGTAGATGAACAGCGAGGCAGCAGCAGCAGCAATAATGCAGCCGTCTCAGGCAGTGATTGTGGTACCAAGGACAGAGATGAGTATCCGGCGCTTCCATGGCGATGGTCCTGCCAGGGAAGTTGAAGAGTTCCTTCAAAGTGTTGATAGAGCCTGGAAGTCTCAACACATGGTACATCGAGAGGAAAAATGTGACTTCCTCTTTGCACATTTAGGTGAGGCAGTGAAGGCCGAACTTAGGTGTCACCCTCAGACAACAAGGGCATGTCCAGATGCCCTGGTACAAGTTCTACGTTCCACTTATGGAGAAAGGCGGAGCATCAACTTCCTCATTGGGCAGCTGTTCAGAATAAGCCAGCACCCGAATGAGTCTGTCCGCACCTACTCACACCGTCTCCTTCAGGCATTCGAAGCACTCACTGACAGGCAGAGAGCTCTATCGGAAACTCCTTTCAGCGAGTCTATCCTGAGGGACCAGTTCGTAGAAAACCTCAGTGACAGGACCCTAAGAAGAGACCTGCGAGAGAGACTACTTGATAGGCCAGAAACCGAATTCCTCGCATTAAGAGACATGGCCATTAGGTGGGCACAGGATGAGGATGTCGCACCGCAAGTCAATCTCACATGCAGTGAGATAAAGATTGAAGGTTAGCTAGCTACTCTCTCCAAGCAAGTGGAGGAGCTTGCAGCCCAGATTGTGCGCCTACAACTTTCGGGGCCACAGAACTCTAACTGTCCCCACTGCAACCACCATCAACCTGATCAAATTAGCGGTAGCGTGAGACAGATTGCCTCACAACCAAAGCGCACCCTTAGCCAGAGGAGGCCTTTGATGAAGAACAGGAAATGCTACACATGTGGAAAACATGGCCATCTTGCAAGAAATTGCAGGCTGAAGAACATGTTCCAAGGCCAACAAGGGAAACGTGGGAACCGAGATAATCGCCAACACCACAGACGCAACTGCTCTAACTGTGGAAGCCGGGACCACTTCACCCGGGCTTGCCCTAATGTCACTGCAGCAGTGAGTCACGTTCAGGTTGCCTCAGTGGAACAACCACAGACAGTACAACTTATACCTGCCCCCAAGTCAGCAGAATTGTCAGTTGATGTGCCACTGAATCCTAGAGGATCCAACACTGCAGTGGTCCACACAAGCCAACCCGCAGTGGCAGAAATGTTGTCAATGCATGCAGAAGTAGCCTCAGCTGATGCTACCCAAAACCATACGGAGGGTGATAGGGAAACACACACCTTCTTAGATTTGCGTCAGCCTGAATCCTCCCTTAATTCTCAGGATGATTCAGAAGGCCGTAGGAAAAGGAACAACCTTCTGAACATTGGATGCAGAGTTCTTGTCGAACAGAGAGTCAGAGGCCAAGGCAGAATGTTCATGCAGTATGAACCCTCGTGTTTTGTAATTACTGCAGTACCCAAGTATGCTTCTGGGTGGTACATAGTAGAAGCAGAAGATGGGAGTACTTACAGATATGTACGAGAGGAGGAAATGAAGTTCGTTTCCTCCCCTTACTAGCATAGTTCTTGCATTTGTAATTTTTTTATTTTAATATGTTGATTGCATTTCTATTTATCAAGATGTATTAGTTTGTAGTGACTCTATGAGTACATGTTATCTACATGTTTTTGAAAAGCTTTTTTAAAGCTTAGTAGTTGCTATACCTATTTGAGAATGTACAGAATCAATAGTACTTTTTTGTGTTTTAGCTGATGTAGTATATTCTTTTTTTTCTTTTGTCCTTTGAAAGCAATGTAATTTAAGTCATGTCATGGAGCTGTAATATTTTTGTGTCAAATAGATTTTAGTGTGTATTTTCTTTGATGGTAGAATATGTCAGCAGCTCATATGTAATGCATTTTAAGTAATTTGTTATTATCTTGTTTTGCGGGGACGCAAAAATTTAAGGCGGGATGAATGTGAGCTTGCGCTCCCTGAGCTAGTTTTATATATTTTTGTGTATTCTATTTTTTTATAGGCTAGTGCCAAATGTATTATTTGTACTTCCGCTTTTTGTGTAAGTTAGGGTGGGGTGTGTAAAAATTCGCCACGCTGTTTTAAAAACAGTGCAGTGTACAGTTGACCAGTGGTCAGTATAGTATGTCTGTGTGACAGCCGAAGATCTTTGTGGTCTGTCGTGTACTTAATCTACAAATACTATAGTAAAGTACTAACTAAGGTGTTCTTTTTTAGTTTTAGTTATGAGTTGGTAGTAGTAGAATATTGTAGATCTAGACTAGTTTATTGTAGTTTGTTAGTGTAGATCTAGGTCTAGACTAGTGTATTAGTTTTAGTGATTTAGTTAGATAGATGGGTTGATCAGTTTGTTTGGTTTGGTTAGTTTTTAGTGGCGTTGAGTCAGATGGTTTTAGTTAGTATTAGTTGTTCTCGTTGTAGTGTATATATTTTATTGATTTATATTTTTGTATGTTAATAAAGTTTCGTTTGTTTATTTATCCTAACTAAAGTTTCGTTATCTTGTTTTCCTTTAGTTTAGGTTAGTTATAGCTTGTTGTCTGGTTACTTAGGCGACTCTAGCCCCTTGGTCACCATACCGAGGTGCACAGATTGAGCCCACCCAGTAGCGATAACATCTGCCTACTGTTGGTAAATTTTAATGTTGAGCAGTAAGAATAGCCGTCTCAACTCGCGCCTGCCTGACCTGCTCACACACGGATACCAATATATTGGTGTATAAATAGTTTTGGTGAACTATTGTTTGAAGGACATGCTTACTGTCACGTATCAATTTAAAATAAACCCATGTCTAGGTTATTTAAGTTTTATATATCTACGCCTGTAAAGTATGGGTCAAGCACAGAATTTCCTATGACGTAAGCAGACACCTGTCTATCACTCGAATGACACTAGACAGGAATTTATTTGATTGGTTGAAGGAGATGGTTTGATTGGCTAAAGCCAAGTGTCTCAGTAGAGGTCAAGTAGAGGTCAAAGGGGACGTGGGAGCTAGAAAAAGAAAAACTTCAGTCCTGTCGAGATTCTCCTAGAGATAAAACGTATTTGAGTTATGAGTTAGAATTGGTAGAGATCAGTCTTGTATTTGTATTAAATCTAGTAAATTTGAATATTTTATTTTGATACAGTTTACTATTGTAAATACTATACATTGCAGTGATTCCTAGTTTTTTAATTTGATTTAAAAAGGATCTTTATTTATTGGATCTCTAAGATAGTATTTAGATCTAAAGATATACATCCATAGAAACCTCGACATCACGGTTACAAGATATCAGCGCCTCTGACGAATTCAGCAAAGATCAACAACGAGCTCTTTAACTGTGATATCTGGCACCTCCGCAAATTTGACTAAAGATCATCAAAGATCCTACGGAACATTCTTTCGTTTCTTCAATTTACAGAACAATATTCTTCATGATGGAATCAGATCTACTGTGTCATAAGATCAGTTGCACATCGTTTTATCGATATCAAATCTAAAGTATAGATCTAAGATAGAGTCTATCATCTCGACTCTCTAGATCTACTTACATATTATCGGCACAGTAGATAAGACCAGTATTATTTAACTGGCATTCATAAGTAGAAACCTACAAGAAAGTTAGTTATATGAAACGACACTAGACACTACTAGCTCTACAAGAGAATATACTACAATTTATTATCTCCAGTAGCACCTCTACTGAGAAAGAAAGCTTATTAGCCTGATACGGCATATCAACGTAATATCTCTACTTTGTTAGCCTGATATGGCATATAAACATAATATCTCTATTTTATTAGCCTGATACATCATATCAACATATTATCTCTATTTTGTTAGCCTGATACAGCACAATTGGACTTTAACTGCAATATCTTTAACTGTGATACATACATAGTTATGATCATTATTTAGTACCGTAATTTAACATCTTAGCCAACAAATGTTCATATTATAAAAATATAAATATATTATGTTATTCATTTAAGTAAAGAAAGGAGACAAGGTAAAAAAACAACAACAAATAATTGTCAAAAAAACACACTTTACCGGTATGGATTTTTATCTTAATTTATAAAGATATTTTTAAAAATTAGGTAATAAAAGAATTTATTTGCATGAATTTTTAAAATATAATCTCAAGTCAAACTAACCAGTGTTGAGACATTTTTTCTTATTGATAAAACATTGATATGATTTAATGATAGGTCAGTGATTATATTGAAATTTTAAAAAAGAGTTAATTTAGTCTTCTGATATAAAACGCAGTGTACCACCAATAAAAGAGTTAAAACAACTAAAATAAATTTTAAAAAACAGCACAATTTTTTAAAAATCAAAGCTCACTTACAACTAAATCTCTCAATAATGTAGAAGTTATTTCTCATTTTGATATCAAACAAAATAAAAAATTACAAATAATTAATTGACTAATTGGTTAATTTTTAAAAACTGATTGATGTTTTGTTAGGTAGAACAAATACTTGCTTTAAGTTTCACCTTAATTGGAGAATGGGTGTGGGAGAAATAATGTGTAAAATTATATAGGGGGACAAAACCCTACATTATTAGTCGTATCTATGAATAATGAAGGATTAATTTCCCTTGTTGGTATCAAACAAAATAATTGACTAATTTTTTTTTATTGTATTGTCTTTGGCACTGAATAATTGCCCAAAGATTCAACTTGATTTGAGAATGAGTGTTGGAGAAATAACATGTTCAAACTTCAACAGATAGATAAAGTGAGTTGATATTAAGCTTTGTAATCATACCGAATAAATGAACTACCTGTACGTCCAAATTCCAATAGTTTCTTCAGTGACAATGGCGACGGGTTAAAGCTTGCATACTTCTCAAACTTGAGAATATTGGCTGAAGCAACAGAAGTGATTGCACGGAATCTAAAAATTGTCAGTCGCATTCTCAGAAAATGTTTAGAATCCCTTTTGTTCTAGAGTTCTTGCACTCTTTTGCACAACATTTTGTTTACACAGCCGTGTAAGAACTATCATATTTCAATAAAATGAATAATAAATTATAAAAAACAATGCAACAGAAATACATTTAATAGCACATAATCATGTCTTTAGCTATAGATGGTATGTAAGGCCTCATTTAGTATTCAGAATGTGTCTTTCTGAGTATTTCATTAGGTTTTATTTTTTCAATTTCTAAATTATGGTTTTATGTATTATAGCTACTTTACTTTTTTTCTTCTGTCCTGAAGTGTCTCTAAGTTTAGTGATTTAAATAATGGTGTTACCCTTATGAAATTTGAATATTTGTTTGTTATAAATCTCACTGCTCTATTTTGTATTTGTTCTAGTTTCTTTGTTTTCTTGAGTTGAGGGATCCCAAACAGAGGAAGCATATTTTAATATTGGCTTAACTAAAGTTAAATAGCATTTTAGTTTTATGTTTTTGTATGGTTTCTAAAAATTTCTTTAATAAAAACCCTATTTTATTGGATGAGTATTTAGTTGGTATTTGATTTTCTATAATGTTTTTAAGATTGCTTTTGATGGAATTCCTGAGATCATCAACTGGTTGGTTAATGTCTTTTTCTGATGAGAATGTTTGCTGAAAGTTTAATGCAGCTTGGATAGTTGTGTTAGGTAGCATTTATTCTAGTGTGAGAGTTTTCTATTGGTAACAATTAGGTTTTGTATTGGTTCAAGGCTTTTATTTGACTGTGCATTTTAACATTATCATGGTCAGATAGTCCAGAGATTATTGTATAATTTACCAATTATCTAGATCTGTAAGTTAGAAATAGATTTTTAATAGATCTAGATTTAAATTTAAGCAATATGTTGTTTAGTCCAGTTCGTTTTTTAATAATTTGATCTAAAATATTTACATTTACTATAAACTAGATATATAGGCTTATTATTTTATGATCTAGACTCTTAATCTAGATTTAGATATAGATCTATATAGAATAATCAATAATATAGATGTTAGATATAGAAAATAGATATAGTATCTAAATATCTAGATATAGAATCTAGCCAATTAAGTCCTAACTAGAATGACTAGATCTAAGTCTAGATCTATCGTTCTATTTAAAATCTAAAGTAAAAAAAAGTTTCTTCAATCTTGTCTTACTAGATCTGTTAGATTATAATTAGATGTTGTTTTTTTTTTTTTGTAGATCTAGATAGATTTAGAATTTAAGATCTGAGTAGTAACTATAGACGATAGATCTAGATCTAGATTAATTCTAGATCTAAAATATATTTAAAAATATAAATATTTAATATAATTCTATCTAGATATATCATATATTCTTTATATATATAGTCATACAGAGATAGATCTACTAGAATGTAACTAGATTACTTTATCTAGTAATAGATTCTATCTCTAGAGATCTAGATTCTATCATGATCATCTAGATCCCTAGATCTATAATCTTTAACTTATAATATAAGTAATATAGATCTAGTAACTAGTAGAATCTAGAGTATTCTAGAGTGACAAAGTCTAGATGACAGTAGAATAAGTAGTTTTAGATCTATATAGCCAAATATAGTGTAGATCTATAGTATATGTCATGTCATATATGTATATAATAATCATACTAGTATGACAATATAATCTAGTAATTTATTATAAAGATTCTAGTCTCTAGACTCTAGTGACTAGTCTAGTCACTCTAGTTAGATATTATAATTAGTCTAGATCTATTCTATATTCTAGATATAGAAAATAAATTATAGATCTAGCTAAGCTAGATAATACTCTAGATTCTGAGTCTTAGACAAAGTGATTCTAGATCTAGATATAGATCTACTACCTCTAGATTTCTAGATCTAGTCTAGATCTCATTCTAAATCTAAGTTAAGTTATCTAGTCTAGATCTCATTCTAAATCTAAGTTAAGTTATCTAGTCTAGATCTCATTCTAAATCTAAGTTAAGTTTCACTGTCACTATGTATTAAATGTTAATTAAATGTCCATAGCATATAAACACCTTGAGTAATATGTCAAGGCAGATCTATCTAGAACTAGACCTAAAATCTAGTAAAAGTAAATGACGTGACGATAACATAATTTGTGAACTTTGACCCATCTATTCAACAACAATGTCGAGATGATTTTGAGCCAAGGCCTGTCGGTGCAGCACATTCACATTGACCTTATTTTTAGAGGCTCCTAACTAAAGAGGAAAATCCACTTTTTAGTTTTGTCCGTTCTTCCGTCTGTCACGTTTAGATAACAAAACAATTAAAATAAAAAAATACTTAAAAAACATGTAGATAATTTTTAATACCTCTAAAAATAAGGCATGCATACAACCAGGTGTTCTCTTTTATGTCAGCTATGGCAAGTTGGTGCCTAAGCTGGTTTTTAAAGCTAATACTAATAATCTACACTATATTTGTACGATTGGAAATATTTGTATTAATTGTTTTTCTTTAACGCCACTTTCATGTTTAGGATATATAAATCTAGTTAGGCTATAATTATATAATATATACAGTGCGCTATATGGAGTATAATAAAATAACTTTTGTAAACTATTTAGGTAGGGGGAGGGGTATTTGGGAGAATCAAAGCTTCTAAACTGCATTTTAAAAAGCTTGTTTAAAGTTTCTATAGTCCAGGGGTTTCAAACTCATATCAGCATGTGGGCCACAGTGGAAAGTAACAATCAGTTTGCGGGCCACACCACGAAAAGAGTTGTTTTTTTTTCATGAAATTTTACAAACACTACTGTCACTGCAGTTAAATGCTAAATAAAGTTTTTATATAATTATTAATTACATTTATTGTACTTTATACATGCACAGGCAGTTTAGTTTACTAAAATAAGTTGACGTTGCCTCTGTCACTATTAAAAAAAAGCAGAACTGTAGTTCCCCCCCCACACACACACACACACAAAAACAAACTATAATTACTAGGCCTACTGCAGATGGCTCGTCACTCATGTTTCTGTCCACTCAGCTGAGAGCGTTTGGCAGAGACCAGACCATCGACGTTAGGCCTGAAGTCGCGTGTAGTAGCAAGCCGCAAGGTTGCTCTCAGATGCTCATCAGTCAATCTTAATCGTAATGCTGTTTTGTTGATCTTCATTCTGGAGAAAAACTGTTCGAAAACATACGTACCCCCAAACATCGCAAGAATTCTAGCAGCTGCGCAAAATAAGTTTGGAAACTTCTCTCTGGGATGAAACTGGTAGAAATCTGGAACGCCAACATCAGCGTATTTTTGCTTCAGAACACTGTCACACTGCAGGTTCAGTAGTTCAATCTGGACTTCCACTGGAACGTTTTTCACGTCAACTGCGAACGGAGTGGCAACAAGGAAAAACTGTGGTTCGAGAGCAGTGAATTGCTGAAAGTGGTGCTCAAAATCTTCAAGTAGTCTGAAGAGGATGTCTACGTAGTCTTTCAGGCGCTGTATTTTAACCGTTATGCTCTGTAGAAAAGAGAAATGAGCCAGGTTTCCATCTGCCAGCTGAGTGGACCACAAAGTCAGCTTGCATCTGAATGAATCAAACATCACGGTAATCAGCTGCTTTGTGCCCTGTAGTTGTGAATTGATTGCATTGAGATGTTGCGTGATGTCAGTAAGAAAAGAAAGATCCGACAAAAACATTAGGTCACTGAGCTGAGGTATGTCTCTGGCTATTTCCCCGTTGCTATTGCAACAAGTGTTTCCCACGGTAGCCCACACACCTGTCAATACAAGCTTCCAGTTCTTGAAACACGTCGCGTCCAGTCTGTTATATTATCACAATACAGACTAACAATACTGATGTTTAAAAGTTACACTCCATTTTTATTAACGTGAAACAAGGAGAGACCAACCAGCAGAGACTAATACACAGTGAATACACACTACTGACACACTTAAGAGTAAACCGTGAACACGTGAACATACTGAACAGTAGAACAAGGGAGACTACATGAAAACAAACAAACACACACACAACATACATAAACATAAATACACATATAAATGTAACATCCTCCGGTGTTTGAGGTTAGTCATATACATAGTCACTAGTTCTTGTGGATTTGACCACTCGGCCTGACCTAGTTGTATAGGTTGTCGATCTGTGAGACCCGTCTTCTATATGGCTCTCAGGTCTCTGAGCATTAGGCCTACTTTCATCTGTGCTGGGTGCATCCACAGGTGCGGGGTTGTCGGGCTCGGTCGTACCTGTTGGTGTAGGTGCATTCGTTTCAGCAGGCAATGGGATTCTTCGTAAGTGAAGTCTATTTCGGCGATAAACTCCTCTGCCCGATTCAACTTCATACGACCGTTGTTGTAACTGACGAGTTATAATTCCATTTTGCCAACGCTCATGGCCACGCGACCTTGACTTTAGTCACACCTCTTCACCCTTAGCAAGGGGAGGTAAATCTTTAGCGTGGGAGTTGTAGTAAATCGCTGATCTCCTCTGGTTTTCTTTCAGCGCTTTTCTATGTTTCTGAGGATCCAAAACTTGAGGTTTCAACAGGCTTTTAGCTATAGGCAGCAGGGTTCTGATTCTTCTGTTAAAGAATGCCTGTGATGGGCTAGTACCAGTTTTAATTCGGGGTGCTTCTATGATTAAGTAAAGCCATGAACTGATCTTTATTTTTAAGAAATAATGTCTTTACAGTCTTCACGGCTGATTCAGCTTTCCCATTTGATCTGGGATAGTGGGGACTGCTTGTCAAATGGTTGAAACTCCAATCTTTGGCAAATTTTGCGAAGCTGTCCGATGATAGCTGAGGTCCATTGTCAGAGACCACTGTGGATGGGTCTAATATCTAGCGAAATGGGCTTTAAGTTTTCTTATGACAGTTTCTGAACTAGTGTTCTCTAGACGATCAACTTCGCAGAAGTTACTGTAGTAGTCCACACACACAAGATAGTCTTTGCCGTCAAGTGTGAATAGATCAACACCAACCCTTTCCCAGGGGTGTGTGGGAACTTCATGATTCATTAAAGTCTCTTTCTGTTGATTGGGTTGAAAAGCTTGACATATTTCACAAGTTGAAATATAATGCTTTATGTCACCGGTCATTCCTGGCCAGAATAAACTCTCACGAGCTCTTTTTAGACATCCTTCAATGCCTGAGTGTGTAGAATGAACTTCTCTTTTCATTTCTAATCGTAGTGACTCTTTCATCTTTGAATATAAGCCCCTCTTGAACTGACATTTCGTCTCTGAAATTATAATAAGGCGTTAGCTGATATGGTAGAAGATGCTAGCCTTCTGGCCAACCTTGATTAATAGTGATTAGAAGTTTTGGAAGCGTCCTATCTTTCTCGGTTTCTTCCTTTAGTTTCTGTAGTCTTTCTTCCCCAATTGCTAGAAAACTGAGCTCAAACTCCCCTTGACTGTTTGCTGATGACTTGATATGAGTTCTTGAAAGTGCATCGGCAAGATACATTTCTTTTCCCTTTTTATAAATTACAGTTATGTCATAGTTTTGTATGCGCAACATCATTCCCTGCAATCTTCGAGGAGCAGCTGAGAGAGGTTTAGCCATTATTGCTTCAAGAGGTTTGTGGTCACTTTCAATGGTTATATGTCGACCAAATGTGTATTGGTGGAACTTATCCAGTGCAAATACAATTGCTAGCATTTCTTTCTCGACCTGTGCGTATCTACTTTCAGTATCAGTCAAAGATCGACTTGCGTAAGCTATGGGCTTACTTTCCTGCATTAAGACAGCGCCAAGACCATTTTGGCTGGAATCACACTGTATGGTCAATTCTTTAAGTGGATTGTAGAATGCTAGCACAGGAGCTTGAGTAACCATAGATTGAATGTCACAGAATGCACTGTCATGTTTTCTCGACCATGACCAAGGAATATCTGTATGAAGTAGCTGCCGAATTGGTTCAATGACGTCGGATAGTTTGGGTAGGAATTTAGCAAGATAGTTCACAAACCCACAAAAGCGCCGAACTTCCTCAACGTTTGTTGGTTTGTTCATTTCTTTAACAGCCTTTACCTTTTCAGGATCAATCTTTAAACCATCACTTGTAATTAGATGTCCCAGAAATGTAATTTCTTTCATTTTAATCTCAGCATTTTCTTTGTTCAGTTTAATTCCCACAGAGCGACATCTCTCAAATAATGCTGTAATATTCTTGTCATGGTCATGGGAAGCTGTTTCCCATGTGTCTCCGGAACCATAAACTATAATATTATCAGCTATACCAATCACACCTTCAAGACCTTCAAGAGCAGCATTTAAATGTTTCTGAAACAGTTCTGAGCTCACAGATGTTCCAAATGGTAATCTTCTCCATTTGTAACGTCCAAAGGGTGTCTGAAAAGTTGTTAGCAAACTCGATGCTTCATCCAGATGCACATGCCAATATGCATTTGCAAGGTCCAGTTTTGAAAACACTTTTGCATTCGATAATCTAGGAAGCAAGTCTTCCATTACTGGAAGGGGAAAACGTTCTCTTTTAAGTGCCTTGTTGAGAGGACGAGGATCTAAACAGATACAGAGTTTTCCAGATTTTTTAGTTGCAATCACCATTCGACTGACCCAGTCAGTAGGTTTATCAACAGGCTCAATGATTCCTTTTTCTGTTAGCAGTTCTAACTCAAACTGTACTTTAGCCTGCATAGCTAAAGGTACATGACCAGATGGACATGTAACTGGTGTTTTGTCAGGATTCACTTCTAAGTGTACAACACCAGGTAATTCACCCTGCTGATCATCAAATACATCAGAGAACTGTTCAAATATTTTTGTCGATAACCTTGGTAGAGGCTTATCAACACTTTCAACCTTGTCAACACTTTCAAAAGTATGATAGTTAATTGTAATTAGTCCCATTTTTTTCTGACGTTTTCTTCCCTAACAAGGGAGTTAAGTCATCTTTCACAACCACGAAATAAAACGATATCTCTTGTTGGTCCTTGGATTTTGTACTACGAGTTGTACCTTTCCAATAGGTATGAGTGTGCTACCGTCATACACACGTAGCTTGTTTTGAGTGGGACAGATTTGTGCAGATTTAATAAGCTTCTTAGGGATGACATTAACACTGGCACCCGAGTCAATCTGACACACAATCTTCTCACTAGCTATGATCATTTCAGCTTTTATGATTTTATTGTTTGGTCCACCTTGTACAGCAAGCACAGCCTCATCATTAGAAGATAACGAATAACAATCATCACTGTCTTCATGTACATATTGCAGTTTCTTTTGGTTGCATTGAATGCCGAAATGATTTTTTTTTTAGTTATTACATATTTTACCCCACGCAGGACACAGTTCCTTTTTGAACGGGTGGTTTTATCCACAAAATTTACATTTGCGCTGTTTATGAGCAGCATTTTGTTGTAGAATATTTTTGCGAGACAAGACACCGAACGCCTCATCCTGAGGTGGTGAGGCATCAGATGTAGGCCTACCTGTCTCTAGTACCTGTAGTTGCAAGTCAGCAGCTTCATTTGCCTTGCAGATTTCCATACAAGTCTTGAGTGTTAGTTTATGTTCTTGTAAGAGTTCTTTCTTTTTCGGTCCCTTATTAATGACTCTTCCATGTGGTCACAAAAGTTGCAGGTTTTAGCGAGTGTGCGTAGAGCTAGTATGTAATCCTCTACGGTTTCTTGTGGCTTCTGCTGTCTGTTGTTGAAAACATATCTTTCATAAGTTTCATTTTTTAAACCAATGAAGTGTTCATCAAATGCACATATTATGTCTTGAACATTGTGCTTTGGTTTAAAGGTGATACTGTTGTATACTGCCAACGCCCCTGGGCCGATAGTGTGCAAGAACAGTGCTTTGGCATACTCTTCATCTATATCGTTTATTCTCTCGATAGTGCAATAGTTCAGACACAATTGCTTGAAAAACTTCCATTCCTCACACCCTTTCTTCACATTTAAAGGAGAGAGAGGGTTAATTCTTGGTTTAAAGTTAGTTTTACTTACAGTTTCCATTTTAGAACTTTAGAAAGCTGCCACCATGTTATATTATCACAATACACACTAACAATACTGATGTTTAAAAGTTACACTCCATTTTTATCAACGTGAAACAAGGAGAGACCAACCAGCAGAGACTAATACACAGTGAATACACACTACTGACACACTTAAGAGTAAACCGTGAACACGTGAACATACTGAACAGTAGAACAAGGGAGACTACATGAAAACAAACAAACACACACACAACATACATAAACATAAATACACATATAAATGTAACACAGTCGTCGTTCCTTTCATTGCTAGTAAGTTCTACAGATAGTCACCCCACGAAAAAACAAGAGGTGGGGGAGAACAAGTGGGTATTCACACGTCGATATGGATGGCTGCGCGCTGGACTGTCAAACCATGCCCGCTCTGATCCCCCTTCGTCCTGCGGAAGGTTTGGACTAGGAAGTAAACTATCGTCAACTCTGAAGGAACATCCGAAACATGTAAAACATTTTACAAACACTAAATAGCAGCGCCGGACTTAACCATAGTGACCAAGAAGTCATGGAAAGAGAACAAGTAATCTACTATGTATATTTACAGGTCACTAAATAGCAGGACCGGACTTAAGCATTGTGGGGCCCTATGCGAAACGGATTTCGCGGGGCCAAGTTTGGGCAGGGAAGCGGACAATAAGTGAAATGTAAGAGTTTGTATTAGAAAATAAATTCATCTACGTAAATTTACTACGTACAGAATTACTTTACGAGCCTTGCGTGTAGCAAAGTCATACAGTATATCATAATAATTCTGTTTCCTACATAGATCACGCTCAATAGCATGAATTACCAAATGTTTCAATCTATTTGTGAGAATTGTTGACCTCAAGTAATTCTTCATTAGTTTGATATTTTTCTATTGTTTAACAAAATTGGGACTATAACTGACACTATGGTCCAGATGCTAATTGGCCCACTTAATTTCTCCTCCCACTTCCGAATTTTTTTGATTAGAGCTTTGAATCGTATTTCTGTAACACAACAAAGTAACAAATATGCCTACTGAACAAAATTTACCACTTACAAATGAGGTTTTTTTTAAATGTATTTTTCGAATTTTTTTTTCTGCAGCGATCCTCAAAGTCTTAATCTAACAATGTGGGGTATCTTATCTTTTCAAGGAACTTATCGGTTTGATTTGCTAGGGCCTGTAAAATCATATTAGAATATTTTTCAAGTAAAAAATTTATTCAAAAGGTCCTACTAAGCTGTAGATGTCAGAAGAATGCATTTCTGTAGTGAAGAATGCAAGAAAACGCTTTTGGCGTCGGGGCTTCGCCCTGGACCCCACTGGGAGGGCTTACAGTGCTTTTTAGATATTTCAAATGTGAATATTTCTCTAAAATTAATATTATTTCAATGTGTGTTATTGTTATTATTTTCTGAACTTGTAATATTTTGGCCCAAGTTCAGCCTGACAAGCACACCATACACATACAGATGTATATATATTAATAAACCAAGTGTATGATGTTAAATAACAATAAAAATTTATTCCAGTGATATATTTACAAATGAACTAATGTATGATGAATGATAATAATAGTATCAATATCAATAGATATATGTGTAATAATATGTAATCTAAAATGATCCAGTTATTCTCTTTGCGACATATAAATGATCATTATTTGAACAATATCATTACCTTAATATATTCATTTCAAGTTGTTCAAATAGACTTCCAACACAACAACTGGTAATCCACATAGATCTAGCCTCTAGATCCGATACTGTTCACTGACGACAATTCTAAAAGTTTATAGTTCATACTATAACATCAGGTCTGACCAAGGCAACCCGCAGTCTGGAATCTTGAACCTCAGACTCATGAAAAACCAACCTGAACAACAGACGACCAACTGAGATTAGTGAGATGAAGACCTCAGTCCTATAGACTGTAGACCTAAAGTTGTACTCTCAATATAGAAAATTGAGACTGGATAAACAGTCTTGACACCAAGACTTTACGCTGAGTCTAACATATAGACTTGACACCAAGCTAAGATCACTACTTAGACTTGACGCTAAGACTTCAAATAGAGTCTTGAACTGAGACTACGACTAAAACTTAGACTTGTCGTTAAAACCCTATAGAAGATAAAAGAAAGGATTCTTCTAATCATCTAGATCTAGTCTAATTATAGACTTACAAATACGAACGAATTCAAATAGAAAAAACTATACAATGAAGAATAAAACTCACCCTAAACAGGGGTCAAGATAATCCAACAAGAAAATGTCCAAGGCAAATGTTAAGGCTATCCAGTAACAATAACCAAGGAGAAATTCAAGAGCTCTCAAGACACGTCTATCTGTACCAACGTACAAAACAATGGAGATACTGTACTAGACGATAAATGACGCAAACCACACACACCTAGCTTTACGTCACTAGAAGTTGTGACAAGCAACAAAAGCTTGTCCCCTAGTCTACAAAGTAAAATATTAATAGTGTAATGACGTCATCAATATAGTGATCAACGCCGCACTATCAATTAGAGAAATAATCATACTATACAGTTACATAGATAACTGCGACACACCGAAGGTTGAGAAACAATGCTTTATTTTTTAATTCTAATATATATGCTGTTCGCGTGGGTAGGCCCTTATTGTTTCAACAAAAGCAGCCGCTTGCGCATTATATTCACTGTGCTAAATGGTACTAAAACATGGTCTTAAATTATTTTTGTCAGCTGTGTTCATGAACTTGCATAGAAATGTCTTTGAGTAAATGTACCGATATATACAAGGTACTGAATTTCTTTGTCACATAAAATATTTGTCATATGGGGGGGGGGGGGGGTTGGGGCCCATCAACACATTCTTGCTACGTACCTAGCTACGCCACTGCTGAAAACCTTGTCTGGGACAGAGAGGAGAGTAATGCCCCTCCAGTTGTTGCAGTCTGCCAATTTCCCTTTATTGAAAGCTTTACAATCACTCCTTTAGGCCAGTCCTCAGGGACTTTTGAAGTTCGCCATCAGAGATTTAAGAGATCAGTCATTCTGTTAAAAATACAGTCCCCCCATGTTTTAGCATTTCTGCTTTGTTGTTCTTTAGCACTGCAATGGCCATGGTAACCTCCTCAGCAGTTATTGGGTCTGTCTTGATCTTGAGATCATTGTTGGTTAAGGGTCTCTTTAAAGTGCTCTACCCATCTTGCATCCTGTTCTTCTTTTGTTAGCAAAGTTTTGCCTTGATTGTCTTTTATCGGTGCTCCATATCCACTCTTTGCTCCAGTGAGATCTCGGACAATATGATGGAGAATTTTTGTGTCATTTCTGCTGGCAGCTGCTTGTGCCTCTTGACCCTCCTATTCAATCCAGTCCCGTTTACCCCCCTTACATTTATGTAATTGTTTTAGAATTGGTGTATATTTATGAAAAAATCGCTGGCATAATTAATTTTATTAACTAAACGGTTTGCTTTTAGAAAACCAAAAGTAGCCGTTGCACCTAAACTTTTCAAGCCGCATCGCATGGTGAAATAATATTTTTCATTTTTCCTCTAGTTTTCAAGATCTGAGTGTGACAGACGAACAGATGGACATTTTGCACAAACTCAATAGGGGTTTTTCCCTTACGGAGGCCGCTAAAAAGCAAATTACACACTAAAAATTGATATGCCCCTCCCGGCTACGAGTATGAAATTAATTGACTAGTTATCTTTCGTTTTTTTTTTCTTAATTGGAAAAAGGGAGGCGGTAAACGCAACACTCTTTTTAGCTACTCTTGTGTAATTTAGTGAATGTAGCTTTGCTATTCTTTTTATTGGAAGCGGGTTTAAAATAGGGATGCACCGGATAGTAGCTTCGGCCGAATATCCTGCCATTTTCACTATCCGGCCATACTAGGCTCCAGCGTAGCCATGGGGGTGGGGGGGAGGAGTTGAGATTAGAACCCCCCGCCAATAAAAACCTAAAGGAAACAAGAGTCTCTAAATTCCCTTCCAATAAAATGAAAAGCAAAGCTACTGCCACTAAATGACATAGAAATAGCTAAAAAGGGGTTTTGAGAGACAGAACAGAAAGAGTTTTTTAACTCATTAGTAGCAAAGCAGCGAAAAAAAGATTTCTCTTCAATGTGAGTTAAATAATTCTGGATCAAATGTCCGCAGTCATATCCCGTTCTGTCTGACATTGTGTTGCGCCTTCTTCTATTTCCAACAACATATCTCTTCGAAACAGAGTTTTCCATCCTGTTAGTTAGGGTTAAATACGCAATGGAAGAAAGTAAAAAAAATAAAAAAATTTTAAATTTAATTGTACACAGAAATATACATATTAGGCCTAAACAGAATATAAGTAATTAAATATTTTCGAAATTAAAATAGAACTTTGATGACCTTCAGTTTCGAAAATGAAAATACAACATGGATATCAGAAATTTGCGTTTTGATGACTACTTTCAACATTAGGAAAAGCCACAGTTACTTAGGGTTATAAACGAAAATAAGTCTACCGTTGGTGGGTTGTCGCTGAGTTAGAAATTGTTTAAAAAAAAACAACCGGAACTATAAAGGTTGAGAACCGCTGAATAGGTGGGCTCACGAAGGGGGGGGGGGAGCGACCGCACTGAGTAACCCCCAACAAAGGATAACACCCTGGTGGAAAAAATTTTGTTTTTAATATTGCAATGGAGATCAGTTCTGATATCTTAAAAGTCTTTGATAGGAAGAACCTGACTTTTTGAAGTGACGAGCTCAAAGATATGATAGTGCAGTTACAATGTATGGAATCCATTGAGATGCACGGTCGATTTTAAAATAAAATCTAGTTTTCATGAATGTATTGACCATTCGATTAATCTATGTCAGTGTTTCTCAACCGGGGGGGGGGGGGGCGAGGAAAAAAGACTGGTATATTTGATGTCTTTCTAAATTCATATTCGAATAATGTTAAATCGTGACGAGATCATTAATAATAATAATAATAATTTTATTTATAAAGCGCTGTTAACAAACGAAATGTAGGCTCAAGGCGCTGTAATAACATTACAAACACAAACACGACAGACGAAATCAAAAACTAATCTAAAAAAGTTTTAAACAAGTAAGTCTTAATGTTCTTAAAAGTGGTGTACCATGTTGTCTGTCTGAGATCAATGGGGAGTGAGTTCCAAACCTATGGTCCGTGCACTGAAAAAGCCCGCAGACCGTAGCTTTTGAGGGAGAAACGTGGCATTATCAAGGTTATAACAAATTTAAATGATTGGATCTATATTTATCCCTTTTCACGAAGCGTCTGCAAGAAACGAAAAAGTATAGTCTAGGTCAGTATAGAGTACTGGCGGGTTGGGGGAGGGAAGAGGAAGACAAGTGTTTATATCGTGCCCCCCGCCCCGGGCGCGACACATGGTCGGGCGACAGAAGCAGAGGGATGCCAAAAGGTCTCTAAGATAATAGTGATTTTATGGAAATTCTCAATTGTTGAAAAATTGAATACTGTAAATTTATGTTCATATTTAATTAAAAAAATTTCACATTATTACTACTTTCATTTCTAACAATGTCATCAGAAAAGAAAGAAATAGAATATCCCACATTTTTCTCCCAGTAGGCCCACTAGCGGATTCAAAGCTTTGGAGGGGGGGGGGTGCGATTTTTTTCCAAACCTAACCCTAAGTAAAAACGCGCGTACAGCATATATCTATACTATAAAGTAGAAAGTAAGGCGTATGTATGTATGTTACGAATAGAAATCAAAACCGCTTGACCAATCTTGATAAAGTTTGGCAGAAATGTTCATTGGGTACTAACTTAGACCGTAGTGTATGTATTGTAGCCCTAAAACAAACTTAAGACCCAACCCTATGAAAGCATTATAACTTCATCGATCTAGGCTATGTTTACCATATTTACATGAAAAGATCGAAAGGATCTAGGTCTAGATCTAATTTTAGAAACCACTTTTTGCGCAGATAATTTTTTTACTTTGACACATGAAAATACAAAATATAGTCTATTGATTACATTATTTAATAAAATTAAGCTTCAAATGCATTTTTACATAAATTCATTCCTTATGTAGTGGGGAGGACCTGATATACGTGTCGGCTGAACTTGACCAAGCACCGGTCAGCAAAGGCTCAAGTTGACCTCTGCCCCGGTAGCTGGGATTTGAATTCCTTTTCCTGCTGGCAGCCTCCATTGAAACTTGCTGCTATGCACCTACCCCAATACCACCTTGTTTGATCCTGCTGTGTTCTTCCTAAGTTCATTGTTTTGGCTAAGGCTGCAGGTAAAAACATTTTTACTGTTACTTGGATATCATATATTCTTGTTTATTTTTTATATAGCATATTGCTACCCAGGTTTTGTCCTCATTGTCGGACTACCTTTGTTATGTATTCTATAATTCTTTACATACAGTGTATAGATTTGTTCTATTTAATTGTTATAGTTTTTGTAAGGAAGGAAAGAGCGAAGCTCTTCAATGTATGTTAGTTTTATGTAGAACTAGTTTATTTATTTTTTGAAAATTACTTTGTCATTTATTTGTATACTGTTTGTTGGTGTGTCCATATCTCTCTTGTGTTTATAAAAGAGATGATTGGTTCACACTATAAGATTTTCTTTTTTGTTTTTTGCTAGATCTAGTATTTATACCTGATGTTGTGTTTACAAATTGGTCTGTTCATTTAGACCATATAATTATGTTTATTTTATGCTCATTAGTAATAATGTTGTATGTTTGCCTTTGGCAGGTTTTTTGTGTACATTAAACTTGAAATAAGCCTTCTGACTTGCCTTGTCAATTTGGTTGTTATATTCTGTGCCAAACCCACCACACTTATATCCGCAAATTTAGAATTCCTGACGAACATTCTTTCATTAGACATTACGCGAAATGTTACACATCTCTCTATTCCTAGGTCTAAAACTCTAATTCCACTCTAAGATGATACAACTTCTCTTCGCAAAGATAGTTTTATAATTAAACACATTAACATATTAATTATAGTCCATTCATTTCATATTTTAATCAAATTAACATTCAAATTTGTTTTTCTAAAGCATTTTTACATAGATCGTTCGCCAATGTTTTCATTAAAAAAATCAATTCAGATCAATTAGCTATTTTTAGCTACATTTATCAGTGCATCAGTAAAGGCATTTGTGATAATTACTTCCAGAAAGTCTTTTGCGGCTGTTGGGTAAGCAAGATGGGCTAGGCGCTCTATGTCCGTCTCTAACTCTTGTAATGTTTCATCGGGACGTTGTTGACGGGACTCGATAAACTTCTTGTAGATGCTCGTCCCCGTATCTGAGTTCCATAACCTGGACTAGAGCATCGTAATCTTGATGGTTCGGGATGGACTGGAGAAGTTCAGAAGCTTTTTCTCTCAAGGCTAGTACAAGGGCTGTCGCTTTCTCCTTGTTGCTGTTCCATTTGTTCACTTAGGCCGCAGCGTCGAATTGTCGCTTGTAGACAGACCAGGAAACGTAACCATCAAAAACTGGAGGCTTTATTTTCATAGACACTTCTGGTACAAATGACATAACGTTAGTCCCCACTGAATTGGTCAGTTCACCTTGTACTTGCGTCCTTATTTCTTCAATGGCCTTTTCCACAGCGTCAACCATTTGGTTCATCCGCTCGTCTATGGTGTTTTATTCTTTGGTTTATTGTCTCCTCCATTGGGTGTATACGCTGATTCATGGCCAACAACTCGGTTTTGATTCCCGATTCCATTTTGTCTTTTCTTTAATGTTTTTCTGACCCGAGTGCATCTGTTCCTGCATTGCACTCAAGAGTTCCACCACATCCGGTTCTAATTCAAACAAGAATGTGCCTGGGTCCTCATCTTCATCCAGCAGGGTTTGCCGGAGATGTGCTGCTAAGGCATCTTTGTTTCCGCCTAACTTCAGCCCAAGCTCGCGGAGCTCCCGCTTCAGTTCCTTAACAAGAAGTTGTTCAAGAGTTTTCATAGAAGCCATCAAAATATCCCACTTCTGACACCATTAGTTACGATTCTCTATCAACCCTTGACAAAACAATGTGGTTAAGTCAAGAACCAGACAACTTGGGCTCTAATATAATAATGCACATTAATAAGTGTAATAAATAATGAAGAGAAAGCAATCAAATACTTTACAAATATAAGAATTGCTATTTCGTTTGCGTGTAGTTACACTTACCACAATAGTAAAAAAATATATGCGAATCAAGATGGCAATATTTGGGGACTGACTTTTTAAAAAATAAAACTATAAAGCTTAATAGATTCTTGTTTTGGAAATTCGGAGACTAGTGGCGAAACAGCGACAATTACCTGATCCCCAGACAAAATTCGTTTTTGTCTATGTTGCTGGGAGAACCAGCGAGATCTCCATCTGAGTATTCAATAAAGGCGCCTAAAATTATATTTATCATGACGTTGTTCTTATGGGGCTATTACTTCATGAACAATACGGTCCAAGGAAGGTATTTCCATCAGTAGCTCTTTCTCGTGTGTTAATAGAAACTCTTATCTTCATAAATTTTTTTTCGTAAGCACTTATATTACAATAAATTCGTTGTTTTTTTTTTTTGTTTTTTTGTTGGGACATTTACTTATTCGGTCTCTCAGGAATAGATCGTACATGGTTAGTTATTTCACTCCAGGATAGTTCTTTGATTTTTTCTCAACTCGTTCGCGATGCCCACTGAAAGCCAGATTCTGCTTTAAGAGAAAACACAGACAAACTTCAAGTTCCCTCCAAGTAAGTGATGTGTCGTTGAGAGCCTTAAACCGCTAGCTTACGGCTTGGCCACCTTACAAGGGGGCTTCATTTCGAATCCCGACACTTGCAGGGTTGTGTTTGCTGAGCGATTGGCTACCAGATAGCCCCTCCTCCCACTGGTCCACAAAAGAGGTTGGACCATTACTAATTAGTAATTTTAAAACACCATTATAAACTTGTCCGTAACCAGTCCATTGAAGGCTTTCAAAAACAAGAGTAAAAGTGCATTGCCTTCATAGAATTAAACAAATCTGGTCAAATTTGATTCAAGCTGGTCTACAGCTTACACTGTGTAGTTTTACTGAGAAAGTGTGTCTTCTGTTTGATGCCTCTCACCACTTGATATATAAAGTTTAAAAAAGCAGTGTTTCTCAACCTTTAGCGAAAAAAACAACAAACAAACAAAAAAAACAGTCATGTTGAGGCCTTTCTCTTGACAGCTAAGGGGGTCTGGGGGAGCGCTGTAAGCTCCGACGCCAAGGGTTTTTGTTTTCATTCTTCACTGCAGAACCGCATTCTCCTAACATCTACAGCTCATTAGCCATCCTATTCAAAAAAGGATCTTTTGAATAATGTTTTACTTGAAAAATATTAAGACTTAGAGTATCGCCGCAAAAAAAAGATTTATTCGAAAAAAAAAATCTTTTTAAAAAAAAGCTCATTGTAAGTGATACATTTTGTTCAATAGGCATGTAGGTAACTTTATTTTGTTACAGAACTATAATTCAAAATTCCCGCTTGCATGTATCGCCCCTTCCACCTGGTACAATCCTTTTTCATTTTATATTTACTAATGATACAAATTGAGATCAGAGTGTGTATGTAACATAATATACAAATGGATTAAAACGTCAATATGTAGCTTATATTATATAGATAGATATTCAACTAATTTTGTTCAAAAACTATGATTTATCCATAAAAATAGGACCGCCCCTCCTATTCAGAGGGCTATAGTGGTGAGGGCAGCAGAAGCAATCGCCCCCTCCCCACCTCACCGAATCGGCTAAGATACCAGAAGTGTATATAGTATAAAAACTTAACATAACATAACATAATCTAAAAATTATATTGTAATTCAACTAATTTTGTTCACAAACTATGATTTCTAAATAAAAGTAGGACCGCCCCCCCCCCCACTCAAAGGGATTAGGTTGGAAGGGCAGTAGATGTATTCGCCCTCCCACCCCACCCAATCGGCTAACAAGGGAACGACAAAATATAAAGATTTGTTAAAATATTAATAAGTTTTAATTATGTAGATATTTAATTGATTCTGTTAACAAGAGATGATTTCTACAAATAAATTGGACCGCCTCCCCCACTCGAAAGTTTATGGTGGGGGGGGGGAGGCTGGATTGATGCCATCGCCACCTCCCCATCCCACCTAAACGGCCAACATACTTGAGGGAAAGGGGGGAATAATCTAAAAATAGGTTGAAATATAAATAATTAGTATATATTATTAACATAACAAATAAATTCGAATACAAATTGTTTGATTTTTTTTTTACTAAAATTCGATCGCCACTACCCCCCCCCCTCGGATGATCCGTCAGAGAGTAGGTCTAAGTGAGAAGTCGTTACCAATGGTGGATCAAGTAGATGAAGTCACAATAAGTCACTTCACATAACATGGTCATCTACTATATTCTAAGTTTCCAAAGATCCCTCAAAATGGCCAAATATTTCACAACTACCTGTCCAAACAGGTCTACGATTTAGACTGCATTACAGAATCTATATATATAATTCTCTTCATGGCTCAATAGTTTGGACACCACGTAAAGGAAAGATCACCCTTTTATTTCTGCCAGTCTGACGGACTAGAGTTACCCAAGGTAATTTTAGAGGCGGAAAGAAAGAGGGGGGGGGGGGGGAGAACAGTATTACAGTAGTATTCACCCGTCACTAAATAGCAGCGCCGAACTTAACCATTGTGACCAAGAAGTCATGGAAAGAGAACAAGTAATCTACTCTGTATTCACCCGTCACTAAATAGCAGGGCCGAACTTAACCATTGTGGGGCCCTATGCGAAACGGATTTCGCAGGGCCCAGTTTGGGTAGGGATAGGGATAATAAGTGAAACTTAAGAGTTTCTATTAGAAAATAAATTCGTCTTTGCATTGTATTCATTTCTTACTACGTACAGAATTACTTTACGAGCCTTGAGTGTAGCGAAGTAATACAGTACATCATACATATTCTATTTCCTACATATATCACGCTCAATAGCAAGAATTACCAAATGTTTCAATCTTTCTACGAGAATTGTTGATCTCAAGTAATTTTTCATTAGTTTGAGGCGCAAGAAGCTTCTTTCACTAGATTCCACAATTACGGGTACTGCATAATGCCTTTTTTTTATATCGTGCGTAGAATTGTAGTTTTCCATATTGAATGACACCCCAAAATGACTATTTTCGTCTATATATTTCAGGAGATTTGTATGAGTTTTCAAAAGATTGTAACAATTTCCGGATATTTCCAGGACTTTTTCGTATATTTTGCAATTTCATGAGATTTCCAGGAGCTCCTGTTAAATCGACAGGAGGGCGCGGGAAATCTGTTTTAAGTTATAAAATGGTTTAATTTAATAATTTATACACCTAGAATTAGCGCGGGTCCTATGAAAGTGCGGGGCACACTGCGGTCGCATAGGTTGCAATGGCTTTAGGCCGGCCCTGCAAAATAGCGGCGTATGCTACGCCGCCGGTCGACTAGTAGAATATAGGCCTAATAATTGTTGTGACTTGTGACTCGGCCCTTAACACGGCCATCTCGCCTTTTGTGCACTGTTCTGTACCAGAGAAGGGTGATTTTTACTTCTGGTCCATAGTGTGTGCTCAATTGGGTTTAAAACAAAAACGAGATTCAGAACTCTTTGTCAAGTTTGATGGTTATCTTATGCTATTTGTGATTGGTTTTCTGAGTTTCTTTTCGTTGAACTGCCCCAACAATTTTCTGAAAAGTAGCTACATTCAGCCGCTTACAACAAATTGTTCTTTTTTTTTTGGTGGCAAAATGTGCATGTCACAACTGGGTTTGCGTGGTCAAGTGAAACAATGCACCTTAATCTTCGAAATAGAAGACAATACCTAGCTATTATTCCTATGTTTTTTTTAATGGCGCTTTTAAAATTTAATCATTAAATTAGGCTGTATGAAAAAAATATACAGGGTTGCAGGCTATGCCTATGTAGGCTACTGCCGTCTCAATCTTCCACTAGTGTTATTTTCATGCAACAGTTTAACACTGATCGTGAGCTTTTGCCTAAATTAATCGTAACATGAAAACATTGTAAGTCTAGATAGAAAAAAAATATATAGTGTCAAATGTTAAATAAAACAAAATGCTACTGCACTCACCAAATTCAATAAACTTTTGTATAGTCATAGGTGTTGGGCTGTAACGTGAGAGATGGTCTACTTTTGTAGGTAATCTGTTACTATGTAAAGAATGTTCCAGTGTATAGTATGCCCTCGTGAATAATCGACTATTGATAAGATGAGCAATGCCAGTGGGAATTATTTTCATTATACGTAGAGTCCCTGTTATTTGAAACATTTACATAGGCTAATTAGCGTCACCGTATAACTAAAAGAAATTGGAGAAGATGCATTCGCTAGCGAACGTTGTCAAATGCTTATTATAATAGCTCATTTAAATGAGTTTGAGTTTAGGCACACTGGCACAAAGGAAAGAATGCTTCTAGCTTAGGAAAATACCCAGAAGTAAAATGTTATTGATTTAATTTTTCCAAAACCGGGGATTTTCCACTAACAGAATTCCTAATTTTCTTTCATTACCAACCTGCGTATTAAGGGGAGGGGAAACACTAAAAAATGATGGTACCGGTATTGGGGAAAACATATTTTTAGTTTTTACATGTTTCAAATAGTTCAACATGTTTGCACGCATTTTACTTAATGATAACATTGAAAAAAAATTATTATGTAAAAAATGCATTTAATAACCAAAATACCCATTGTTTTTACTTGATTTTCATAGACAATGATTAAAGGGAGCCCGCCATGTTGGACCTCATTGAAAAGCTAGTCCTTTTTTGTCTCAGGTCAGACTATAAAAAGACATCCAATGAAAAATAATTATTTAAGTTTGAACTTTCTTCCCACCTAGATCTATATAAATACATTTCTTGACTATAAAAAGAACTGCTAAGACCTACATATCTTCTGTTTACAAACATGAATAATACGATTGGTTCACAATGATCACATGATTTTTTTTTCTTATACCGGTACCATTGGTTGTCAATGGACGCTTTACTACAGCTGAAATGAACACATTAATTAGTCTAGGCAATAGTCCTCTGTAGATTAGATTCTATAATTTTGCTTAATTCTTTTTAAATTTTAGATCTAATAATTTCTTAGATCAAATAATTTTTTTAAAGGAATCATGTGAATTTCATAGATGTAGATATTAACATTGGTTTAAATTTAAACAATAGATGCCGAAAGACTCAAAGAGTCTCAGGAGTCAGTCAACTAAGTCAGTCTCAAGACTAAATAAGTAGATTATAGATTCCTAGATCTACTTGATCTAGATTTAACACTATGGATATCATTTAGATCTACTTATTTAAGGACTATACTGGGTATAAAATCTAGACCACTAAGACGACTAAGTAACTAACTTTTACTGTTACTCTAGTCACTCTACTAACTAGACATTCTACTTCTAGAATGTCTAGGACTCTAGATCTAGAGAAGTAATGTAAATCTAGTTCTTAGTTGAGATTTATATATCTTAGACTCTAATTAAGTTAATATAACTATTCTAGATCAAATTCTAATGTAGATATAGATCATATAAGACTAAATAACTTTGAATCTTACCGTACTTAGATAAAAATCAATAGTATATATACTGTAATACTGTCGTTCGGAAGTCTAGTCAATCTATATTATGTAATTATAAAATAATATTAAAGGCTATTAAAAATAATGTGAATGAATCTTTATTTTTTTAATTTAATCTAGATCTATATTACGTATATCTAAGATTTACTAAAAGAGGAGAGAAAGACGGACAGTGACTGAGCAAGTTCTGTTAGTAGAGCGCGCGCACGCAGTTAAGGTCATGTCAGTACATCATCATACGTGCAGATAGACAGTTGCCAAATAATTGACCTGAAAAACTAGGGGCCTTCGATGGGAAGTGAAATTATAAGAGGGATGTTTCGCAGAAATATATAGATGGCCACGTCAACGACAACTTGTCGTTTATTGAACTACATCAGATTTTGCAAACATATTTCACTGAACTATGTGACTTACAGATTCAAACCTCCTTTGCAGTCTTTAGAAAGATTGCAAAATAAAATGAATTAAAAGTTTAAATAATTGAAGCAAAGTACAAATTCATTGTGTCGAAAAGGTTGTCTTTTGGCTCAGCTTTTGAAATAAGTTCTTTTGTCTTTTTTATTTAGCAGTACTTTGGGTAACTTTGAAAACATCAGAACAATACTTTGTAAGGCTTGAAAATAAAGATAAAATTAAAGCTCTCAAGCTCTTTGTAGTGTTTATGGATCATCAATGCTAGACATTATTAAGACATGGTAATTAACTTTACTATAAGGCTGGACAATTTTTTTTTATTCTATAAGATACCTTATTAATTGTTTTTATCTAATATCTAATAATATTGCATTTAATTTCAATACACATAAAATACCTTTATAAGAACAAGAAAAAAAAAGTCATTCCATTAATTACATTAAAAAAGTTAAGTTTTATGTACTTCATCAACATTTACTTTTTTAGTTTTCATTGAACATAAATGAAATTTTAACATATGTCTTAAAAATAATAGTTCTAGTTTTTAAAACTTATTATAGTTTTTGAGATATTCTGAATTTTCTTAGTTTTTTTAATGTTTTATCATACTATTTTTGCTAAAAACTTTTTTATTTATTGCTCTATTCAAATAATATTTTCTACACTTATTTAGTTTATATATTGCAATAAAAGTGTCAGATCACTTTTTTGATAATCTTTACACTCATAATGATAGCCACTGGCGGATCCAGTGGGGGGGGGGGGGGGCAAAAGAATTTTAGTATAGAATTCACACAATTTGTATACAAATTTATTACTCATGTTAATAATATGTACTAATTATTTATATTTCAACCTATCTTTAGATAATTTCGCCCTCATCTAGTATGTTGGCCAATAGGTGGGGTCGGGAGGGGGCGCTGGCATTAATCCCGCCCGCGCCCCCCCCCCCCCTAACTTTCACGGGGGGGGGGGGGGGGTCCAATTAATTTATTTGTAGTAATCACAGCTTGCTAACAAAATCAATTAAATATATATGATTAAAACTTGTTATTGGTATTTTAACAGATCTTTATATTATGTTGTTTCCCTGTTGGTGATTGAGGGGGGGGGGCGGCGCGAATACCTCTACTACTGCCCTTCCCATCTAAACCCTTTGACTATAAATTTTATATTATGTTGCTACCCTTCTGGTATTTTGGCTGATTCAGTGGGGGGCGATTGCATGTACTACCCTCCCCACTCTAGCCCTCAAGTGGGGGGGGGGGGGGCATTACTATTTTTTTGAAGAAATCATAGTATGTGAACAAAATAATTTGAATATCTATATACTATAAACTATGTATTGATATGTGAACCCATTGTATATTATGTCGCACCACACTCTAATCTCAAATTTTATGATTAGTAAATATAAAATGAAAAAGGGTTGTACCAGGTGGTAGGGGCGATACATGCAATCTCCTTCCTCCCATCGGACAAACCAATACTTTTTCTTTTTGTTTTATAGTTAAGAAATTACAAAATAAAAAAAATCTGTCACTAATATAATTTATATATGCTATAAATTAAATTCTTATATCGAGTCGCCCCACCCCTAATCTTTAATGCCAAATGCAATCATTAGCAGAAATTATAAAAAGGAGTGAGGATTAATCATTTTCACTCTACCGCCCTTCCCCTTTCCAGACAGAGTTTATGTAATTTCACATGAATTTATCATAATTATTTTAAGAAAGACTTTGCTTTGGAAAAGTTATAATTCAAACGAAATTTTTCAGTATGAGTCAAGATTGAGATGAGTTCTAAACCCAGATAATCTTTTCCTAGTCCCTTTTTCCAACCTTTACTCAATCTGATATTTTTCTAAAATAAATTTGGGACTATAACTCACAAATTTATGCTTGAATTTTATTGAATATTATTTACTGAATTTTTTTTTTTGGCGGCGATCCTCAAAGCTTATCTAAATATGTGGGGTATCTTATCTTTTCAAGGAAAAGGTTTTATTTGCAATGTATTAAGGGCCTATAAATTCATATTAGAATATTTTTCAACATTATTCAAAAGGTCCTTTATAATAGGATGAATAATGAGCTTTAGGTCAGGTAAATGCGTTTCTTCAGTGAAGAATGCAAGAAAACGCTTTTGGCATCAGGGCTTCCCCCCTAACCCCACTTTCATGAAGCTCGCAGCGCTCCCCCAAGCTTGCAAGAGAAAGGCCTCAACATATATATATATATATGCTGCACGGACATTTATGCATAGGGTCAGGGCCGGTCCTAGCAATTGCGGGGCCCTATGCGAAACTGACTGTGCGGGGCCTAGTCCAGGTGAGAAAAAGGATAGTAAGTGAAAATTAAGATTTTGTATTAGAAAATAAATTCGGTTTTGCATTTTATTCATTCTTTTCAAGTACAAAATTACGAAGTAAAAATCTTCTATATATCTTATAAAATAAATAAAATACCTTACTTCAAAAAAGATGATTACATCCTACGCGTCATGCATATTAACCAATGACCTAAATTTGCTAAGTCACTGTTTTTTTCTGGCTAGCTCAGGCAACCTATTCCATGCTCTAATAGCACTAGGGAAGAAGGAGCATTTGTACTAATTTGTCCTAGCATATGGAATGAGAAATGTGCCTTTATCTTTGTGTCTTTCTGCCATGAGTATTTTATTAGATTTTGTATTTGAAGATTATGGTTCAGTGTTTTATGTATAATTGCTACTTTACTTTTCAGTCTTCTGTCCTGAAGGTGTTCTAAATTTAGTGATTTAACTAAAGGTGTTACACTAGAGCTTTTTTTTTTTTTTTTTTTACTAAATTCTATGAACTTCAAATATGTTCACAAGTCTCCAATTTTCAAAAAGATGCTAAAATTTGGCAATGACAATTAAACACTAAACAAATATCAGGCTTGTTGCACAAAGTTTGAGAAATTATAACAAAATGATAAATTTTATTTTGCATGACATATTTATAATTATATACATTTATCACAGTTACTGACAAGCTATTAGCAAATTAAGTTGAGTTGGTCTTCTGTTTGAACATGGTCTTTAAAAATACAGAATACATATTTCATTCAAGACAAGTTATTTCTGTACAATGCAGACATACAATTCTGAAATTGAAGTTCTAATAAAAGTTTGACAATAAAAAGATGATTCCAGTTCCAATGCAATAAGAGCAATTTGACCCAATTTCATACTGTCAAAAGTGTCAGTGTCTAGAGCTAAGTCAACAAACTAGTCCATGTTTGTCCCACACAGTATGAAGTTAGCTAGCTTTTTCAGACAGCTTGGCTTTTATTTTCTGTTACATTAAGAACATCAAATAGATAAAATTCATTTGTTCAGTTTTTCTAAATAATAACAATGATCTACTTTAAAATCAATGTCTACACAATAAGTGAAACAATTAGTTTTCAAGAACTTGAAATTCCATGCAGCATTTTTTGTATTTTCTGGTCATTTTTGATGATGTTAGCTTTGGTGGCAGCGATTTGGTCCAGTTGATCTTTAATAGCTCGTTCTAGTTCTGTTAACTGTTGTTTCAGAGGCTCAACTGCTCTATCTGTAACACTGCAACATAGACAGAATTACATTAGCCAAATATGGAACATATTTTTTGTTGATAGCTTCAAGATGATTCACCTCATCACAACCTAGTCCTTAATAGAAGGATTTTTCAAAATACAAAATCAGAGGGATTGTAATAAAAACATAATAATTTTAGACAACTATGTGTTCAAAGGTAAATGAACAAAAAATTCTGACAAGATTATTATAACCCTTGTTTATAACCCAACTTCACACTAGGTAACCCAACATTTGACTCATCACACACTAGGTAACCCAACATTGGACTCTTCACACACTAGGTAACCCAACATTGGACTCTTCACACACTAGGTAACCTAAAATGTTACTAGGTAACAAAGCTAATCTGAAAATAAAGTAACAAAAACAGTTAAGTGCAGAAAACCCTATTGGGTCAGGCCTAATCACACATTATGTTACACACAAAGGTACACTTGTTTCACAACAATATTCTTGAACGACTATTATGAGATCATTATATTAATTCACATTCATTAACAGACTATGGTAAAAAAATGAATCTCTTTTGTAAACAAGTTCTAGCTATGAGCTTACTTACTTCATTTCTCGCTTCAGCTCTAGTGCATGTTGGGCATTTTCTTCTCTCCATTTGTCTAGTTCTTGTTGCATAGAATCCAAATCTTCTTGTACATAATCCATGACCTATATTCAATAAAGTTTTCACATGAAGATCCAGAAGTAATGTATTTTCAAATCCAAAGATCAATTTTAAAATAGTCATAGTTTTAAAAAATCTAACATAAATATATAGTTTTTTTTTTCTTTTTGCAGACCTTTGATATCAAGAAATCTGAAAAAAAATTAATATAAACAAACTATCTCAAATATATAATAAAAATTAAGTTACTATGCTTGAATTGCAAAAGCCTCAGAAAAATCTATCATTTAAAATTCAGCTTTCAAAATCAAAATTAATTCAGTAACAAATAAACAAAGAGTCTTGATAAAAATTTCTAAATAATGTTACTGAAGAATTTCTAAGCATGTAAGTTGAGGTTGATAAATATTACAAGAAGAAAGAAATATTTTACCTTTCCTAGTGGATTAGCACTCCTTGTAAGACTTTGAATACTACCTCGAAGCTTTTCAACTTCTTTCTGGACTAGTTCGCGTTGTTTTCTACGTTGTGCATCAGATACAGATGGGCGTTCCTGAAATCATTAAGTAGAAAGATTTATCACTTAAACAAAAGTGAAATTCAAGTAGGCAGGATTTATGATAAAAGGCTTCTTTTAATGTGGTGTTTTTTTTGCGTCGTGACTAATTCTGGAGCAGCAAGTATTTGCCATGGTTCATGCATGCAAATGAATCTGTCTCGGGGCTATCCAATTGGAAAGTTTTCTTCCTCTTTCTGTTGTCTAAAGTTGCTTCAACAATTTTGCTCTCTGCATTTTAAAAACTTTCTGGTTGAATTTCAAAACTATCTGGTTGGAGACACTTTTCCAGGAGATGCACATGATGCATAGCTAACAGTGCATATAAAAACTATTCAATCTTTGCTCTTGATACAAATATGTTGAACGACCAGCTCTAAGTTTCATTAAGCAGAATACTCATGACTAGTCATGACACAGGTCCATCTTAAGGGTGTAATTTCTGATATTCTGTAACAATTTCAGTTTTGGTTAGACTGATTGTAAGGCTTAACAAAATATTAGCAGACCATTGCAATCATGCTTGTGAATGGGATGTGAGAAAAACAGCAGTTCCCTGATCAGGACATGCCATATCTTTGTTTGGACTTAGGTTTAACCAGGTTAAAAAGCTTTCCAACTGACTATACAGTCCTACCAGCATATGCTGGTACCCCATCTAAAGGGCTTCAAGGCACTGGCAATGACAACTAAAAAGAAATACCAAATAGTGGAACCAAAATGCATCTTCTCTTGATTGGGAATGGCCTTGAGTTGAAACTGTTGAACAGTACAGTGCCTTAAATACTTTCATGGACAGTAGCTTATTCAGATAGCCAATTAAGGCAAACAGACCACCTCTGCTGTCAAGGCTAAAAGCCATCCTCAAACCAAAGAAATCTACATAGAGAGGCTGTTTTGTTCTCCTGTAGCAGAGATAAAACAGAAAATCAAATTTGTTGTATATGTACACTCCTTAAAGCCACATTTGGGACTCATACTTATTCCAACAAGCTATAGCTTTTTTTAGGAGTACTTAGAGCATATAGTTTCATGACCATTGATATCTAAATACTTACAATTTCAGTTTTTTTTCCTGTACCAATTTGATTTTTGTTTCCACTTTCTAAATCTTTCTTGGACTCTAACATTTTCTTGACCAAGGCACCTGCAGTAAAGAAGAATTGACTCAGTTAAAATAGTAACAATATTATGTTAAACTCAAAGCAGATCTATAAAACTTGTTTCTCAGGCTACACAAATAAATTCCTACCATGTTCACTGTCATCTCCTTCAGGCTGGCTCACAGTTGTCTATGAAAAAAAAAGTCATGAAATGAATTTATATTTCTATTCAATACAATACTACAATACTATGCACTTCAATAGCTTTTGACAAACCAATCAGACTGAAAGAATAAATTATGAATACATAAGCATATAGATATAGACCAGAAGACTATGATACAATTCTTCAAATATTTACTGAATTGTGTGTATATGAGAATGACAGTGACTCATATCTTACAATGTAACTGAACCAGCTTTATTAATGATATTAATTTGTAAGTTTAGACACTGACATTAAATTATTAGTGCTATTAATAACCTAAACCTTTTAGAATTATTGATGCTTTGAGTTTAAAAAGAAATATCAATGACAATATTCTGTGATTATTACAAACAAAAATTCATATGAAAGCACTGGAAATAAGACACTAAGAGGATGAAAGAGCCCAATGATAAAGTGTTCAACTGATTTGAGCAGGGCAGAAAAGAGTAAAAGGCAACTGGTAGTGAGTCCCTAATTTTTTTCTGCATTACCCTAAACAGAAGGGCTGTTAGGCTTGGATACAAGAGTTAAGGATTCCACAGAACGAAGTTGTGTTTTGGTGAAGTGTTCATTTTGGCACAGCACTTTTTGGTGCTTAATGTTTTAGACACATTATGCATATGTTCATTTTATTATATTGTTATAAACCTGGTAGTGACACAGATGGGGGTAGTGGTATGTGTGTAGTCAGCCTACGCAAATCGCCTTAGGCCAGCGTTAGACAAGTGATCAACCATGACAGTCAACTGCGATGACTGGCAAAGTTTGAAGAAACATCTAGAGTGGGATGTGGTCATATGATTAACCAGAAGAGTCAAGTGATTTTTTGTCCAGTTCTAGAAGGCCAGTGGAGACCCTATATAAAGACTAGAGGTGTCACAGTCAAGATGGTTGTTGACAGTCCGGGTTCACTACAATCCAGTTTGGTACAGATGGCTTGGTTCAGCTGTGTGGTTCTATTTGGTGCATTATGATGGTTTGGTGCAAAGTACTGTCAAGGACAGTCAAGAAACCTTGCTAGCACGAGACGGCATCTTGATCTGCGATCAAGTCCAACACAACGAGCCCAGTGTGTGAAGTCAGTCCTGAATAGGTGAACCCAATGCAAGTACAGGACGAGGTAGAGAGGCCAGTGCACGAGTTGATACAGTGGTACGGTTGTTAATGGAGAGATATTTATACAGTCAGTGATATGTGTTGCCAATTGTACAGTATTGGATGTTATGTTATTTGGAGCCCTCAGTTGTCAGGTACTTTAAGTTGGTGGTGTGGTGTGGAGCAGTTTACAGAGAGCCTGAATAGTGAAAAAACATTACAACTGGTGTCAGAAGTGGGAAAGGATTGGATCTACCATGTCTATTCTGAAACTGCTGGACGATCTTGGATTAAGACAACTGCAGGATAAACTCTATGAGCGAGGGCTGAAACATGGAAATCCTAAAAGCACACCTCCGTGAAGACCTGGTGAAAGAAGGGAAAAACCTAGACACTTATATGTTTGAACTATCTCCAAGTATTGAAGACATATTAAATGACATACATTGCATTTGCAAGTTGCAATGCCCTAAGAACAGACCTGTGCCAGACTCGAGAAGAAAATTATGGATGAGGTGGTAGGTACCCAGTGCGACCAAAGTGACCAAAGTAAGCATTATCAACGTTGCATCAAAAATGTTGGAAAGTGAACAGCAAGACCTACACAGAGCAGAAAGTCAACTTAGAATATCTGGATTTCTTAGACTTTCAGAATGTAAAATGAGGCTGCTGAAGTAGCTCAATCTTGGGGTTTGTTGATACAGTTGTTGTTTTTTTGCTCTACACGATTGCAGAAAGTTAAGAAGGCAATTTGATGAGTCTACCACTAAATACTGTGAAGAGAAAATTCAAGATTCAAAATATTTTCAAATGACCATATTTTACCAAATTATCAATATCTTTGTTTTTCAATTACTTGACAGATTTTATGGGTATAAAAAATTGTAAACATGTTAGAGTCGTTAATTTCCAGTGCAAGCAACAATTACATAGGATGCTGCCATTCTTCTAGTCTCATCTGACCCAGGTGATATTACCATAGAACATTGTTCAGGGAATCAATCCTTCAAAAAAGCATTTCATAAAGACATATCAAGTCTTTGTTCAATACAAGATTTGACTGTGTTTTTTTTTTTTTTCATTTTGTCAAGTTTGGAAAGCTGGCATGTTGTTTCTCATAATGTAAATGTATATAATGAAAACAAGAACTCATTTGTTTGTTAAATAAAAAGTCATTTAAACCTATTAAACAACCTATTAATAAGTTGTACAAATATTATTTAAGACATTATTACTTGTGTGGAGTCTTAATTAATTAAAGACCAGTCGACCGGTGTCGTAGCATACGCCGCTATTTGGCCAGCCTTAGGCCACTGCAATCTATGCGCCCGCATTGGGCCTCGCACTTTTATAGGACCTGCACTTTTATAGGACCCGCACTAATATTCAAGGTGTATAAATTATAAAATGAAACAGATTTCCCGCGCTCTTCTGTCAATTTACCTGGAGCTCCTGGAAAACTCCCGAAATTGCAAAAGATACGAAAAAGTTATTAAAATATACGGAATATATAGACAAAAATTGTCATTTTGGGGTGTCATTCAATATGGAAAACGCCAATCCTACGCATGATAAATAAAAACGGCATTATGCATTAGCCATAAATGTGTGATCTGGTAAAAAAAGGTTCTTGCGCCTCAAACTAATGAAGAATTACTTTAGGTCAACAATTCTCAAAGATTGAAACATTTGGTAATTCTTGCTATTGAGCGTGATCTATATAGGAAACAGAATTATTATGATGTACTGTATGACTTTGCTACACGCAAGGCTCGTAAAGTAAATCTGTACGTAGTAAAGAATGAATAAAATGCATAGACGAATTTATTTGCTAATACAAACTCTTAAATTTCACTTATTATCCGCTTCCCTACCCAAACTTGGCCCCCCGAAATCCGTTTGGCATAAGGCCCCAGAATGGTTAAGTCCGGCCCTGCTATTTAGTGACCTGTAAATATACATAGTAGATTACTTGTTCTCTTTCCATGTCTTCTTGGTCACAATGGTTATGTCCAGCGCTGCTATTTAGTGTTTGTAAAATGTTTTACATGTTTCGGATGTTCCTTCAGAGTTGACGATAGTTTACTACCTAGTCCAAACCTCCCGCAGGACGAAGGGGAATGGGAGCGGACAGGGTCTGAACCCGGTCTATCAATAAATCCAAACAAAAGTCCAATGCGCAAACCGCAGGACCAGGCAGCCATCCCTCTGACCGGTGAATACTTGTTCTCCCCCCCCCCCGCTCTCTTGTTTTTCTTCTCATCCAAACTCTTGAGCCATGAAGAGAATTATATATATAGATTATGACATTATTACTAACAAAAAGATACACTAATTGCACTTAAAAGTCTTTCAGTAAATGTACCGATATGATATATTCAGATTACTCATTTTGTTTTGTCACACACTAAATTTTTCTTAATGGGGGGAGGTTGGTCCTACAAGATAGTCTTGAACCTGTGCCCATGGGTACCTTGCTACACCACTGTTATGGCCCTATAAGATGTCAAAGGGGGATTGTTGTCAGCAGAATATTCTAGAGAGTCACAAGCTTCCCCTATCAACTTACAAAATCTGGTTCTGCTAATGGTGCTGATGCCTCTTCTACAAGAAAATGTTCATCTTCATCATCCTCATTGTCAACAATCAAATTAGTTGGCTGACCACTGCCTAGCCTTCAAATCAAAGAGAATAATATGAAATTAAGAGTAAAAAAAAGAGAAAACAGGTAAGGTTAACAATATTAAATAGCTTTACAATTAGATAAAGGCCAGAAGACAAACTTCATTGTTGGTTCTGATTCAATAACTTCTTGTTTAGGTCGTGGTGGGGCAGGTCTAGCACTTGAAGGTCTGGTTAGTTGACGCCTAGACAAAGAAATAAACAAAATGTGTAATATCACTACCTGAACAAAATTGGAATAGAATAGATACATAAAATAAATGCCAAAAATAAAGCAGGAATAAAACTTTAAACAAATCATTAAATGAATATATTTCAATGACTACTGCAACAAAGCCTTCTGAAAGAGGAAGTAATACATCATTCAAAGCTTAATTTCTCTGAATCTCAAAGTACATAAATATAAACAAAATATTTGTGATAAAAAATGTAATAATAATAAAAAAAATGTTCTTACGCTGCTACAACTTGGGGCGGTAAGTCTCCATCACCACCAGTGGAAGCAGCTGGTTTTTGAAACTCTTCATCTTCTACAATTAGAGAGCATGAAATGAAGCTTTTATTTGCAAGTACACATTTTCCTTCTAAAGTTTTGTTTTAGCATTTGATACTTATTGATTTTATCACATCTAAATATTTTAACATTATATAGAAATGTGCCTAAAAAAGAGATATATTTGTTGAACTGGTTAACATGAAGCCAATACTGTACTAAAAAAAACAACAGACCCAATACTGTACTAAAAAAAACCACTTATAGTCTGTTAGACTGTCAGTAACTTATAAACTTAAGAATGAACTTCACTACTTTCCATAAAATAGAATGAAATTCTCTTCCTTTCATAAGTGGTGAATAAGAAAGAGTAATTATTCTTCTATTTATTTAAAGGCAAATATAAAATACTTGTCTTAAGTTGTGAACAGTATTTAAACAAAGAAAAATAGGACTACACATATACAACAACTGCAGCTTTTAATACTTATAGTAACGGTAGTCACTAAGAGTCAGCAGTCAACAGTATTTAAACAAAGAAAAATAGTAAGAGCTTTATAGGACTACGCATATACAACAACTGCAGCTTTTAATACTTATAGCAACGGTAGTCACTAAAAGTCAGCAGTGATACGATACTTAAGTACTTGCACAATGTATATTACCGTGTATAGTAATGTATTGCTTACTATCAAGTCTTGGGGATGGGAAGAATGATAAAGCTCGAATGTAAGCTTGAATCCCATTGAAAACAAAGATTTTTATTTCAGCACTTTTAAGAAGTCCCCATGTCAACTAAACTGAAATGCATGACAAGATGAGCTGACAAATAATCAGAGATTGTATTTAGGACTTGTGATAATAGAATTTCCAGGTCAAAAGAAGGTATATCGAGGGAGGTGATATAAAGTAGGCTGTACATACTGAACATAACAGATACTAGAATTTACAGGCTTAAAGAATAATAATTGGGAAATGACAAAATCCAGGCCATTTCATTGGAAATGAAAAAAAAAGGGTTGAATGCTAGTTTATATTATAAAACATTAAACATTGACTAATTGATTTATGTATGTATGAAGAGATCTTATCAACTGAGGAACAGATTCACATGAGATGTCATACTGACTTATGTATGTATGAAGAGATCTTATCTTGAATGCTAGTTTATATTATAACACATTAAACACTGACTAATTAATTTATGTATGTATCAAGAGATCTTATCAACTGAGGAACAGATTCACATGAGATGTCATACTGATTTATGTATGTATCAAGAGATCTTATCAACTGAGGAACAGATTCACATGACATATCATACAAAAGTTCTTTTTACTTCTTATCTGATTGCTAAGAAACAGCTTTAACAGATTCCCTACCTGAATGCACCAATTCACAAAAAAACCTCAAGCTATGTATTTAACCTTTGTATTTTTTTTGGTACAGTGTTTATCCAAAAGGATGCATTCTCTCTATATAAAGCATATGTACAATAGCACAAAAATAAGACTTCTATATAAAGCATATTTTCTTTGTTTTTCTATAATTCAATTTATTTTTAATTTGACTTACATCATTTTGTATTCTCATTTCTAATTCCTTTTAGACATGGTTGAAGTCAAGTACAACACTAATAGCATCAAAAATATCAAAGATCTATTCTTTTTTTTTTATTGAAAGAGCAAAGACAATAATGATTTTGCAAGTGTGTGTGTGCAGATAAGAGTATCATGATTTAGAGCTAAATTTCTTATAGACTGAGATTTAGAATTTAGAACCCACAAGTCAATGTGAGGGATTATTCACAAACCTGTTGGATTATTAACCTATTTGCAGGGATGGTAGTTAATATTAGTTTACAAAGTCATAGATGTTGTTGTTGTCTGGTGGAAGGGATCAAATGATTACAACTAATGATTAGAGGATTAAAAAAGTTAAAAGTAACCAAAGTTGCTATAAATAGAATTCAAGACATGAAAAGTGTGTGGCAAGGGGTCGATCCAATGGAGGATGCTAAAAAAAAGTTAGTGGTTGTCATTGTTTTAAAAAAGACAAAAGTGTGTACGTGAGAGAGTTTCTGCCAGTAAAGCAAAGCATAGAATATATTGAATATTTCAATAGTGAATTGAAAAGCCAAACAAAAGTCAGAAATTGTAGTAGGATGAACTATTTAGTTGTTGGTGGCGTAGACTGGGAGAGAAATAAGCTTAAGTGAGACTAGAATTATTAGGCCAAGAGCATGTGTGTTGCGGGGGGAGGGGGCATAATAAAGCTTGTTGTTCTGATTCAGTCAAAAGTCTGTTAGAGAACATTACAATGTACAGGATGAAAATGCAAAACAAAAGGGTTCCCAGGAGAGAGAGAGAGAGGGATGGAGAAAACAAGAGAGAAAGTTAGCAGACTTCATTTGAATATAACAGATACATCACAGAATAGAGTATGTTAGGGGGATGTAGCCATTTAGTGGAAGTTTAAAAAAAAAAAGATGTAAAATAAAAATAAACAATATATAGCCTGGGAACAAATCAACAGGCTTAGGTGGTATGTAATGCTATTATACGATATATATATATATATATATATATATATATATATATATATATATATATAAACTATTTACAAATCTACAATAAACAAATTTAGAATTATTTAAAGTGTTTATATATTTCTTGTTCTGAAACCCAACCAACTTATAATGTTGTAAATACAATTTTTTCTTAGATCTACTAGAAGAAACATTTTTTGTTGTTCAATGAAAATGTTCACAACTAGAAGTTAAAAATAAGAAATATCTACAAGCTAAAGCTTAGAATACCAGAGAATGGTCAAAACAAAATGTATATATATATTCTATTGTGTGCATGCTATGTATTTTTGAAACCTCATAAAGTCCCTAAATTGTCTCATAAGCTCTTAAAAAGACAAAGAATAAACAATAAAGATGACAATAATTTAATACTTAAGACAAAATATTGACTAACAATTGGTGACAAATAATACACATATTTTCTAGATAATAAAAATAAATGGTAACAACTACTTTGGAATGAGTTAAATGTAAACAAAAACAAAAAAAACAAGGACATAAAAAAAAAGCAATTTTTAAGAATAATTATAGATATTATAAGTGTACAAGTTAAACAAAAAGAAAAAAAAAAGAATGGAAGTAACAGATAACATGTTCCATGTTGAGTGTGTTGAATGATATTGAATATTACTCTATAAATCTGTCTCTTTAATTTAAATATTTTCATAAACGATCTGAACTATATAAAATATTTGTCCAGGAAATTTATCTTTCAGATTTAAATGGTGTAAAAATGTTTTAATAAAAATGAATACATTTATAATTTTAAAATTTAAAAGCTGTTTTTTTAGTGTTTTTTTTTTGTGTGTTTTTTTTGGCATTTGAGCCTTTTCCATGATTGGTACTACCCATTAGATATCAAACAGACTAGGAACAGCAATGTTATGGCTATGAGTAGATAGTAAGCAATGTACATGTACAGATTTATAACCATCAAGTGTAGAAAGACATCAAGAGATACCTTCATCCTCAGTGTCTTCCTCCTCCACCACATTACCCCTCTTGCCTAGTCAGAATACATTTCATTCATCACTTAAACACATCTTTAGCAAATCATTTAAGCACTTAGGTAAACAAAGAAATTATAAAAACTAGATCATAACTACAGAGAGTTGACAGCTTTTTTGCACACAGCAATATCATTTTGTATAGTAAACATTTTTAATACTTAATCAATTGATCCAGAAAAAAGTAAAAAAAAGGGAAAATGTAATGTAGATGTTAAAAATAAAGTTTAAAAAAAATGAAATTTTTTTGTTTTTTTTAATGCCTAACTTTTATAAAAAGTCAAAAGTACAAGAGGTAGAAAAGTTTTAGTTCTAGCTACTAAAAGATAAAATTGAAGTTTGCTACTGTTCATGAGATAACTAACAGAATGAAGAATTCAACAAGTAAGAAGCTTTTGACGTGTATAAATGCCAATAAATATTGAACTTAAAATTTTAAAGACAATTTATTATGTTTTAAAGACTGGCTATATCAAATGGAAGTGTGCATATATTATCTATATTGTATACATATAGGGATATATAAGGATGTATTCTAAAATATATAAATAAATGTCTTGCATAGATATTTACCAAAAGTTGTATGATTCTGCGCTGTTAACAGATAGTTGAAAATAACAAACGCTGATAAAATGAGATCAAAACCTAAGTATAATTTATTTTAAAAAATGTCAATTTGAGCCCTACCAGAGTACCAGCTCTTAGCCCCTACAGTGCCCTATGTCCTGAGGGTCACTGCCTTTTAATTCTATCTTTCAAGCTCAAGATCTAATAAAGTTCAAGATTTTTCTAATTAATCAAGTTCTCAATGTCTCATTTAATTGATGTAACTCTAAATGAACCAAAATTTCAATCAACTTTAGGATTATTAGAAGCTCAGACTCAGACGTGTCTGGTTCATGTAAAACTACATCAATTCTATGTAAACACATGGAGGCAGGCAGTTGTTATGGCTAAAGGTTGTCTAATTACAATTGCTTATTAATGGATATTAAATGCTTACATATTTTTGTCATGTATTAGTCAATTAACCGTAAGTAGTATAGCGCAATTTTGGAAATTACCAAAATAATCAGTACAACTGTCTGGTGGAGTTTAGACTATCATTATCTAAATGTAAGCAAAGAAAAAAACAAACTTTTTAATGATTTATTTTAATGTTTTTTCCTCAGAGTAATGAATACTGTTTGTTCTTATGTAATCATTCCAAGAGCCCTATATCACCCTTTTTTGTTCTTCTATAAATGAATAAGGCATTATTTATTTTTATCAAATGTTCCATTCATTGATAAGCAGCCCAACACAAAGTATTTTAAAAACAAGGTTACAAAAGACAGTTTGTGTGGAAACACAAACTTAAAATCGACCCCCGAAGTGGTCCACCCAGGCAGGCTTCAATATTTTCAGAAAGAGCATCCGAATGAAATTATATCAAAGACAAATGAGAGATAAGAATGGAGAAAGAAGGTTAACAGATCTTGTGTAGTGCCCCAACGGTCCTGCAGATCAAAGGATAGGTGAAAGTGAATGTAAAATTAGATGTGAACCTGGCCTAACTAGTTCCCCTTTCAGACCTTGTGGTCTATAGGGCAGATGATGTAAAGTTCATCTGTTTTTATGGCCTACGGTTAACAAAGGTGTCATGTAGCCAGCACAACGACCAACCGCCTTTACTTTTCCCCAACTAATGTCAGGTACCCATTAGAGCTGAGTGGCGCCCCAAGATTCCAAAGTTGAAAATCCCAGTCTTTGCCAGGATTCGAACCTGGGACCCCCGGTTCAGAAGCCAAGCGCTGTACCAGCCACCGCACCTCCCCCGGCCTAACTGATGTCTTATAATTGATCTAATTGTTTTGAAAAAGCTCAATCTCTTATTCGAAACCTTAAAAAAAAAAAAAAAAAAATACTGCAATAAAAAAAAGTTTATGAAAATGAAGTTTACAAGATTACTATTTGTTTTAAAATAGGTCTAAATTATGATGTATACTAATTAGCTTTTTCTCTTTAAAAAACTGCTTGCATAACTGATTTTAAAAATTAGATTTTTCGCTTTCAGAAAAAAAAAGGGTAGCCGTTGCATCAGAACTTTGAATGGTCTAAAATATTGTGATGTCGGATTTTCAATATCTCTTCAAGTTTACAAGATCTAAAAGGGACGGACGGACAGACAAATGGACAGACATTTCGCACAAAACTAATAGCGTCTTTCCCCCTTTCGGGGGCCGCTAAAAATGGTTTCTAAACTTTGTCCTAGTAAAATATAGTCATTGATACAAGCACAAAAACATTTAATGTCCCTCTCAAATTTTGCTTCTCAACAATGTTTTTTTAAATCTCATTTTTTCAAGCCCCACAAAATCATCACAATTGTGTAATTATATCAGTACAATGAACTAGTCCATCTCTATACAAGCCTTCATAAATATTAGCTATCTGGAATATCTAAGTATTTTACTCAACTTGAATAGTAATTTGTTGAATACACTTAATTAGTTTTTTATTTACTACAAAACTTGTTTTTTATCTCATTATTATGCAGACTTCTACTTTTTATTCTAAAGATAATCTGAATCTTATAACATAAGCAATTGGAGCAAATAAAAAACTTCCTTAAAAAGCTGATTGAGTAAAAAATAATGCAGTGACCTTGACTAATCATTTTTTCCAGGTGCAAAGTAAGGTGTGTAAATGTGTTAAGAAACTTTAGTTATGAGTTTGGATTTCTCGACTGAGGATTGATTTTTTTTTCTTTAATTTGTGTTAGTGAATTGGGATATGTAAATTTGATTTGGAGATAGTGACATTATTTCTTTTTTTCCTGGGAGAATTGATTGATCTTAGTTGGACTGTGCTTCTGCAATCAGAGAGATACCAGTGACCTGAGAATCAAGGAGTTATTTTCTTTAGTTCAAACCCATGTCTTAACAATAAAAAGATCTACCTTCTCTTCTCCTTCTAGAACCTTTAGCTGAAGTTGGTCTTTGTAAACCAACAGATTTCTGGGGAAGCAGAATGAGAAATAATAGTCAAATTTGAAAGATTTCTGTTTTTTGGTGTGTGTCAATATTGTTTCTGTTAATCAAAGGACAACATTAGATCAGTTTGATTCTGGTAAATGTAAGACTGCACAACAAAAAAATAATGAAAGTATAATGATTTGTATTAATTGACTAAAAAAATATACTAAAGACTGGATCAACTTACTTTTTGGTCTGCAATGTCTGGGTTCAGTTCAGGTGAAGCATTTTCTTTTTCTTCATGCTGATCCTAAATCAAAATCAAATCTATTCATTTGATAAGAAGCTATCATATGCTATTGGTTTTTCACATAAATATTAAAATTAATTGCATACAATGAAAATAGAAATATTTATCTTATATAATACAGACGTTACTTCAAAAAAAGAAAATGATTACATCATACGCTCAAGCATCTAATCATGCACCAATTACTTAAATTCTGCCAAGTCACTGGTTTTCCTGGCTGGCTCAGGCAACCCATTCCATGCTCTAATAGCATTAGGGAAGAAGGAGCATTTGTACAAATTTGTTCTAGCATATGGAACAGGAATGTTTAGAATTAAAAGCTAACATTGAAAAATATTTTGAAATTATATAACATTTACACAGTTCTTAATCCAAAATGTGAATTCCTATAAGAAGTTCTCTATCATGACCAATAATATTTGTTATATATTTTTATTCCAACCCATTTTTCAAGAAATCAACAAATGAAACTTTACGAGTGTAATAGTCTTAAATGGGTATCAAAATACCAATAGTAAAGATTGTAGAATTTTAAAAGTAGATTAAATAAATATAACATAAATTAGAAAAAATCAACTCAAGTTACAAAAATATTTGTAATCAACACACAAAAAGAGTAAATTTTTTTCTATTTTCATTTTTTTGATCAAGAAAAATACAATAACTTTATTTATTTTCAGTCTTTATTTAATAAATGTGTTTGCTAAAAAAAAGTGTACTGTCAACTTTGGCTTGAATATTTAAACTACTGTATTTATTTATTGTCAAAAGAAAACAACAACAAAAATGAAGAGAAAAGCCAAAAGAACATCTAACAATAATCAAATGATGTGCTGTTATGTTCTCAGAAATACTTTGTCAGCTTCATAGGTTTATCTACACTGAAAATTACTTTATCAGCTTGAACACATGCAACACTTGAACACTCTGGACTCTCTTTGTCTTTGGTGTTTGTACTACTTTTATCCCTTTCATCCTAAAGTAAAGAATTAAAGTCATTGGACTCAAATACTACTGATAGAAATTTTATCACAAATTTCCAAGCAAGACAACATCTAATTTAATTATTGCTGACAAAGTGGCTGTGTTCTCAATGAGTCAACCAAAAAAAAAGAATGATTCCTAAAATACCAGAAACATTTTTTTCAGCAATGTTGTGCTAAGACATTTTAGTTATAACTTAAACTTGAGAGAAATTAACTGATGTATATAAAAAAAAAAGATTCTAGACTATTTTTTAAAATAAATCGCTATTGTAATTTTGATAAATTACACATTATGAACTCATAAAGCCAGACCTTTTTAGAAGACTCTTTGGGATGTTCTTCTCTTTGCCTTTCACCTTTCTCTTTAGCTTTGTCCTCTTTATGTCTCTCCTCTCTATCTCGGTGTCTATCCTCTCTGTCTCTGTGTTCTCGAGATCTGTCTTTAGGTCTTTCTTCTTTTTCTTTTGATTTATCACTGCTTCTTGTGTCTTTTTCTCTGTCTTTATGTTTTTCTTTATCTTGGAGCTTTTCTCTTTCTCTATCTTTATGCCTTTCTTTATCTTTTTCTCTGTCTCTACTTTTTTCTCTATCTTTACTTCTGTCCCTGTCCTTACCATTTATTTCCTTTTTTTCTTTGGTATCCTTTTAATGTAGCAGAAAAAAAAAAGTCAGATTATTAGCAAAACAAAAAATAAAATCTAAGTAGGCCCTACTAATAAAAATAAATGATAAGTGAGATAAGTGAAACAAACTGCCACCAAGTCAGATATCAAAAATACAAAAACCTCACTTATTTGGAACCAATCATGTAATGAATTTTTAAACACTCAAAAATTAAACCATGTGCTTGCAATATAGGTTTGCGCGCTGGACTGTCATTTGAATTTATCGATGGTCCCGAGTTCAAACCCTGCCTGCTCCCATCCCCCTTTGTCCTGCAGGAGGTTTGGACTAGGAAGTAAACTATCTTCAACTCTGAAGGAACATCTGAAACATGTAAAACATTTTACATTTTAGTTGTTTTTGTTTTTTTTAAATTAAACCATTTGATTTATCAGAGGAACTTAGTTTTCTGAGTGCAATCTAAGAGCACTAATTGACTTTGTCAAATCATAGTATGTATTTTATAATTTTATTAATAATTTTAATTGACTTTTATTTTGGCAGTGAATTCTAGTATTTTTGCCTTGTATCGCACATGCAGCAATCTTCTATTTAGTTATAAACCATTATATACCCCAAACTTTTTTTTTTCTGCGTGTCATTATAGGTCATACATGTGCTTCACTAGTGATGACTAGATAAACAAATGAAATGTATAGGATGTAATTATCTTCTCTTTTGAAGTAACATCAATATTTTATAAGATTAAGATGACTACTGTTAATAGTAAGACTAAGACTGATTTATTAATCCTTATGGAAATTAGTTGTGCTCACAACAGAAACATGCACATAAATACAAAAGACACAACATAAAAGTTCATTCAGCGACTACACACAGGCATCTTGGTCCTTTTCATGTTTCTAAATCAACGAGTGGCGTTGATATAGTCTAACCAAGTGAGGTATGAATTAGTTTTTGTACCGCTCTGTTCTTGTTTTGATTGACAGCAGTTGCCCACTTCGCAAAGACCTGACATAGTTCTGATGGAGCGGGTGGCCGTTGTCTTCCAAGATTTTTTCGATTTTTTTTAGACACTTTTATTAAAAAAGTTCCTTTAAATGTGGTAATGTTAATTGGAAGACAAATGTATTTAGAATACAGAGAAGTGTGTGGAAAGACTTGCTTATATATAGAATGCAGAGAAGTGTGTGGAAAGACTTGCTTATATACAGAATGCAGAGAAGTGTGTGGAAAGACTTGCTTATATATAGAATGCAGAGAAGTGTGTGGAAAGACTTGCTTATATTTAGAATGCGAGAAATGTGTGGAAAGACTTGCTTATATATAGAATAAAGAGAAGTGTATGGAAAGACTTGCTTATTTTTAGAATACAGAGAAGTGTGTGGAAAGACTTGCTTATATTTAGAATACAGAGAAGTGTGTGGAAAGACTTGCTTATATTGAGAATACAGAGAAGTGTGTGGAAAGACTTGCTAATATTTAGAATGCATAAACTCAATGTCCATTCACTGCAATTTATTATAGAGCATATGCTTAGAATAATAACTTTTATGAAAGAGTGTATGAAATAATGACATAGGAGCCCCATCATCTAGTTGATACTGCTTGGATGTAGTAAGAAATAATCATGTACCATCTTTTCATAAATACCTCCACTACCTACCTCAACTTCTTTTTTCTCTACTTTTTCTTTTGATCTTTCTTTTCTATCATCTTTTTTGTCAGTTTTCAAAACTTTCCTGACATATTCATCATTGTCAACCTAATAACAGAAAGAAAATATTAAAAAAATACTTAAAAAAAAAAAAGAAAGCTTGAATTAGGCGTAGTTATATCAATTAGTTTGGATCAGTCATGTAATTAAATTTGTAATAGATCTAGACTAACTAATAGAGAGCATTTATACACATTTTTTAAAAAAGGGGAACGACCTGAATTCGAACTTATGGCACAAGCCTTGTCAGGCTTCTCAAGCCAACACTCTGCTAGTGGAGAGCATATGAACATGGAAGATTGTATAGTTATGTATTGTTTCTATAGTCTCTTTCTATTTGTCATGTTATATTCACTAAGACTCAGATGATGACCTACAAATGGGACTAATTCTGCTTATACCACCACTTCAGTCAAGTAAAATTCTTTCCCTTGTATGAGATACCAAACAAAATAATTAATTACCAATAGTTAATTAACTAGTTGGTTAATTATTTTTATTGATTCTTGTGTTGTCAGGTAAAAGACATAATTGTGCAAAATTTCTGCTTGATCGGAGATTGGGCGTGAGAGAAATAACAAGTACAAACATTTTACCAGACAGACAGAGTGAGTTGATATAAGCTTTGTAAAATGAAGGTCAACATTTTATGGTGCATGTCAAATTATAAAAAACATCTTTTAATATATGCTTTATTTGTAAGAATTTCAAGATTTAATTTCTAATTTCTATGTCCTAGGAACATAGAGAGACAGGCAGTATTTTCTTCCTAGAAAAATTTTGGTAGATAGAAACATGGTTTTTCTATCTTCCTGCTAACATTTTTTTAACTTGAGTTAACAGCCCATTATTACACATTATTTGAGTGAATTATAGAAATAACTTTTAGATAAAACAAAGATATAGGAAAACAAAAACTCACATTTTTATTAACAGCTTCTGCTAATGCCTGGAGAAACTCATTTGTTTTTTCAGGTTCATGCCCAGCAACTATTTTGATTGGTTTAGCACTGAGTGTTTTCCCAGTCACCGCAGCTGAACAAATATTTGGCTATTTTTAGTTTCTTTTAAAACCTTTCTTCAAACGTAAACCATTTAAGGACAAAAAACATAGTTAGCAAAGTATTGGCACACTCATTTTAGCATTGAACATTTGGGCAATCAGCTTTGTACAAAGTAAAAAAAAGGAGGAATTAATGTTCTTTTTTTGTATTCATTCTAGTTTTGTAAGGTACAAGAAATAATTGTGGAAAAATTCAACTTGATCCAAGACTGGATTTGGAATAAATAACGACAGATAAAAGTGATTTAATACCAGCTTTGTAAAAAGAAAAAAAAAAGGAGGTATTAATGTTCTTTTTTTAAATGTATCTTTTCATTTAACCTCTTTAAGGACAACAACACTGTCTGCGTTCTTATACCTTTTTGTTTTACATTTATTACAGCATGATTCTGTCTCTGTCTACTTCAAGGAGTTTTTTTACTTAACCAACATTGGTCACAGTCACAATAAATAATAATTAATACTCACAAACCACGTCCAAGTGTTTTAATAATAATAATGATAATAATAATAATATATAAATAATAATAATAAATACTCACAAACAATGTCCAAGGCTTTTTGAAGAAAGGCTATCTTTGCATCTTTTTCCTAAAGAATGAAGCAGCAATTTTGTATACAATAATACATTTTGTAAAAAAATGTGTCTACAAAAATAAATAAAACAAAACTGTTATACTTTGTTATAATTACTTTTGTAAAGATGTCTTTCATGCTTTAATATGTTCAGTGTGCACTCTGTGTGTGTGAAGGGTACCTAGGAGAAGATTTCTGTGCTGCCTTTTGGAGCTTAACAAACACAACTCATCTTGAGTAGGGATCCAAACTCAAACCCCTTTGATAGGTAGTAAAGTGGTTTATGTCACTCGGCCATATATACCTTGGAAGTTCCTCTTAAAAGCAAAATTATTATTTTACTTTGAAAACAGCTGGGTTATAAGTAATAGGCTCAGCAGATCAGAAGGCTTGCAGTAACAATTATTGTAATAAATTACATATATATATATTCTCTGACTATCACAAAAATATAAGCAGTATATACTAGCACTACACAATGACTATGTCCACTGATCTGTTCCCAGGATATATTGTTTACTTTGGCTGTAAGCTCCTCTTCAAATGAAGTAACCTGTATTTAACGTGTCCCCAACATACTTTTTAGCCATTGCAGTGCCTTCAAGAGCTCTTTCATATCTGGTTTGATTTCAAACAGATAGGTGTCTGGATCTTCCTCTTCCTCCACAAGGTCTTTTCTTAGGCATGCATGTAAGGCTTCCTTGTTTCCTCTTGTCTTCAGCTCTCGCTCACCGAGCTCTTGCCTTGGTTCTTTCAATTCAAGTTCGTACAGACATTTAAGACGAGCCATAGAAGATATGATCCCATTTATGACACCAGTTGTAACGTTTCTCACTATCCAGGCTCTCTACAAACTGCTCTACACCACACTACAAACAAAAGAATTTAACTCAGGGCACCAAAATAACAAAACAGTTTAATGTCCAATAAATTACAGCCAATACTGTAAAGTTGACAACATGTAACACTGACTGTACAAATGTTTCACTGTTAACAACCAAACCATGGTATTAACTCTTGTACCACTGCGTCAAACTCTACCTGTCATATTGAACTCTGCCATACTGTACTGAATCATCTCGTGAAGTTGTGACTGACTCGACTCTTGATAACTGCGCTCTTTATATAAGGTATCAAATGGCCTTCTAGAACCAGACGGAACATCACTCGACCCTTCTAGGTGGTCAACTGAATTTATCCAATGTGACCGGTTTAAGTACTGTTCACTTTAGATGTTTCTTGAAACTTCGTCACTCATCCCGGTTGACTGCTGCCACCTGTCACAAATGACCGCACGACTTGCACTGGCCTGGGGTGATTTGTGTTGGCTGACTACACAAACACTGCTACCCCTATTCATACCACCACCAGAGTAATAACAATATTATGTATATATAATCCAGCATTTAGTAGAATATATATATATATCATACTTTGCTTGAAAGCGCCATGCATTCTACAAAATGCAGGATTTATTTTTGTCAGTAACATGCAAATTTCAACATAATACCTAATCATCAATTACCTTGACATTTTCAGAGTTCATTTCATCTTCAGTAAATAGTCCTTGCATAAAACCTGTAGTTTTGATGACCTACATAATTAAACACATGGAAAAAAATAAATACATATAAGGTTAGAAATCTTGAGTAAAGGTTAACTTAGTCTAAATCTATTTATGAGGATTGATGATGACTATAGAATCATCAGGGATTAGATTACAAAATTTCATGCATGCTGATTTGAAAGCCAAAATGTATACCTTTTATCATTTTGCATAATTTTTAATTAAGTGTTTTAGAAAAGAATAACAGAATGCAGAACTGTTAACTTCTAAGACAAAGTCTCCTCCAGCTCATATAGCAGCAGGCTTACTCATTCAGACCAGAAAATAAATATTACTAAGTTATGTAAGATGTATGTTAAACTTAGTTAATGATCCTTTGAAGTTTTTTCTCTTTTGCTATGAAAATAAAATTAGTTTTGCGAAAATGGGTTAACCCGAAGCCGATACATACATATCTATTAAAAATGAAAAGAGCGATAGATTAATAGTACAATTAAAACGGGTTTACCCGATTTGTTAAATGAATGGGATTATAAAATAAACAATTAAACAAAATAATTTTTAGTACGCGATTCATGAATGAATATAGGCCTATCTCAACACAGCTTTCGTAAACGAATGTTTTAAAAATGCTTTAGAAAACCAAATTTGAATGTTAATTTGATCAAAATATGAAATGAATGAACTAAAATATGAAATGAATGGACTATAATTAGTATGTTCATGTATTAAAGTATATAACTATCTGTGGGAAGAGAAGTTATATCATCTTAGAGTTTTAGATCTAGTAATGATAAGATGTGTAACATTACGGTAGTCTAATGAAAGAATGTTCATCAGGAAATCTGTAGTCACAGATATAAGGAACTAATGTATGTAAAAAATAGTTCTTCAAAAATTTGAAGGTTAGTTTTATCATAAAATGAAATCAATGGACCTTCTTTTGTATTTTCATGTGTCAAAGTAAAAAACTATCTGCGCAAAGTGTATTTCTTAAAATTATATCTAGATCTAAATCCTTTCTATCTTTTCTCATGTCAACATTATAAACAAAGCCTGGATCCACAAATACTATAGTTTTAATACAGTCTGACAACTTTATTTTTTTGAGGGTCTTAAAGGGAAACTCCGATGGTTTTTCAAATTTGAGTTATTGACATATTTAAATTCTGCGTAAAAAGTTGTAATAGTAAACATTTTACCATTTTTTATTTAAATGCTTAGAAACATTTATATTAAATAAATTACTCAGTAAATTCTTGACATCTCAATAAAAACGGGGTTCTATGAGATTTTGTTTTAAGCTAGTTCATACGTCACTTCCCTCAACAATACTGAAAAAGAAACTAGATTTGACCAAACGTATCGCTTCATTCTTACAGTAGCTGTTAGGCTTAGTGACGGCCTAGTCTAGAGCTATGATACAGTAATATATATATATATATATATATATATATATAAAAATATATATATATATACACACATGTATAGATAGATCTAAAAGCATTAAGATAATCAACTCGAGAAAAAGAGTAACATTTTCATCTAAGCCTGTCTCTGTCCCAAGAAGTAAATAGATCATGTGTCTGACTGATTCAAACAAGCTGGTCAGTGTAAGGCTAATCGAGACTACGGTCATGGCAAGACAACCAAGCGATAGTGTTTGTTGTGAGTTGAGTGGTCTGGCGAGAAAATACACACTGCCGTGGTTAATTAAGCATTTAAATCTACTTTTAATACGCATTTTTTCTTTGCTTACAAGATTCTAGATCTAACTGCATCTAGACCAAGATATATTTCTTTTACGAGAATGTAAACTTTGCTGTATGGTCTCCTGTTATACAATAAGTCAATAGATTAAAACACATTTGTGACGTCACATAGAAACCCGGTGAAAGTCTGACTGTTTTGGATGCGCAGGAAAATAGTGTCAGAAAAACATCAAATACTAAGTTATTATTGCAAAGAAAACAAAAAGAATCATATATATATTCATTATCTGTAAATCAAAACACATATTTTATCAAAAATTGTCAAAACCATCAGAGTTCCCCTTTAAGTTTGTTTTAGGGCTACAATTAGTACAAAGTAACAATACATACACTACGGTCTAAGTTAGTACAAAATCCAAGGCCCAAAAGGAACATTCCTGCCAAGTTTTATCAAGATTGATCAAACAGTTTTGATTTCTATTCGTCACATACATACGCCTTACTTTCTACTTTATAAAGTAGATATATATAAATCTAGTCTAGATTAGATTTTTAATTAATAACTCTAACTTACGGAAGTTGTGACATCGTGTAGAAAACGAAAAGGTGGTTTTCCAAGTAATTTTTCTGTCAAAGGTGGCTTTTTAATAATCTTGCCAAGTGTATCTTGCGTTTTCTTTGAAATTTTTGGATCCATTCTGTCTTTACATTGACAAGAAAATCTATAAAATTTAAGGTTAAAAGAATAAATGAAATCAAGATCTAAATGGACTATAAAACATTTTCAGAGATCATAGAAAAGTAGACTCTAGGTTTAACTATTAAATTTCGTAAACGGAAATAATGCAGGAATTTTAGGCTAGATTTATGAATGCGCATGATCCAACAGATGTTCCGGGTAAATTGGCATCATGTTGCTTAGTAACAAAACATGAAGTGCTATTTTAAAAAAGGCGCGAACAAAAACATTATTACCGAGCGTATGATCATGCAGTGATTCCCAGAGTAGTCTATATAGACCCCCAGAAGTCTACGATGACTTCCAAGTGGTCTCGAAAAACATAAATTTTGGGTCTATGATAATGAATCTCATTTAAGCAGGTTTACATTTTACTTTTCATTAATAGGAATGATCTTATACACATATATTTCATATATTATTTGCACATTACTGAATCCTTTCAATTTTAATCTTGTAAATGAATGTTTAAAAATGTACTTTTTTATGTTCACATCTTATTTAAATATCTTAATTGTGTCTACATGAAACTAATTACAAAAGTAGACAGTACAGTACAGAGTGGACTATTTTAAATTTGGCTTCATTGTTTTCTCAGTTGCCTATGTGGCCTTTAAGCAACAAAGTTTTAAATAATAACGCTATGAAACTATCTTAGCTGGATGAGCATTTGAGACTATGACACCCTGGTAAAATAAATATTTGAAATACTTTTGAAAACTCAAAGATAAAATGTAAAAATGTTTTACATGTTTCGGATGTTCCTTCAGAGTTGAAGATAGTTTACTTCCTAGTCCAAACCTCCCGCAGGACGACGGGGGATGGGAGCGGGCAGGATTTGAACCCTCGACCTTAGATAAATCCGAACGACAGTCCAGCGCGCAAACCGCACGACCAGGCAGCCATAAAGTTCAGAATAGACCCGGAGTAGACAAAATATTAACTTCAACATCATAAGGAGATGGTTAGCGAGCGTCATACAATATCTCTACTTATAGTATATATGGCCTCCTTCAGTCGCAAAGCGACTATGGATCATCTCATGGAAATGAGATGAATGCCTGGGCATTAGTTGTGGTCGGAACGATGTCACCCACACATCAGTTCCCCCCACTCCACGCAGCTGATGTACCCAAAGGAACGGCAGTGCCGATACAGTTTGTAGTCAGCGGCGTCGCAGGTTCTGCCAGAATGTAGCACTGGGTGCTGCAAACTGCCTTAGGGTCGCTAGCTCCTGATTTTTCCTCAGGGTTGACTCCCGAAGCCTTTCCCATGATTTCTACCAGTGGCGGGGCTCCACTAATAAAGTGCAGTGAATAGGCATCTGCGAAATTGAAATGTGGCTCAACAAAGACGGCTTAGACATATTTTAGGAGTCAGTTATAGAGATCGGGTCTAAATCAAGGAAATGCTATGCCGAACTGGAAGTCGACCCCTTAGAAAGATTGTGACAAGAGCGTCGCATGAGGTTTGCGGGACATGTTCTCCGACAAAATGAATTACGACATCCTATTAAGTACAACTTTTCTACACACATTAATGGAGTTCCTCAGAGCAGGTGGTAAGAGGCTTCAGACATTATCAGTGACAGATTTTTGTGGAAACAGCTTGACGGAAATGCGCCAAACGGCGCGGGGATAGTCTAATTCAGTAAGAATAGCACATTAGGTTTTTGAAATAAAACTTTTTAATAGCAGGAAAATGCACCTCAGAATATGTATTCTGTTGGCTTTCAATAGCAGAAATAGTGTTTGGCGGCGGGGCTCCGCCCCGCGCTTGGGGAGCTCCTAGCGCTCCCCCAGACCCCTTTGCTGACAATGGCGGACAGTCATGAATTTTCCCAGGAAGAAATTCTAGGACACAATAAACGTCTTCCGAAAGAATTCTTGGATGCTTAAAATCTAATCTTAAAACAAAATAGTAATCAAGCGGAATTCATAGTCTATTGAACAGACTTGTTTCATAAATTATTGAGATTAGCTTTCAGATACATGGTGATAACTCACATTTGATAAAAGCAATGTCCACAATCTCAGCGATTACATTTAATGACGCAAAGAAATTTTCCCACATTCCCAAATTGGAAACAGCCTGGAAACTGTTTTGACTTCCATTGAAAATTAAAATGCCCTCTTTTCTTATTTTCAACTAAGTGTGAGCTTGCGCTCCCAGAGCTATATTTTTGTGTATTCTATTTTTTTATAGGCTAGTGCCAAATTTATTATTTGTACTTCCGCTTTTTGTGTAAGTTAGGGTGGGGTGTATAAAAAGTGTGCCACGCTGTTTTAAAAACAGTTCAGTGTACAGTTGACCAGTGGTCAGTATAGTATGTCTGTGTGACAGCCGAAGATCTTTGTGGTCTGTCGTGTACTTATTTTTATTCCTGTACCTGGGACGGCCTGTAAGTTTGCTATTGTTGCTGCTGTGTTACTGCTTTTAGCTGCTGAAAGTAACTGCTGTTTTAACTGTTGATTTTAGCTGTTCTAAGCTGCTGTTGTAGATTTATTTTGTTTCTGTAGATACTAGTGTAGTGTTGCCTTAGAGTTCTATTAGTAAACTTAGTTATAGTCTGTTTCTGTTCTTGGTGAATAGATCTACTAATACTATAGTAAGGTACTAACTAAGGTGTTCTTGTTTTAGTTTTAGTTATGAGTTGGTTGTAGTTGTAGAATATTGTAGATCTAGACTAGTTTATTGTAGTTTGTTAGTGTAGATCTAGGTCTAGGCTAGTGTAGTAGTTGTAGTGATTTAGTTAGATAGTTGGGTTGATCAGTTTGTGTTAGATAGTTGGTTAGTTTGTTAGTGTTTGTAGTGGTGTAGATTTAGGGGGTTTTAGTTAGTTGATGGGTTCAGTAGTGGTGGTTAGTCAAGTTAGTGTATATATTATATTTTATTATTGATTTATTTTTGCATATGTAAATAAAGATTCGTTTGTTTATTTATCCTAACTAAAGTTTCGTTATCTTGCTTTCCTTTAGTTTAGGTTAGTTATAGCTAGTTGTCTGGTTACTTAGGCGACTCTAGCCCCTTGGTCACCATACCGAGGTGCACAGATTGAGCCCACCCAGTAGCGCTAGCATCTGCATACTGTTGGTAAATTTTAGAGTTGAGCAGAAGAGAATAGGTCTCTTCCCACTCGCGCCTGCCTGACCTGCTCACATAAGGTTTTGAGTATTCTGAATATGTTAATACCTCAATGAATGATGATAAAGAGACGGATGTAGCATTACAATAAGAATTTCTGGGAATAAAACCCTAAAGAAAAGCTTAAAGCATAATTTAAAAAAAGGATATAAGCTCTTCTTGCTTCAAAGAACATTATCAGATATTATGAAATATCATCAAAGTTATTTTTTCATTTTCATATATAGCGCAAAAAGTTTTTCGCAAGGTTTCGAATCTTTTTATTTTAAAAAATAATGGAAATCACTTACTAAAACTTTTAATACTAAATATATAGCATAATATCAATATTAAAATTTTTATTATCAAAGCAAACCACTTTTTTTGGTGATTACATATACTAATAGTACTATGTATAGGACAGATTGAGTTAAAGGTAATTGGGGAGACTATTTAAACTTAAATGTGGGATGTGTGGGCAAGAGGCTAAGTACGCTTGAGCTTGACTTTGATACCTATCAAGGGGGCTCGAGGTTCGACACCCGACTCAAGCAGAGTTGTGTTTACTGTTAGCCTACATTTTAAGCACGGAAAACTTTCTTCCACATAGAGCCTATTATATACCCACTCCCCCACTGATGCAAAAATGAGATTGAACCATATAGCGCTCTGATCATGCTATGAACATTAAAAGTTGCGCAATATAAGAGCTATTTTAAATATATATATATACATATAATAATAATAAGGCTAGCCTTCGAGTTCGAAGATTAATGAGGAATGCAGTATTTCCCGCGGCTGCTCAGTCCCAGCTGTGACCTACATATTTTGCCACATCTATGGCAAGCATAACCATTGTCCGCAGGCGGTCGATTTAGATTTTCTTTTCACCGTCTGCGTTTGTCCTCGGCAGCAGAATTTCTTTTGGTCTCAAATGTGTATCCCACTGCCTTCGTGAGTGACCTCCAGCTGTCTCGCTCTGAGGCCGCATGCAACCAGGTGCTCTCTTCTTGCTTATACTTAAAAGAAAAAAAAGAGATCTTACAAGCTAGCTGAAAAATTAAACGGGCCCTCACTTGCACTTGCCCCCACTCTATTCGCTATCTTCTTTAGCGTTATGCTTGGTCAAATGAGGCAGCGATTGCACGATGGCATCTATATCCGGTTTCGTTTTGACGGCATTGTGTTCAATCTTCGACGTCTACTATCCCATACAAAAACAAAGGAGATGGTCATAACGGAGCTTCTCTATGCCGATGATTGCGCCCTGCTAGCTTACAATGAACATGACCCCCAGAACGCGGTTATCGAATTTGCAAACGCTGCCGCCTCTTTCGGTCTATCTATTAACCTCGGGAAAACGGAAGTCATGTTCCAGAAGTCGCCCAATAAAACATACTTAGCCCCAAGGATCACCGTAAACGGACAGCCCCTTAACGTGGTAGACCACATATCTAGGTAGTATAGTCACATAGTGTCAATGACGCCTTACTTTCAATGGAAGTTGATAATCGTCTGGCCAGGGCCAGTAGCGCTTTTGGACGCCTTCAGGCGAGAGTTTGGCGGAACAGATCGCTCCGCCTGCCAACAAAAATCTGTGTCTACCAGGCGGTGGTTCTCTCAACCCTTCTGTATGACTCTGAGACATGGACACTATACAGGAAACATCTAAGACTTCTTGAGCGCTTCCACCAAAGATGCAAGACCGCACTTCAAACAGCGATGTCCTTGAGAATGCCGGTATGGACAGTATAGAGGGACTTCTTTTGGACCAACAGTTGCGCTGGGCAGGGCACGTATCCCGTATGGGAGACGAACGTATGTAAAAGCAGTCTTTTTTGGTGAGCTAAACGGTGGTCGACGTAACAGAGACGCCCCACGGAAACGCTTCAAAGTCCAGCTTTGGAGTTAACTTTCCTTGGGTGACAGAAAACACCGGCCACCCCGATAGCCACGTGACCCTTCCCCCTCGATGGCACCTTGTGTCCGCGCATAACAAGGCAGACCAACGTGGGCACTGTCCATTCGACCGGCATCTTTTGTCGCTGTAGTGTCCGTACGTTACTAGACCTACGTCGTCTCCACTCCCTGTTTGTGCCTGGTTCTACACCATGTGTTTATGGATGGCTGCAGGTAATTACATTTTATTTATTTATATTAGATTGTAATTTTAATTAGTAGTTTATATAGAATATCACTACCGTGGTTTTTGTTCATGTTGGACTATTCTTATTTTTAGAAGCCAGCATGTAGATGAATTTATTTATTGAAATGCGTACCTGTAGTATACTATACGAATTAGATCATATATAGAATGTTCAATGTCCATCATGTTAATCTAATTTTACAACCAGTGTGTAGATACTGGCTTTTATGAACCAGTTGTTCTATTTAATTGTTATTGTCTTTATTTTTAGAGAATTACTTTGTCATTAATTTTTATAATTTTTCTGATGTACCATATCCCTCCTTATGTTCTGATAAGAGATAATTGGCTTACATTATTAGATTTTCTATTTGTTGATGTAGTATTTAGACCTGATGTTGTGTTTACAACTTGGTCTAACCATTTAGGCCTATTAATTATGATTAGTTCATGCCCATGTGTAATTATGTTTTATGTTTGCCTTTGTGAAGGTCTTTAATGTATAATAAACAGTTTGGAATTGTCTTACGAGTTGCCTTCGTCACGTCATTTAGTTTGTGTTCTGTGCCAAACCCACCACACACACACACACACACACATATATATATATATATATATATATATATATATATATATATATATATATATATATATATATATATATATATATATATATATATATATATCCTGCTATGAAATCATATTTGTTTTCTTAAGAGAAGTGTCCCACCGTAATTAAAAAAGCTTTTTTTGAAAACCCGTGAGCAGCATTTAGGCTACTACACAACATTGAGGTTGAGGCAATATTCCATGCAGCAGTTCTGTTTGACAGAATGTCAGTGCTCTTGCCAAAGTATCTTCTGCTACTGACGAATCGGTTCAGAAATTCTCGAAAAGAAGCTTGAAAACTTAAAAAAGTTCCTCAAGTATGCTACTTAGCCTACTATTTGGTTGACGCGAGTAGTTGGTAAAAGTAGGCCTAATGTAACAGCGACAATCGAAAATAGTACCGATTGCTTCAGAGAAAGAAGCTTGCGCTATATAGAATATATATTGAAAACGTTTAAGAAAGCCTGCAATTATTGTATGTGTAGGCCTACATTGTGTGTAAAGTTGTTGAGATATTGCTTGAAAAAAATCTAAGCCTGTTCCATGATCGACATGCGTCCCGCTTTCACTCCCTAAATATCTGGTCACCTTACCTATAGGCCCATTCAAGTCAGAACTTCATAGAACCTGCTGGAGCCAAAAAAAGGCTCTTACGATTTTCTTAGAAATTTATAACAGTTGATGTATATATATCGCTGAGAAAAGAATTACTAGACGTCGGCCACACTGGGAAAATTCTGGTCAGACCGTTATCATTTTCAAGTACAAAAAGTAAAAAAAATTAAATTTGACTAGAAATTTAGATATAAATATAGGTCTAGGTCCAATTTAACATGTTTTGAAAGGTCTATCGAGTTATTGAAAGGACTATCGCTTTCGGGAATTTCTGAATGTTATAATGCTTTATTGATTCAAGAGTTTAATAAACCATGAATAAACTAATGTTCAGGGAAAAAAATATGCCCATCGTTTTCTAAGACTACACCTAATTAACTGCGTAGGCCTTAGGCCTATCATTGGAATATTAATAGCCTAGGTGTAGGCGTAGGGCATAGGCCTAATAGATCTAGATCTATACATTTGCTTAACCAGGATTCTTTCTCGGCGAAAAGGAGCGACGGGGTAAAATATGTTATATGTTAAATATGTTATTTTTAGACACTATTAGTTTTGTGTGGCCTGTTTGTCCGCCTGTCCGTCCCGTTTAGAAGAGAAAATGAAAATCGGACATCATGACATTTTAGGTCATTCAAAGTTCTGATGTAACGGCAACGTTTTTCTTTTTTGAAAGCGAAAAATCTAATTTGTTAAAATCAACTATGCAAACAGTTTTTTCGTAAAAATACACCATTTTTGCAACTTTTCACTATTAATAGTAACAAACACGGGAGGCTTTTTAGTAAGGGAGATATCAATTTACCATTTTTTAACACATTTATGGAAATGGTTTTAGAAATTTGGTAAAAAAATAAATTTATTCAGTTGTTTTGCTAAGTTTTGTTCTGTTATGCTAAATACTACATTTACAAAAAAATGTTTTTTGCTTTAAAGAGAACAAATCTATTTACTATGCAAATAAGTTGGACATAATTTTAAACAACAATTAATAAGTAGTTTTTCATATTATCACGTGAACTGCAGAGCTCGTATACTGCCATGGAACACAAAACTAAAGGAATTTTTTTTTTAAGGAAATGTTTTTTCCTTGAGGCTTTGAATAAGAGACTGAACCTTTTCAGATCAATTAGATACTCATTATAAGACATCAGTTATTCCAGGTTCACATCTAACTTCACATTCACTTTCACCTATCCCATGGTCTGCTGGACCTTTGGGGCACCACACATGATCTGTCGACCTTCTTTCTCCATGCTTTTTTTCAATGTTTTTATTTTTTATTTCTTTAAAGCTAATCTACGGGAAAGAACTTCGCACTTACAACTGTACATCTCAATGTACTCACTACTTTTGGTTTTCTAAAAGCAAACCGTTTAATTTATAAAATTAATTATGCAAGCGATTTTTTCAAAAAAATACACCAATTCTAAAACAATTACGTAAATGTAAGGGAGGCAATGTTACTATATGCTAACAGAGATTGACAATTTCCGTGTATTTTCAGTATCACTAAGTCAAATATATTTATAAAATATACAAGAAAAGTTTACAAAAGATATAAATAATAGTTAAAGGTGTTTTCTCTGGTCATCTAGCTGCTAAAATTAAAAGAAAACATTTATGTTTGTTTATAAAGGCTTATAATACACTTTGTAAGTAGTGATGGGAACTAAACTAACTTTTAAAAATTAAACTAAAACTAGTTTTCAATTAAAATGAAGTAGTTGAACTATTAGTTTATCATGAATTTCAAAAGATAGTAAAACTAAACTAAAAAAAGTTAATTAAACAGTAAATTATTTATTTTTTTTTTGGGGGGGCGGGGTTGAACTAGATAGATATCCGACTGTATGCCTACGGTTCGATCTTATTTTTTTAACATTCTAGTTATATTTATCTATAATAAAATCAGTATTAAGGAATATGTTTCTCACATAAACGTTAATGCACAATAAAATAAAATGTCTCAATAAATATGTGTGCTTGTATTTTTGCCTTAGATTAAAACCTTTAGATAATAATGGTACTCTTTTCAAAAAAAAATTATATTAACTTATTATATAACGGAAAACCTTACTTATACTGGTAAAGTTTAAAATCTCATCAAATAACATATTGTTACGAATCTCACTATCCAGGCTCTCTGCAAACTGCACCATACACCACCAACTAAAAGAACTTGACAACTCAGGGCTCCAAAGTAACGTAACATTTTAATAGTTGAATAAGTAACAGCCAATACTGTACAATTGGCAACACGTACACTGTACAAATATCTCTCCGATAACACCGTTCCGTCGTATCGACTCTTGCACTGGCCTCTCCGTCTCGTTACGGGCTTGCACTGGGTTCAACAGTTCAGGACTGACTTCACACACTAGGCTCGTTGTGTCGGACTCGATCGCAGACCAAAATCAAGACGCCAGCTGTCTCAATTGTACTTGACAGTACTACGTACAGAACCACACCGCTGAGCTGTGCTGTAGTCGACCGGACTGTAGTGGACTCCTTTCTGAACCTCGCTGTATTGAGCCCCTTTTCTCGACCGTCTTGACTGCGACACCTCCGCTCTTATATAGGGTCCATACTAGCCTTCTAGAACCGGACGGAACATTCCTCGACGTTTCTAGCTTCGTCACATGACTATATTCCTCGTGACGCTCCTGAGCTCTGTTCACGACGTCGATCCTTCCCGAACCGTCCTGTTGACACTCGACTCGGCTGACCGTCGTAACTCGTCACAGTTGAATGCTTGTCTAGAGCTGGCCTGGGGCGATCTGCGTCGGCTGACTACACTCACACCACTACCCCCATCTGTGCCACCACCATTTTTATAACAATATATTTAGAATTTCAAATTTAGATCTAGTATTCAAAGAAATAGAAACGAAATCGATGGAGTTTAAAAAACATTTGACCTGTATAACTATTTTATAGCGTAAAATATATGCTTGACTAACCATGCCTATGTGCTATTTTCTTGTCTGACCACTAAAAATACAACTAACACTATTGCATAACCGTTAAACGCGCAAGGGAAAATTTTTTTATAGACCTACACGTGTACGACTATCTGGCCAGGTTGTTAAAATCAGTCGGACACACCGGTGACTTCAACTTAACTTTTTAAAGTGGTATCTTTTGTCTGCAAATAAAATTGCTATATAACAACAAACATTTGTTTTCATGTTGTGTTATTTCTGTTGTGATGCTTGTTATCATTAGTGTGTACATTAAGTTGTAAAGCAACTTATCAATTTTATATTCCAATAACATGTAGGTGTAATACTGTTTATAGAAAAGTCATAACATACATGACTACACGTTAATGAGTTACAGACTGTACCACTTAGCCTAAGCACTAATGCCAACATTCAGCCAGGTGAGTTACAGTTAATTTTACAACACACTACAGTTTACAATACACACACAAAGCAGTCTTCAATCACTTAGTGTGTATATTAAGTAAATACATAAAGTCTAGACCTAGTAATTTGTCTACTTTAATAATACGTCTGTTTATAGTTATGAGGATCTAAGTCTAGATCTAGTAATTAGTCTACTTTAATAATACGTCTGTTTACACCAAACCAAATAAAGCGTCTGGACCTGATGGTATTCCAGCTAGATTACTCAAAGAACTAAGCAATGAGCTAGCCCCAGTGTTCAAAATACTCTTTCAGGCATCGCTTAACCAGGGCAGAGTACCAAAGGACTGGAAAGAAGCTAATGTCACCCCCTTATTTAAAAAAGGAGAAAAATCTGATCCAGGAAACTACAGACCAGTATCACTTACCAGCATCACATGTAAAATCCTAGAACACATAATATGTAGCAACATCATAAACCACTTAGACAAACATAATGTTCTCACCCCATACCAACATGGTTTTAGGAAATATAGATCATGTGAAACACAACTAATAGGACTAATTGATGATTTTTCAAAAGGTTTAGATAATAGTGAACAAATAGATGCTATCTTACTAGATTTTTCCAAGGCTTTTGACAAAGTTCACCACCATAGTTTGCTTAAAAAATTAAAATATTTCGGCATTAATGGTCCACTGCATCAGTGGATTAAAGATTTTCTGATAGGGAGAGAACAAACTGTAACAATAAATGGCTCTAAATCAACACCAATAACAGTAAACTCAGGTGTACCTCAAGGAACAGTCTTGGGTCCACTACTATTTTTAATTTACATAAATGATTTACCAAATTGCATTAGTTCAGGAACAAAAGTCAGATTATTTGCAGACGATTGCATAATATATAGAACAATAAAAACAATACAAGACACAGATATTTTACAAAGAGAATTAGATGAATTACAGAAATGGGAATCAAATTGGAGCATGTCTTTCCACCCAGAAAAATGTCAGTTGTTAAGAGTAACAAAAAAACTAAAACAAATTAATTCCACTTATCTTATTCATGGCAAACCAGTAACACAGGCTAAAAACGCAAAATACCTAGGTGTTATAATAAATGAAAAACTGTCATGGAATCCACATATTGATGAAACTATAAAAAAATCAAACAAAGCATTAGGGTTTATTAAAAGAAATTTCTATAAATCAAATAAGAACATAAAACTAAAATGTTATTTAACCTTGGTTAGGCAAATAATAGAATATGCATCCACCGTTTGAGACCCCTCAACTCAAAAAAACATTAAGAAACTGGAACAAACACAAAATAGAGCAGTGAGATTCATAACAAACGAATATTCACATTTGACTAGAGTAACACCATAAGTAAAATCACTAAATTTAGGAAGCCTTCAGGACAGAAGACTCAAAAGTAAAGTAGCAATTATACATAAAACACTGAACCATAATCTTCAAATACAAAAACAAAATCTAATAAAAATACTCTGAAAGACACAAAAATAAAGGCACATTCCTCGTCCCATATGCTAGGACAAATTTGTACAAATACTCCTTCTTCCCTAGTGCTATTAGAGCATGGAATGGGTTGCCTGAGCTAGCCAGAAAAACCAGTGACTTGGCAGAATTTAAGTCATTGGTTAATATGCATGACTAAATGCATGACGCGTAGGACGTAATCATCTTCTTTTTTGAAGTAACGTCTATATTATATAAGATAGTTATGAGGATCTAAGTCTAGATCTAGTAATTAGTCTACTTTAATAATACGTCTGTTTATAGTTATGGGGATCTAAGTCTAGATCTAGTAATTAGTCTACTTTAATAATACGTCTGTTTATAGTTATGAGGACAACAACTACACGTTGGTTGTGTTACATTTTACAACACTTCGAGTAAGCGCTAATGCTAACACGGAGTCAGGCTCTGGTTACGATAAAAAAAAAAACAATGGTCGCTGACCTACTACGTCACGAACCAGTCTTACGGCCTGGGGTCACGGAGGTCACGGACACACTGTCTATCTACTTTCTGGCAGGGAGAGCATATAACTATTTTAGTGTAAAGATATATCTACGAACATGCTTGACTAGCCACGCCAATGTGTTATTTTCTTGTCTAACCTCTCCACATTAATCAAACACTATTACATAACGCTTGATGCAGGGCAGTCTTACAGTATTATCGACTACACACGTACAGTACACTAGGCCTACATGTGGTCATGTGTATGTCTAGCCCTAGCTGACCAGGTTGTTAAAATCAGTTGGATACTGTCTATTTACTTTATGGTCAGAGAGGGTGTGAATTAATATTTTTTTCTTACTAATCAGATTCCCACTAGAAACAGAAATTAAACACCTCCACGTGGCTCACAAAAAAAAAATAATTCCGAACAACCTCATTCATATTACTGCATAAAAGCTTTTGTCAAAAAATGTTTAACATTTTATACTACTGCTACTTTCAAGTGCAAATATTTACTCCCATAACTTCTACCAGAATCTTACTTTACTCTTCAAATGCACTGTCTAAATAGTTGTTAACATCATTTTTTTTTTATAATCAAAGTTATTAATATCACATGACCAGAAAAAAGAGTGCGTTTCAATCCTAACCACATGTTGAAAAGTTTTACTAATTTTTAGCGGCCCCCGTAAGGGGAAAAAGCCGCTATTAGGTTTGTGCAAAATGTCCGTCTGTTCGTCTGTCTGTCTGTCCGTCTGTCACACTCAGCTTCGTCACATGACTACATTCCTCGTGACGCTCCTGAGCTCTGTTCACGACGGCGATCCTTCCCGAACCGTCCTGTTGACACTCGACTCGGCTGACCGTCGTAACTCGTCACAGTTGAATGCTTGTCTAGAGCTGGCCTGGGGCGATCTGCGTCGGCTGACTACACTCACACCACTACCCCCATCTGTGCCACCACCATTTTTATAACAATATATTTAGAATTTCAAATTTAGATCTAGTATCCAAAGAAATAGAAACGAAATCGATGGAGTTTAAAAAACATTTAACCTGTATAACTATTTTATAGCGTAAAATATATGCTTGACTAACCATGCCTATGTGCTATTTTCTTGTCTGACCACTAAAAATACAACTAACACTATTGCATAACCGTTAAACGCGCAAGGGAAAATTTTTTTATAGACGTCTATCTGGCCAGGTTGTTAAAATCAGTCGGACACACCGGTGACTTCAACTTAACTTTTTAAAGTGGTATCTTTTGTCTGCAAATAAAATTGCTATATAACAACAAACATTTGTTTTCATGTTGTGTTATTTCTGTTGTGATGCTTGTTATCATTAGTGTGTACATTAAGTTGTAAAGCAACTTATCAATTTTATATTCCAATAACATGTAGGTGTAATACTGTTTATAGAAAAGTCATAACATACATGACTACACGTTAATGATCAGATCTCGAAAACTAGAAGAGATATGAAAAATATTACATCATTAAATGCGGCTTGAAAAGTTTAGGCGCAACGGCTACTTTTGGTTTTCTAAAAGCAAACCGTTCAATTTATAAAATTAATTATGCAAGCGATTTTTTCAAAAGAAATACACCAATTTTAAAACAATATCGTAAATGTAAGGGAGGCAATGTTACAATATGCTAACAAAGACAGACAATTTTTATATATTTTCAGTATCACTAAGTCAAATATATTTATAAAATGTACAGGAAATGTTTACAACAAATATAAATAATAGTTAAAGATGTTTTTTCTAGTCAACTAGCTGTTAAAGTTAAAAGAAAACATTTATGTTTGTTTTTAAAGGCTAATAATGCACTTTGTATGTAAATATCGTGCACATTTTTTTAAATAGACTTTTTATGCAGCGACTTTCTTGCAGTAGCGTAACGTCGCAACATGACGCGGTGCTAAACCAATTCCTTAAACTTTTTTTAAAAAATCAGATTTTATTTATTTTTTGTTTAGTGCCCCCATCCGAATAAAAGAAGATTATTTTTGTGCGTTTTGTCTGTTGGTCGGTCTGTCCATCAAGATTAGATTAACAAATAACACTAGAGGCTCTTCTAGCTTTTAGATTTTTTTTCCATGCTTAAACATTGCAAGAAACACATGATCTTTAATATATTGTTCCGGTTTTTTAAATGCTAAATAAAAATATCTGTATTGATTTATATTTCATTAACTATAAATTTGTTCCGGATATTGTTTTATAAAAAATAAATTATGTAAAATGATTGTTTGAAATCGCATAATTGACTAATATTACAATTATATTCTTTGACACTACGTCAGTATAGTTTAATTATCAATATCAATTGTTCCGAATTTTTAACTTAAAACAAATTTATGTCAAATAATTTTATTTTTTTCAAAAATATCGACAATAGGTTTTTCAGGATTTTAAAATAAGAAAGTAATTTACTAGAAACGATTATTGAAAATCTCTTTTTAGACTTATTTTACATTTAATTTTCTTGCCGAAACATAATAAAAGTTGTTTAATCGGTAAAGAATGTTCCGGATTTTGTTTGGAAAAAGAAATCGACCTACGTTACCTTAATTTTTCTTACAAATCGTCGCCAAAACTAATCCGAATTTTATATGAAAAATCTAATAACGCTAATAAATTTTTGAAATCCCTCTTCTAATAAATAAAACACATAATTTTCTCATTTACGAAAATTGTTTGTTCCGGATTTTTTATGAAAAATAGTTTAACTCTATTTATGTAAAATCGCACTTCTCTCTTACACTACATTTAACTTTCTAGCTAAAACGTTAGAAAATCTAATTATCGTTAATATTATGCTCCGATTTTTTAGGAAAACAACTTCCTAACACCAAAGTATGGTTTGAAAAAATCTCCATAAGGCTATGGTACATCTAATTTTCATAACAGACCATCCCACAAATTTAATTTACCTCATTTGATTAATCTGGAATTCTTATTTTCTCTCACTATAAATATATAAACATCTGGAACAATCTATTATAGAAACTTAAAACTAATGCGATGTTTCGGAAAGGAAATTAAATTTTAATCAGATTTTCAATAACTTTTAGTGTTTTTTTTTCTTCTCGCAATTAACATGACGGACAGACAGACTGACAGGCAAAACAAAACAAAAAAGCGTCTTTAATCCTTATAAATATATATATTAAGTCTAACTAGCCCATGAAATGAAATGCTAAAAGAACAAACTCGGTGCACCAATGTCTATGATCCCTCGAGAAGCTGCTCGTATAGATGACATTTTTTAGTCTAACTAGGACATGTGACGTAATGGATTGTTTTCCTTTGACGTCATATGGAGTTAAATCTTCAACTGAAATACTAAAAGATCTCACTCAGTGCACCAATGTCTATGAACACTCGACAAGCTGCTCGTATAGATGACATTTTTTAGTCTAACTAGGACGTGTGACGTAATGGATTTTTTTTCCTTTGACGTCATATGGAGTTAATTCTTTAAATGAAATGCTAAAACAAATCACTCGGTGCACCAATGTCTATGAACTTTCAACAAGCTGCTCGTATAGATGATATTTTTTAGTCTAACTAGGTTGTGTGACGTAGTGGATTTTTTTCCTTTGACGTCATATGGAATAAATTCTTTAAATGCTAAAACAACTCGGTATAGTAATGTTTATTAAACCTCGTATTGTGACTCGCATTTTAAAAAGACATAATAGCTAGATTTAGATCTAATCTAGATTTTTTTTTACACTAGAGCTAGATTTTTAAAACTAGATCTAGATTTAAGTTCTAATTAAAATCATTATAGAATCTAGATCTAGAATTTCTTGATCTATTTTAGAATGTTTGTTGTTTTACATGTTTCGGATGTTCCTTCAGAGTTGTTGTCTAAACCTCCCGTAGGACTACGGGGGATGTGAGCGGGCAGGGTTTGAACCTGGGACCATTGATGAATCCAAACGACAGTCCATCGCGCAAACCGCACTACCAGCCATCATATAGTCTAGATCAAGATCTATAATTTTAATTTCTAGGCTTAAAGTGTAGATTTTTATTTCTAAAGTCTAGATTGTCAATATGTCAATATTGCGATGTTATAAAATACTAAAACTAATCTACTATTTTAATATTTCATATTGCAATTAGTCTATTAATTGATTATCTAGTGTTTTTTTTATATAAATCTTATCTACATTACATCTACATTATCCCAAATATATATTTTAGATCTAGATCTAGTAGATATAGATATTGAGAGTGCTAAATTAGTAGTTTAATTTAGGTAGATCTACATCCTCATTCTAGTTCCATTTAGGCCTAAATGAAAATGCTCAATACCAAAAGATTATCTAAAATCGCTCTTCTGACATATTGTAGTTGTCATTCCGTAATGTGTAGGTATATTATCAATAGTAGGCTATTAGTTTGTAACCATTTTGTCATTAGATTAAGAGCAATGCCTGGTCGTGCGGTTAGCGCACAGGACGGATTATCTCTACGGTCTCGGTTTCATACCCTGCTCGATGCCATCCTCCGTCGACCAGCGAATATGCGGATCCGACAGGGATCGTCTACCACGCGGGCCGCCTCTGAGTTTGTGTGGTAACACAAACTCTCTTTGTAATCTTGTAATTAAACTTTTTAGTTAGTAACTAAAAAAAATTAATTAAACTACGATTTTAACTAAGCTTTTTTTTTCTAGTTAAACAATGGCCTTAACTAATTTTTTTTAGTTAAACTTAAAGTTTCTAGCTTTTTAGTTACCTTTTGCCCATCACTATTTGTAAGTAAATATCACGCACATTTTTTAAAATGGACCTTTTATGCACGACTTTCGTGCAGTGGCACGTCGCAACATGACGCAAGACCAAACTAATTCCTTACAAATTTCTAAATAAGCAGATTTTATTTATTTTTTATTCAGTGCCCCTTAAGGATAAAAGCCTCTTATTTTTGTACATTTTGTCTGTTAGTCGGTCTGTCTGTCACGATAGATTAAAAAAAAAACTACACTAAAAGCAATAGAAAATCTGATTTAACATATAATGTTCCTTTAGAAACATCTTTACAGTTTCAACTATCTATAATAGTGTTACAACATTTAAAGGAGGCAACTCAACTAGGTATGGGAACAAAGACAATACAAAGTTTAATCAACATAGATCACCAAAACAAGAACCGTTCCAATCTTCTCGCACTTCCCCTTGTATAAATAAAGTGTATATAAGTTCCTTTTATAAATTTAGTTGGTTGTTTTATTTTCAGTTTGTTCTTTTAGTTAGCTAGATTAGTTTAGTTTAGTTTAACTGTGCTGTCTGGTTGCTTAGGCGACTCTAGCCCCTTGGTCGCAGAACGAGGTGCACAGATTGGGCCCACCCAGTAGAGTGACCACCTGCCTACTACTGTTAAATGAATAAATGTTGAGCAGAAGATAAAAGGCCTCAGTCACTCAGTAGCGCCTCCTGACCTGCTCACATTATATTCAATTTCCATGTTTAAAGGTTGCAAAACACTTGATCAATCATATTGTTATGACTTTGCCATGCGCACCGCCATCCAAGATAGTGCAGAAAGAAGGTGCGCACTATCTGTGACTAAACAAGTCGGATGTTGACATGAGAGAGAGAACGATTTCCGCCCAAGTAGAGAGCCAATATGGAGATGCTGTACTCAAGGCAGATGCCCCTTTATGTTTGTCATGTCTCCGTGTAAATAAACGTCTATGTCTCGTTGAGTTTGCCTCCTGTCAGTTATTACAATATGTTGTTCCGGTTTTTTGATGTAAATAGCATATAAATGCTAAATGAAAATCTCCATACGGGCTTATATTTCATTAACTATATAGTTGTTCCTGACATTGTTATCTAATAAATAAATTATGTGAAATGATTGTTTGAAATCGCATCATTGACTTACATTACACTTATATTCTTTGACAATACGTTATTATAGTTTAATTATCGATATCAAATCGTTCCGTATTTTCAACTTATCAATAAGAGCAATGCCTGGTCGTGCGGTTAGCGTTCTGAACTGATTATCTCGACGGTCCCGGGTTGTTTGTTTGTTTGTTTTACATGTTTCGGATGTTCCTTCAGAGTTGAAGATAGTTTACTTCCTAGTCCAAACCTCCCGCAAGACGACGGGGTATGGGAACGGGCAGGGTTTGAACCAGGGACCATCGATAAATCCGAACGACAGTCTAGCACACAAACATCACGACCAGGCAGGGTTCATACACTGTTCGCTGGCATCCTCCGTCGTCCAGCGAGAAGTTAATTATTTTCAACTTAGAAGAACATACAAAACATGTAAAACATTTTTTTAAAAGCCAATTTTTTTACAACGCAAATGAATCTTTGAAACATTATTGCTTTTGACCATCAATATTAAATCAAAACGTCTTGACTATTCCTTACGAATACGCGGATCCGAAAGGGATCCGACTCCGACGGGGGCCGCCTCTGAGTTTGTGTGATAAAACACTCTTTGTAATCTTGTTTCTAATTGATTCATGTCTTGTCTGTGCCAATGAATAATTATGCAAAGTTCGCGAACGAGTGTATGAGAACTATTGACCAGACTGACAGAGTAAGTTGATATAAGCTCTTTGTAATTAATCAGAATTGTTGGCCTCCTTCAGTTTATGGTTCATGACGTACCGTAGAACACTTTTTCATGTGACTGTGGATCCCTGTTTTGGAGAGATACCCCCCATCCATTTGTATCGCTTTAGTAGTAGATGAGCAAGCCATTTTACGTTTGCAGAGCCAATGCCCATGTTTTTTCGTTGTCCATAGCTTTCTTACAATTGGTCACCATCTCTCTTCACGTAGTACGGTCTAGGGCGATGTCTTCCCACTAATCAGTAATGGATCCATTGAAAATGTTACCGAAAAAGAGGGATGAGAGATGTTAAGCTAGAAAATATTGATGTCACACATAGAAACACAATAGTGGCGAAGAAATAGAACTAAAATAACAGTATATATATATATATAATTCTCTTCTTCCCTCAACAGTTTGGACGAGGAGAAGAAGTAAAGGAAAGATCACTCTCTTATTTCTGCGGATAGTCACCCCACGAAAAAAACAAAAGTAGTATTCACACCACGGATGGCTGCTTGCGCGCTGGACTGTCTTTTAAATTTATCCAACCCTGCCCGCTCCCTTCCCCCTTTGTCCTGCGGGAGGTTTGGACTAGAAAGCAAACAATCTTCAATTGTAAAGGAACTTCCGAAACATGTAAAACATTTATGTTTATTTATTATAGTTCTATGAAAGTGCGGGGCCCACTGCGGTCGACTAGTTAACTTTAAGACACAGCTGCTAAATTGCAAACCACCTAAATTATTCACAGCTCAATCTCGTGAATTTGGGTATAGAGTCTTCCTTCAGCATTTCGTAAAGGTAAATTAAGCATTTTTTTTTATTTTTAATACCATAGATCAGGGACGGACTGGCTATATGGGCAAACAAGCAAATGTCCGGTGGGCCGGTCTGGTCGCGACAAAGAAAAAAAATTCCATGAAGACAACTTTTTAAAAGAAGTGACAGCAGCAAGACACAAAGGCCCGAACACGTTTTCTTGTTGTGGGTTTTTTAATTCTTATTACAATTAATTTTGTTTGAAGTTCAACAAGAATATCAAAAACAAAAACTATACACTGTATGTATTATCATTTGTAAAACGTTAGACCGTACTTTCTGCTATGCACGAGCGGCATGGACTGCTTTGATGTCATCGAGGTTGTGTTTGGCCTAATCATTTTGCTGTCGGCATGGGCCTTTGATGGCACTCCCATTTTTTTGCTCCTTCCCTCCCCCGTCTTTTAATGGTTCCAATGAAATTTAACCAAAAAGAGGGATGGGAGAGGTTAAGTTAGAAAACATTGATATAACGCAGCAAAAAAAAAAAAAAAAAGATAGGCGCGACAATTAGATCTAGCTCTTTAACAATACTTAATAGAAATTAACTTCAACACATACACACAGCCGCAAAATTGCAAACTACCTAACTTACTCACAGCCCAATATGGGTATAAAGCTCTACTTTCTGCGATTTGAAAAGAAAAAGTAAGTTTCTTTTTATTTCTTTTTAATAACATAGATCTAAAAATACTACATTTAAGGCTTTCAAAAAAATTATTTAATTAAAAAATAAAACTAGATCTAAATCAATTTTTATACTATTATGATTAATGGCAAACTTATGATTAGTATGAAGTCATTAATAATGAAAATTCTTACAATAATTTATATAGCGCTGTCACATCCGATATTTAATGAAAGGAGATTAAGGCCTATATTTTAAATAAATTGCGTTTTTGAGAATGTACTAGGAGGAAGTAAGAGCTTTTCACATTAAGTAAGTACCTTTCTCTTTCTGCTTTCCTTTTAATGGAATGGGTTGCCTGAGTCAGCCAGAACAACCAAAGATTTAACATATTTAAGTCACAGATCAACATGCATGACTAGATTGACACATGAAATGCGTAAGACGTAACAATCTTATTTTTTTTGAAGTATACCAAAAAGCTTCAAACTCATTAGTCTGCTATTGTATTTTTTATAGTTTTCAGACTACATACATGTATAAATAGAATACATTATGTAATCATACGAATGCATACATCCAGTTTTGGATGCGTTATCAAACTTTATATATAATATAACACATGGGCGTAGCCGGGAGGGGAGGGTCTTCAAACCATCACTTGCCTCAGACCTCATTGTCTGAAAGGGAAACTTTACTTACTGCCCCAGTGCAGTCAACTTAAGCAAACTACAGTCACCAAATTTCATGAGCGTAGCCAAAAGGGGTTTTGTGGTTTCCCTTCCCCCTACAATACAAAAGCTAAAGCAAAACTATAGTTACCATTTTCTACCAGTCGCTGGACTCCATTAATTAAGTGCAATGAATAGCAGATTTGGTTTTTGAATATATGTATGTGTATATATATATATATATGTATGTATATATATTCTTTGTTTGTAAAATGTTTTACATGTTTCGGATGTTCCTTCATAGTTGAAGATAGTTTACTTCCTAGTCCAAACCTCCCGCAGGACGACGGGGGATGGGAGCGGGCAGGGTTTGAACCTTCGACCGTCGATAAATCCGAACGACGGTCCAGCGCGCAAACCGCACGACCAGGCAGCCATCCAGGGCTGGTCTTAGATAATTGGAGGCCCAGGGCAAAGTGCATTTGGTAGCCCCTAAATATAATAGAAATACAGCGAAAAAAAATTATGCATTTTATTAAAAACCTACAGTACTATAAAAATAACACAGGTCAAGTTTCTATTTTTCTAAAAAAAATGTGTTTTGAGTTTTCTGTGAGGCTTCCATCAATTGGAAACACCAGGCATCTGCCTAGTTTGCTTATGCCTAAGGCCCGCCCTGCTTAAAGGGTTCCAAAAAACATATTATTGTGCAATAATATTTAAAAGACTAAATCTAGATTTAAATCCAAAACCCCAGCGTTTGAAGAACATAGCAAGATTCTAATTTGATTCCAATGCTCTACAGAAAATTTACCTAGCTAATTGATGAATCTAGCGGAGCAATTAAACTAGCAGAAGAACATGTCCTGCTCACCTCATGCGATGAACATTAAGTGTTAGAGTGCCTGTTTGGCAAATGATTTCTTTTTTTGTGTGACTATAAACCCAATAATATAGTTTACTGAAAAGTTTTGTTTTCTATTTGAAAATTTCTTGTAGTTCAAGCTTTTTTTTTTTTAACAATGGTATGTATTAGATATAAACGCAAATTTTAACTTTGTAAAAAAAACAAACATAAAAAATGCTAATCCACAGAAATTTTCTTGAACAGTGAATTTTTATTTTTTTTTAGTACAATCCAAAAATGATGATTACAAATGAGCTAAAATATTAAAAATCAGCTAATGTGAATAAACATAATGAGTTCATGCCAACATTTTGCTCACATTCTTAGATTAGGATGTATTTACATTGTCTACAACTTTGTTGACTAGTCCTCTGATTGTTAAATCATAAACAACTTCTTCACATTTTTTCACATCATATTTCAAGCCATCAAATTTTTTCCTCAATGCATCATTCTTTAAATTTAATAACCTGAAATAGACAATGTATACATCATTATAAGAACAAGAATAAGCAAGCAATATATTAAAAAAAACAACAAAGTTTATTCTTACAACAAAGCTTATACCAGCTCATTCTCTGTCTGGTCTAATGTTTGTTTTTTGTCCCACACCCAGATGAAAAGAAACTTTTCACAATTATTCATTGGCATAGACAAATTATGAATCAGTAAAAGAAAATTAACCAATTAGTCAATTAATTACTGGTAATTAATTATTTTGTTTGAACTTAATCCTTTAGTAATCATAGATATTGCTAAATATTTCGAGTTTTGTCTCCTCAGATAATTGAACACATTTCTTCCGCACCAATTCTCAGATCAAGTTTGAACTTAAAATTATTATTTATTATACCTAACAAATCATGAATTAACAAATTAATTATTGATAATTAATTATTTTGCTTCACGTGGAATAAGGGCAATAAATTCTACATTATAGAGATTTAATTGTAAGTGCTTCCCCTTAGATAAGTTTTGCTTTTTAAAAATGATTTTTATATTTCTTTATTTTTCTCATAGCCTATTGAGAATTACAAGTGTAAGTAAAACTGAAACCGATAATTCAATAGGAAGTAAATATTATGAAAAACAATGAACAGCCAGATTCAAAATGTGAACCAACAGCATTTGTTATCAAATACAACAAGCTGTCCACTAACTCATACAACTTGACAGCACGGTTTCCAAAATAATGTAATACTTTTGTAACAATGGGATCGTGTGATCAAGACAGTATAAGATGTTTATAGCAGTGATGCCCAACCTAATTGGACCAACGGGCCGTTTTAATTTCCGACACTCGTCTCGCGGGCCACATGACCGATAAGTTTCAAAAACGAAATGAAATTGTTCTGAAACTATTTTGGTAGAAATTGTGAATTTAATAATTAATGAGTTATTTGACATTTTTTTAAGCGTCAGAAAACAGCTTTATTTCTCTACTTGAAATGTGAAGAAAGCTTTACAACCGACTAACTTTTTTGGTCTCTTTTTGGTAAATATTTACATGGATCCTACAATCTCTAGGCGTAGTTAAGCAATATTTTATTTGCGACTCAAACCAATAATGCCGCCATATTTATTTTATAGTGCCGTTTTTATGTTGTCATTTTATTAAACAGCCACACTTTCTTCATAAAATAAATATATCGGCTTATTATTATGTTAAACAAAAAAAAACAACTAAAGATAGGTTCACTTTTCCTGGTAGATTCAACATTCTGAGTTCCAATGCATAAACACACAAATGTTAAAGATCATAATACCAATCCATCGGAGAAAAAATGAGGGCCCAAACGTAGGTAAAGATTTTTTTTTTTCAGCCTTTTTTTGGAAGAGAGATTTCTACACTTTGTGCCGCCGTTTCGGAGGGCCTGATGGAACCACGTCGCGGGCCATATTTTGGGTATCATTGGTTTATACGATCTATGCATTAGAATGATGATATCATAATGCAGGAGATACTAGTTTAAAGTAAAAACTCAAACAGAAATACTTTTGAAATAAATACAAAGCATTTATTCTAGAACTTGGAATCACTTTAAATGATGAACACAATTCATAAGTAAACAATGCAATTTAATTTCTATACATTTACACCAATCACTGAGCTCCGAAACAGTCAGTGCTTGTACTTGTATACTCTCCCCTGTTATATGTTGATACCCTTGCTACACCCTTTCTGCACAATTACTCTATGTTCTTTACAGCCTTGCTACACCCTTTCTGCACAATTACTCTATGTTCTTTACAGCCTTGCTACACCCTTTCTGCACAATTACTCTGTTTTTTACAGCCTTGCTACACCCTTTCTGCACAATTACTCTATGTTTTTTACAGCCTTGCTACACCCTTTCTGCACAATTACTCTATGTTCTTTACAGCCTTGCTACACCCTTTCTGCACAATTACTCTATGTTCTTTACAGCCTTGCTACACCCTTTCTGCACAATTACTCTATGTTCTCAAAATACATTAGTGAAAAACAAACAAGTTTATTTTTCAAAACATGACCTTGACCTGTACATTATTGATAACTTTAGTAAATAATAAAGTGACAGCTGTTGATGGTCTATTTTGTTGATGATTATATATGTTAATGGTGCATGCGAGTTCATAGATGACACAACAGAATGAATAAAGAATATACTTGATAACGCAGGCTGATAACTTCAACAATTTAATGAACAATAAAAAGGGGCACAGTCCTCTGTCGTCTCCAGCCTAGCGTCGTCCTCTAAGGCGTCCTGTCCGTTACTCCTCTAGTTCCTAATCCTACTCTTTTATTACTCGTCACATTACTTAGGAAAAACCCGATTAACCTCAACTTCTACGCATCTTGTGTCATTACACAGCCAATACTGTACAATAGGCAACACAATGCACTGACTACAAATGCTTCACTGTACATAACAGCACAGTCATACTATACTGTACTGGTCTCTCTCTGGACTCTTATAGCTTCACTCTTGATTAACAGTACTGGACTGAAGCACTTGATTCTGACAAACTGTCTTATTTTATACAGGGATCATCAAGGCCTGCTCGAATATTCACAGAAAATACCAGTCCAGATCCTATGAACATATCAAAGGTGATTTATACCTGTAAAGATCATACCATCACTACCTGGGTTAATGCACTAGCGGATCGTGGGGGGTGGAGGGGGTCAGATAAAATTTTTGTTGAGAAATCACACAATTAATTTATATATGAGTTCCATACAGTTTGTTAACATAATTAATTGCATATCTATATGATAAAAGCTACTTATTGATATATATTGTAAATAATCTTTATATTATGTCATTCCCCTTCTGGTATATTGCCTGCTACTGTGGCGGTGGGGGAGGGGACGATTGCATCTTCTATAGACTTTGGGGGGAGCCCAATTTTTAAGCAGAAATCATAGTGTGTGAACAAAATTAGCTGAATATCTTTATAATATATATATATATACAGCTACCATCTCTTGAAGAGCTTTTTCAAGAAAAATTCTTAAAGATAACCTGCACCCATAAAACCACTGTTACATAAGATCTGAACGAAGTGGTCGTCTCCTTTCCATTAGAACTAAAACAGAAAGATTTAAAAACTCCTTCATCCCACTATCGGTCAGAGTGTTACAAGATCAGCTGTAGTCATCGAGAAGTACATAAAAGTCCAATTCATAAAGCGCTGATTGTGAATGTGTATGTGTTTCGTGAGTGAATGCTGTTCGAATTTTTCATCCATATTGTTTTTGTAAAGTAGTTACGCTGAGGTTGTCAATTGTAGTCAAACTGAATTTCCATTTGATTGGATCAATAAAATAATCTTATCTTATATAAGCTACTTATTGATACTTGAACCCATTTGTATATTATGTCACACCACACTCTGATCTCAAATTAACTCCTTCTATCCTAACAGACGATACCAACGTTGATTCCACCAGAATGTGGTAAATAATTACAGAGAGAAAGAGTTCAATCATTAGTAAATACAAAATGAAAGAGGGTTGTACCAGGTTGTAGGGGCGATAGATGTAATCACTCCCTTCACTCGTCTGGGCAGACGAATACTTTTTCTTTTGCATAATAGTTATGAAATTACAATTTTCTTTTACAAAAAATCTTCCACTAATATAATTTATATATGCTATAAATTACATTCTTATATCGAGTTGCTCCAACCTATATTCTTTAATGCCAAAATGAAATCATTGGTAATATTTATAAAAAGGAAAGATAACTATTACTGTCTCTTACATGATAATCGTTTCCCCATTACTGGCCCCAACGAAAACATGACGTTTTAAAACAGAATAGTTAAATATGGCAACAGAGTCTATGTCATTGCGCATGAATTTAAAATAATTATGAAAGAATATGCTTTGGTAAATTTAGAATTCATAAGAAATTTTAAAGTAGAAAAGCAACAATTGAGATGAGTTCTGAAACCAAATATTTATTTATAGTCACCTTTTCCCAACCTTTATTCTGTATTAGATTCAATTATTGTATAAATAACTTTTGAACTATAACTCACAATGTTGCACTTCAATCCTAAAATGTAAAAAAAAAATAGATTAGAATCTACTAGGTCTACCTGATTTCTTCTCCATCTTTTGAGTTTTGTTTTGTTCAGAGCTTTGTAATCTAGTTCTCTAACAAAACAAAGTGACAAACAAGCATGTTGAACTTATTATTAACTTATACATGAGTTGATGTTTTTTTTACAGTATTATTTTTTTCAAAGATATTTTTTTTAGCCGCGACCCTCAAAGCCTTAAGCTAAATCTGTAGAGTATCTTTTCTTTTCATTAAACACATCTGTTGTATTAGCGATGCACTTAGGGCCTATACATTTACAGGATAATTTTAAAAATCAAAGGATTATTTAAAAAGAATAGACATTTTGCCCGCCTCAAACAGTCGAATATCTAAAGAGCCTTTAACCATAGTTCTGTTGGCATCTTATTCTGACAAAAAAAAAGCCATGTACAAGAGGTCTCGATAAACATGAAGATAATATTACGATAAACACACGTAATAAAGAGATACTTACACTATTTGTATCTTGATTGTCACTCTCACTCAGTATCGGCCATTGCCCCCACGTACTTTATTTTACTAAATTTGACATGCGTTTTTTTTTTAATAGGATGAATAAATGGCTGTAGATGTTAGGAGAATGCACTTCTGGCAGTGAAGAACGCAACCCGAACCCCGCCAACGGAGTGTGTGTGTCTTACAGCGCTAAGACCGACAAGAGAAGAGCCGAAGTTTGAGAAACACTGCTATAGTTGTAATATGACCACTTTTTGTTATTCTATGTTTGTTGATATATATATATATATATATATATATGCGTTTATACATAGGGTTAGGGTTTACAAACAAATCGTCCCCCCCCCCTCCCTCAAAAGTTCTGGATCTGCTAGTGGGTTAATGTGTAACCTGGTTGGAGATACAGCTTCTACTACCTGCTTTGCCACTACAGTTATAAAGATATTTTAAAGGGCATTTTAACACAGAATAAAGGGAAAGACAACAACAATCAAAAATGACATCAAATCAGCAGCAACAAAACACATCATAGAGGTATTGTGCAGAAAATTTAGAGCTGTCCAACATAAACAGTATCAATGCGACAGTGAAAAGCTCCCAACTTCGATGGGCGAACATGTAGTCCGCATGCCAGACAATCGCCTTCCCAAACGACTTCTGTACGGGGAGTTGTGTGCAGGAAAGCGCTCCCAGGGAGGTCAATACAAGCGCTAGAAAGACACTCTCCAGAGCTCCTTCAAGGAACGTGATATTGACTTTCACAGCTTGGAAGCACTAGCTCTCGATCGCTCCTCATGGCGTGAAGCTGTGAGTAACGGAGTCTAGAGATTTAAAGCAAGAAGAGCCACGAACTAACAAAAAGCTGAGATAAGAAGCAGGTCTATCTGCAACTGACCAAATCTACCCATGCTACGCATGCGACCGGCTTTTTAAAGTGAGAATAGAACTTCACAGTCTTCGAGTCCATAGTATCATGAAGGAGGAGCTATACAGGGTTCTGCTCTTGCTTGGCTTGACTTGGCTCATTAGGGGGTTACTTAAGTATTACTATTAAGAACAATTATTACTTGATACACTTTAACTCCAACTATGGAAATATAAATAATACTTTAATCCAATATGCACACAATGACATCGACTCTGAATAAATATTTAATACACAAAACACCAGTCCATCAACTCTTATGAAATATATTGTTATAAACCTGGTGGTGAGACAGATGGGGATAGTGCTGTGCGTTTTTAGCTTACCCAATTCACCCCAGTCCAGCGCAAGACGAGCGGTCTACCGTGAAGAGTGACAGTACACGCCAGTTCGTCAAGGACCAGTGTTGTAAATATTATGCACGCAAGTCACGGTGAAAGTGATCAACTGGAGTGGTCAAGCAACGTTCTATCCGGTTCGAGAAGGCCAGTAGAGACTATATAAGAGCGAGTGTGTTTGAGTCAAGACACTTCACGTTACCTCGCAATGTGACCAGTACGAGGCGAAGTTAGAAACAACACAGTGTGTGAAGTCAGGCGGAGCAAGGCTTGGTTTTTGGACAGTTAGTGTTATGTTGTTGCCAAATGTGATGTATTTGAAATTAAACTGTTACTGGATACTTTGGAGCCCTGAGTTGTGAGGTTCTTTAAGTTTGTTGTGTCGTGTAGTGCAGTTTGAAGAGAGCCTGGATAGTAGGAGAAACATTACAATATATACATAACACCAGTCCAGGAAGCAACGTCCAACTTTCCTGGACCGGGAGTCAGACCTCACTAACACACTCTCTTGCACATTCAACGAATACTTAACCATTCAGTTCATAACACGTGCAAGACTATTCACATGACAAAGGGATATAACTAACATATCAAAATATCAAAGTAACATTTATTCTCGCCATACCTCCCCCTGACAAAGAATAACAATGAGATAAGAAATATGCAGATTAACAACATCTTAACACAATTTCAGTGCCATATAATACAGACGTTACTTCAAAAAAGAAGATGATTACGTCCTACGCGTCATGCATTCAGTCATGCATATTAACCAAGGACTTAAATTCTGCCAGGTCACTGGTTTTCCTGGCTAGCTCAGGCAACCCCTTCCATGTTCTAATAGCACTAGGGAAGAAGAAGTATTTGTACACATTTGTCCTAGCATATGGGATGAGGAATGTACCTTAATTTTTATGTCTTTCAGAGTATTTTATTAAATTTTGTTTTTGTATTTGAAGATTATGGTTCAGTGTTTTATGTATAATTGCTAAGTCTTCTATCCTGAAGGCTTTCTAAATTTAGTGGTTTAACTAAAGGTGTTACTCTAGTCAAATGTGAATATTCTTTGTTATGAATCTCACTGCTCTATTTTGTGTCTGTTCCACTTTCTTAATGTTTTCTTGAGTTGGGGGTCCCAAACAGAGGATACATATTCTATTACTGGCCTAACCAAGGTTAAATAACATTTTAGTTTTATGTTCTTATTTGATTTATAGAAATTTCTTTTAATAAATCCTAATGCTTTGTTTGATTTTTTGATAGTTTCATCAATATGGGGATTTAATGACAGTTTTTCATTTATTATAACACCTAGGTATTTTGCGTTTTTAGTTTGTGTTACTGATTTACCATAAATAAGATAAGTGGGATTAATTTGTTTTAGCTTTTTGTTACTCTTAATAACTGACATTTTTCTGGGTGGAAAGACATGCTCCAATTTGATTTCCATTTCTGTAATTCATCTAATTCTCTTTGTAATCACAGAAACACACTGCATGACTTTACCAATTTTATTAAATGAATTGTGGCCACATAAATGCAACTTCTACCTTTAAAAAACAGAGTGACAGAGTACTTCCAGGATGTGATGATGTCAGAGCATATTTAGATGACATCTGTTTATTTCACAACAGTTGGCATGTTGAGGGCCTTAGATCTCTACCACTATCATTTAGACTGTATGGGTTGAAAACCAGATCAAGTAAGACAGAGGTCAAGAAGAACTAATTCATTTCTTAGGGCACATCATCGATAAGGGACTAGATGTATGTTAGAACCTGATGGAATCAGACATGAAGGATAACAAAATAATGGTGAAAAAAAACAAAAAAAACTACTGGAATTTTTTGACTTCATGGATACAGGTGCTGATACACCTTATGAATCGTAAACAAACACAGGCTAAAGAAATACAGAATTTTAAGTTTTTTAAAACGAACTGAAGACATTTGATAAATGGTTTGATGCTACTGGGCTAGAAAAATCATACAGTAAGCTCAAAGAGTTCTTAATAGATAGAGCATTAATGTTATATGACAGACAATTCTTGGGGTTAATAAAGAGAGACAACCAATAGATCTCAAAAGTTTGACATCCCATAACATGTCACACAGAGAAAAGAAAAATTTTTTTATTGCTACATGTGAGGGCTTTAAATGGTACAGATCACCACAAATAAGCAACTTAACAACTAATTCTTTTTGGAATAGATCACTTTATTCACAAAATTGGCCACCTAAGAAGGGGGCTTGAGTTCAAATCCCGACTTGAGCAGAGTTTTTTGCTAAGTGCCTAAAGGGGGCAATGAAGCCTTCTCCCAGAATACCCCTTCCCCACTGTTCCACAAAAGAGATTGGATCATAGCATGCTATAAGAATGAACGATGTGCTATAGAAAAGCAAATAATAATAGTAGTTATAATCTCCAACAAAAAAACTCTCCCCAACTAAAATGTCTGACTCTCTATTCACCTCTAGTCTCTATGCCACCTAAACACACACTAACACATGATCTATTTAACCACTAGACATATAAACATGCTTGTCACAAAATAGCATTAACGATACTGAGCCCTTGATCAAGATTATTTTCAAGGAGGACTATAAGCAGGGTGACTACAAGCAGGAACAAGCTGTCTGGAAAACTGAAAGAGCATGCTAGTAGTACCTCATATTAAAAAATAGAGGAGAGCTTAAGTTGCATGCAATGTCCTGTCAATCCCAGAATGGATTTAAGGTTCCAGTCAGTGAGTAAATATGTCAACTATGCTTAATGTAATAAAGTAAAACAAAACTACTAACCTGAAACCTGCATCCAGCTCTCCAATAAACTGTGAAATTCTCAGTGGTCGAGAGTAGTCTCCAGCAGTGACTGCATTCATAGCTAGACGAGACTGAAAACAAAATTATACTAAAGACCAGATAGCATTCATATCTAGAAGAGATAGATTACAAGGACGCCCTTAAATTTGCCCTGCAAGCCAGATCTGACCTTCGATGTAGTTAATAAGAGCAAAGTAAATATTCTTTCAAAAAGTCATCAGCTTCATAAAGTAGGAATTGTCTTTGTAAAACAGTATGTTTCATATAGTTTAAAATAGCTTAAACATAGACTAACACAAATTTCTACAATTTGAAATTTTATGATACAGCTTAGAAAAGTTGACATTTTAAAATAAATTTCAGCCATTTAGAAAAAATATCTATGATTACACAGGAGAGATCATTCTAAATTTAACAAAAGCCAATTGTCGACATATTTTTAGACTCTTCTTAAGTATGACTGAAGCAGTCCACACAAGACTAGAAGTTTTAAATTACCTATAAATATAATAATGTAGAATACAAATGAATCACTACCATGTAATAAGGCATTCAATGGTTTTGGCAAAGACATACATACAAAAAAAGGAAATGTAAAAAAGCTTTTAAGCTGAACATCCTTCTAGGAAAATATTAACTCTTTCTCTCCTAATTGACGATGCCAACGTTGATTTGACTCTCATTTAACTAAATTGGTTTTTGGATTTATAAACTTTAATTTGTGTTGTGTAAAAAGAGCATGCATTCTCCTATAATTCGATACCAAAAAAAACAAAACAAATAAGTTATTGAAGTTTAATCATAACAGGATAGTGAAATACAAATGAGCAAATAATACTAGCGGAATGAGAAAAAAAATTACGGAGAAAAAGAGTTAAATAGAGGTGTAAGTCTTCAAGTTTGGTTACTTTGGAACATGATGGCCCAGGATAGCTCTACTTTTGGCACTCCTTTGGTGGTGATAGGCTAATATTACTTTACATTACTTATAACCATATACTTTTTAGAATATACACTATTACTGATTGGCATAAGAAGACTTCAATAAAACCAACCACCTAAGTAATGTTTAACAAACAATGTACCACTAACTTAGAAAATTCCACAAATGAATATGGTAAATTTATATGCTTTACAGAGGCGTAGCTAGGGATTTGGGGACCGGGGGGATTGACCTCTTTGGGGGCCCCTTGCATTTTGACGTTCGACATCGTGACATGACATAATGTACTTAATAAGTATATAAGCCTACATTCAAATTGTTACAGTATATCAGTAAAATTAACAAGAAATAATCATTAAGCATCTTTTAATGCATAATACTGTTGTTTATTGGCGAAATAATGCACAAGTGACAAATCTCAATTCATATCGCTTCATGTCGTGCTTTCTGTGGAGCAAAGGCACCTACATTGATACTGTCAGTATTTGTGATTCCACTGACATTAAAGCGATGCTAAGCCTTTCTTTGGTCATTGTGCTCCTGAGACAGTTTTTGATGAACTTGAGCTTTGAGAATGGTGCAATGGAAGCGGCCTGAGTTAGCAGCATTCAGATGGAGGTTGCAAGGTTTGAGCACACATCAGTACCACAAGAAGCCAGCTTCCACAATATTGGTGATTGTGGTTTGTTGATGAAAAGTGCTCGTGCATCAATGACATCATTGAACAAGCAATTTGCTTGTATTTTATCAAACAGGAAAAAGTAACACAGTTTTTCATCAGCGTGTCATCATCCATAGTCTCCATGTCTTGGTTCAATAAGAAACCCAAAGGTGTCCTCATGGTTTTCCAGCCTTAGGTTTCTGTCCTTCATCTCCATATGAAGTCTGTCCAGCACTTCTGTCGCAACACATTTGAATTGCAGTTCTATTGACAGTCCTAAATCAGAACTCAACTCCCCATCAAGTCTTTTCTTTCTTCCGGTTGTTTTGTATCAGGAAATCTTAGCATTCACTACCTTCTTTTGCATTCTTGATGGATTGGATGATCAGTTTCATCGATTTCTCATCATTTTGCAGAAAACATGAAAGGGTTTTAATTTCTTCAGCAGCTTCCTGAATGTGCAGTCTAGACTTTCTGTAGTTTCTTCTTAACTATATTAATTGGGCCCAGGAGATTTGACCAGAAGTCCAGATAAGCAAAAATTCTTAATTTTCCACTGCATGAAGAAGATTCTGTGCACTGCTTCTAGTGTCCATTCTTTAAGTTGTTGATTCAGGAAGTTTCTTCAAAAGCTTGATGATTTCGTTGAGATGTAAGGAAACTGCTGACGTAGCTTCTTCTCTTGTGGACCACCTAGTATTACTCTCCTTTTTTAAACTCCCAGCTCCAGCTTCTTTCAGTTTTGCCCATCTATGGGGTGAATTGGAAAAAAAATAATTGAACAATTCTTGTACTGTTCCAAAAAAAAGGTGACAATTGCTGGATCTATCTCAACAGAGTGAAGAGCTGCCAGAGAGTGATTATCACAGTTCAGTAATGTTGCCTTTCAATTTATGTCTAAGAGAAGTTTCTGCAGGCCTGACAGACAGCCACTCAATGTGGCTGCATTATCATAGTTTGACCTCTGCACAGATCAAAGTCCAGTCCAATGTCTTTAAGAGTTTTCAGAACAAGTTCTTCATAATGTTGTCCAACAGGTTTCAAACTTCAAAGTAATCAATGAATAACACTTTTATTTCGAAATTATCAACATCCAAGTAACAAACTATTAGGGATACCTGTTCTTGATGAGAAACATCTGGGGTGGAATCAAGCATCAGAGAAAAGTAACACACTTACTTGACTTTCCCAACAATTGATTCCCTAACTTTATTGCCCATAAAGTTTATGAACTCATTTTGAATTTCTGGTGATAAATAATGTGTCTTCCTATATTCAATTCTATTTAAGTGGTGTTTCTTAACGCCTTCTCTTCCGTAATTATTTCCATGACCAGACGGAATTATACATTTTGCTCATTTGTAGTTCACTTCCTAGTTATGATTAAACTTCAAAAACTTTTTTTTTCAGATTAAATTTTATTTGGTATAAAATTAAAAGGGATTGCATGCTCCTTTATATAACACAGATGGCATCGTCAATTTGGAGAGTAAGAGTTAACTGCATCAAATTCTGCAAGAAATATCAAAGATGCTAGGATTGGATGAATTCAGTTTTTCTTAGTGAGCACGTAAGCTTGAGTTTGCTTTTGCTAAGTACTTAATAGCTGCTGCTACACGCTTCACAATATCTCTACCATACTGCTGATTTTTCAAAATTTGCGCATTAAACATATGTGACAGTTCATCTGGTTCTGCCTTAAGCTTTTCTTCCTCTAACTTCCTCTTCAAAAGAGCTTGTCTGTAATGGACTCCTTCTTCATGTTCTTTCAGTCTCTCAGCTTTCTTCCATTTGGTGAGACCATCTCCAGGTTTGCTCAATGCACTAGATGTCTTTTCTGATGCCTCAGAAAACAGTACACATGCAAAACAAAATAAAGAGTAAATTTCTTCTGTTGGAAGCTGTCTAGTGAACCATGATGTCAAACTTTGTGATTTATTTTGGGTGAACTCTACTGTAAACAATACGTTCATCTTTGTTTTTGAAAAATAAGCTACGCTTTAACACAACCTTTGCTCGCAGTTCCTCTGATGAATCCGAAGTCTTTGTACTTATCTACAGCTTCTTCCACTTCTGGAGAAAGTGATTTTGGAAGATCTTCACTTGACTCATCATCACTTACTTCAGATGTTTTCTCTGACTGTGGTAAAAGGTATTCACCTGGAGTCTCTTCAGCACTACTTCTCTCATCAAGAGACGTTTTCACTTCTTCAACTGCTGTAGTTTGTATGAATCATCTGAATAGTGATACTTTTCTTCAACATGTTCATGGTCTCCTTTGTTTTCAGTGCTCTAATCAGGTTTTTTCTTAAATGATAAGGATGATGAAATAAAATACCCTATATACCAAGTTACTTCCTGAGAGTAAGACAGCACTAGTCTTGAAATTGAGAATAACCCCGCACGGTAAGTGTTAATAATCTGTGTGGAAGACATACAACAGGGTCACTAACTTATATAACAACGTGAAAAGCAAGATTACATAACAGTAACATAATATTTAATTTATTTAAAACAAATTTCTGACACTCATTTAGGGGCCCCCCTCAAGTGGGGGCCCGGGGGGGGATCTTCAAATTCTCCCTCCTCTTCCTCCCACCCTAGCTACACCACTGATTGCTTTATGAGTCAACAGAAGTTATTTGTTATTTTAATTTTACCAACTATTGTTGAAAAATGACAAGCATCAACAATTGTGCACTAACAGGTTTGACATAATGAGACCATCTTGATTCAATATTTTCACTTACCAGTTCATTAGTAAGATTGAGGATTCCCATGAGGTAATCATCTAAATCAATGTGAAAGCCATCTTCTCGATTTACTTGAACTTAATAATGAATAACACATTAAAATTTTTAAAACTTTTAGCTTTAAAAAAATGAAACACAAAAATACTCACTTAAAACAATGTTGTTTAAATTATTGAAAATATAAAAAAATAAGAAGAAGAAAATTCTATTAAACATTTCTATATAAAAGTTAAAAAATAAATAAGTCTATTAAAAAATTTATTAAAACTTTTACTGTACCAAAAAAACTATTTAGATGTATATCTTTAAGTTTCTCCTGCAATAGGCTACCTAAAAACATGAGCATAGGACAATGTTAGAGATACTTGACAATAATTACCTCCAATCATGTCTGCAACTTCTTCTCTTGAAACTAATCTTTCTTCTTTTAAATAAATAATGAGTGCGCACATGTAGACCACACGTTGAGTGACAAATCTCCAATGATCATTAAACCTACAAAAATTAAAACAGTAGCTCTACAATATAGGAATTTCTCTCCAGTGGATCAGATAAAATGATTTAAAATATTTAAAAGGCTAAAAGCAAAATGTGTTACAAATAGTCACTTGTATAAAAATAAGCTAAAGAAATAGGTAAATAATGGAGGAAAATTGTCATCAGGCCAAGCAATGAACTGTCAGCTTTGTCTGCTTACAACAACTCTTCAGTAAAAGCTGTAGTAAAAGTAAAGTTCCCCTAAGGAGACCTAGTGATGTAAAGGGCAGATGATCATCTGTTTCTGTGGCCTAAGGTTAACAAGGGTGTCATGTGGCCAGCACAATGACCAATCGCCTTAACTTTTCCCCAACTAATGTCAGGTACCCATTAAAGCTGGATGGACTCAGAGGCACCTAAGTCCCAAAATTAAAAATCCCAGTCTTCATTAGGATTCGAGCCCAGGACCCCTGGTTCAGAAGCCAAGCGCTTTACTGCTCAGCCACTGTGCCTCCTTTTATAAAGAAAAGATCCCCTTTCAGACCTTGCGAGCTGTATGGCAGATGATGTTAAGGTCATCTGTTTCTTAGGCCCACAGTAAAGGAGCAGGATTTCATGTGGCCACCACAATGACCAACTGCCTTTACTTTCCCCAACTAAAGTCAGGTACCCATTAGAGTTGGATGGACTCAGGGGTGTCCTAAAAATCTTGAAATTCAAAATGCCTGTCTTCACTGAGATTCGAACCCAGGACCCCAAGAGGTTAACCACTCAGCCATCGTGCCCCTAAAAAAAGCTGTAGCAGTAAGCTTAAATACAGTGTGCTGCTTGTTTCTGCCTTTCTACATTTTGCACAACTGACATGGTCCAATTTCTTCGCAGCTAAAAACATGTGCTCATCTTTTAATACCTAACCAAGTAGATGATATGGGTAAAAAAAGAAACTAAACACAGTGATTATGGCCAAAGAGTAATGTTGGCTTCACATGGACTTAGGCTTAAAAACAGAATTACAAATGAGAGTTAAGTGTTAACCCAGGATAGTAATTAGATATAGCAGATAGGCAACTAAGAATTGGATATGCAATATTTTTACATTTTCAGACCCAATCCAGTTTAAGCTAAAGCATTTCTCTCTCTTTTTTAAATCCTTTAAACATATTAACTTTTAAAAGTTAAATACCTATAATACTGGTTTAGTGGAATTTTGCTGGAGAGTTGTTTGTAATGTTCTTGAATTTTGTGAAACATGGATAAAGCATTTTCACAAAAGCTTAAGTCTGAAAAACAATTTTCAAGTTTATCTGCAAATGTTTAAAAATGATCTTAATTATATTAAAACATACATAATGGTATTTGTAATGAAAAAACAAATACTAGTATAAATTAGACTACAGTAAACAGTGAATGAATTCAGCACGTCCACATAACACTGATGAAGTACTATACATACACACACACTGGACATGAAACACACACACTGGACATGAAACACACACACTGCACATGACCTTCTGACACACTGGACACACGAAGAAAATCAACTCAGTTACACTACAATCACCCCGCCTAAAAGTTATAGGAACATAAACATGTAAATAATAGTGAAGGACAATGATATAGGAGGCCAAGTATCCCTACAAAATACTAACAGAGTTACTCCATTGAAAAGTATTGTATAACTATAAACAAACATGTTAAACACTATAAAATTATCAGTCCCTAAGTGTCATATTATGCATAAAAATACTGAGTTAGAACTTGTGATATGGAAAAATAAGTAAATAAATGTTAGACCTTATAATTAGGTCTGCTTCTTCTTGGTCTTAGGTTATATCTACAAGGACCAATACTGCCATTGCTTTGAATTAGTGACATCAGCAGCTCTCTAACTGGAGACTCAGACACTGCATTTAATTCTTCTTGATGTCCGTTTTCCCCTTGTTGTACATATGTGTTACGAGCACCTCTTACTCTCCCTCTCTTGGAGCGGGGGACAAATGTCGCAGCAATACTGTTTCTTCTATTCCTCAGGAAGTCTTACAATGGCATGCTGTGGATCGCATGTGATTAAGTCCACAGCTATTGTACCATCGTCATATTTTGATGCACAGACTCCCTTTTTTAACAACACTTTTCATGGTTGTGTTAGCCATGTCAGGAGTGATTTGCCGAAGGTGTCTCGTTTGTAGCGGTACAGAGCAGAGAACGAAGAGAGTGCAGGGCTTGGTTTAACACCAGCTTCTATTTGGAAACCGGGAAGGCCAGGGTTATAGCTTTCCATAATGAGCTGTTTAGCCGTTTTACTTGAGAGCTTCCTCTGAAATTATAAGGGGTCGTCCTGCTTGTGGCCACCCCTCTCTCATGTAAAAATTCCTGAACCTCTCTTGACATGAATGAGGCACCTCTATCAGAGTGTACTTAGTCAGGCATTCCAAATAGTCCAAATAAATTATCTAGACATCTAATTACTGTTGAAGCTGACATATCAGAACAGGGCGTATGCAAACGGGAATCTTGAAAAGAATGTCACTGGGCAGCCATTCTGGTTGAGGGTGATAGTTATTGCCACATCCGAAACGTCAGTTTCAACCACCAGAGGTTGAGTATAGTCTGTGGTGAAGATGGTTGCTTTCTCCAGCTCCTGCTTTAATTCTTTAAGGGCTGTCTTTACTGTTTCTGAAAGAGGGAACGACGTGTTATTTGCCAAAACATTTATTTTGTTAGAAAAATTTGGGATCCACTGTGAGTAGTATGCCAACATGCCCAAGATTCGTTTTTGTGAGGGCATATCATGAGGAGGGGGAAGGTTTCTTAAAGCCTGGAATCTGTCAGGGTCAGGTTTGAGTAGGCCTTTAGAAATTTCATATCCCAATAGGCAAACTTTGTCAGTGGCTATCGTACTTTTGTCAACATTAAATATGATCCCATACTTTCTAGAAGCATCTAGAAAAAGCAGATTCTCATCGTGCGACTCTTTATCATGATCACATACTGTTACATTGTCCACTTATGCAAAGGTGTCCTGCTACTTTTCATTCTCAATAATTTGATTTATTGTTCTCTGAAAGCATGCAACTCCGTTGGTAACATCGAAAGGGATGCGACAGAACTGATAGAGTTTGCCACATGCCTCAAATGCAGTAAACTGCCTTTCCTCAGTCTTGATTGGTATTTGATGGTAGGCACATTTGAGGTCTAGAGTACTAAAAACGGAATAGTTGGATATCCGTTCTACCAGTTCATCGACTCAGGGTGAAGCGATTTATTGTTTGACTGTAATCAATGACCATCTTTCTTTTATGTCTCTCGTTTGTTGTCACTAGCACCTGTGCTCTCCACGAAGACTTTGAGGGTTCAATGATTTTGTCTGAGATGAGTTTTCTAACTTCAGACTCAATAAATTTGTTATCACCTATTGAGTGCTTTCGGGGTTAGTAGCCACCACCGGTCTGCAGTCAGAAGTTAGATTATGAATAGGCTAGGTGTTTTGACTCGTACTGCTTTAAGACTACAGATTTGTAAGGGATTGTGTTTTCCCCCATACGGTATGGTCAATTCCTGATGAAGACTTATAAAGCCTATGCCAAACATAATCCAGCAAGTATAGAAAGTTTGACCTTTTCCCTTGTACTGGACATTGGCAAATGTATGTCCTAGTGTCTTTTCAGAAAGATGTGTAGTGGCCATGAATATTCTGTTTGTAGAAGGGCGTACTGGCCATTTCTTTCTCTTGACGATGGCTTCTGTAGCTTTCACAGCGGCAGTGTCTATGAGAGCTTGCAACAACAATCCGTTGACATTCACTTGGGCCGTAAACTGTGTAAGCCCAGAGAAATGCGTTGATGACAAGGTACATGGAGTTATTACACTGGTCAGTGATATTTTGCTGGCAGCTATGGTGGCTGTTGTTTTACTTGATTTACAAAAAGCTTGGAAGTGTCCCTTTTTACAGCACTGATGACATAATGCATTTCGAGCAGGGCATTCAGTCCTAGAGTGTCTCCTCCTACCACAAAAGTAGCATAGCGACTTAATGGCATTCAATTCCTGGTCTTCATTAGAAATGGATGTTTCTAGATGGGAGCGAGTTGGCATTTTCATTGCCCCACAAGAGATTTCGTTTGTTGAATTGTAAGCCTGTGCATGCGTTGTAGCTGTTTCAAACACTCTAGCTTCGTCATAAGCGCATTGTAGAGTAAGAGATGTCTTTTCCAGTAACCAGACACTAGTTATAAAGATGTCTCTAATGCAAATGTCTCTGTGCTGTTCTGCAGTTACTTCTTCAAAGTCACAGTCCCGGGCCAGGCTTCGCAACTTTAGCATAAAGAACTCTACCGTTTGGCCGGGCTGCTGTTTACAACCAAATGTCTAGCAAAAATGTTATTCTTTACCTTAATATAAGTAGTCTTAAGTGTGTCTATGGCCATCGAATAGGATGATACATAACTGATGAGCATATAAACTGTAGCTGATACGTGATTTTTCAACAACATTAGTTTAAAGTCTTCGTTAATATCCTTGATGGATGAAAGAAAATTCTGAAATGTGTCAAAATAGTGAGTCCATTTTTCTGAGGCCAGATGAACATTTGGATCAATGTCCAACTCTTTCGGTCTGAGTAATTTATCCATTCTATATTAAGAAATCCAACACTAATCCAGATACATAATTTTGTTGAATAAATTGTAATGAAACAACAAATACTAGTATACCAATAACATGGCTTTATTCGACAAAATTAGACTACAGTAAACAGTGAATGAATTCAGCATGTCCACATAACACTGATGAAGTACTATACACATACACACACTGGACATGAAACACACACACTGGACGCATGCAAAAATCAACTCAGTTACATTACTGTATTTAAAAAATGAACTATAATGCACAACAAAACAAAGCATCAAGATAAAGCTCATTGTATCAAATGTTTACATACAACTTACAATTGGCAGTTTGAGCAGGTTGGTGTATTGGTTGAAGTGAGGTTTGTATTTCTCGAACTGTTTGTTCCAAATCTCTCACAACTATTCTTATCTCCTAAAAAAAAATAGAAAAAAAATATTTGAAAGGTTTCCTTAAACTGCTAATCTGACATGATACAGTATGGTGCTTATCTCTTTCTCTTTACACATAAGACAGTTGGACTTCTTTAGAAAGCCAGTATTATAACTATAAGCCAAGCGTTTAAAAAATAATCAAATAACACATAGGAATACTCATGAAGCATAAATAAGAATTTGATTTTGAAATTTTAGCAAGTATGTCATTTATATGCGGACAAGAATACATCATGCCTTACTCAAATAGGTCATGCTCAAATTAAAATAAAAATTTTATTAAAAATTAAAATATTGTTAAAAGAATTAAAATTTGTATTTGTGTTGAAGTCTGATTTTCATTTTCATCTCTAGATACAAGGTTAAAATATTTTATTTAATTTTCTGTCCTTTTTTGTTTAGTTTTAAAAAACTGATTACGTCAACTAAAAATTATTTAAGATTGATAAGCTCATGTTTTAAAAAGATGACTGTCAGTCACCCCTTAAACAAGAAAAATACTAATAGATTCAACTTATAGTGTGAGGTAGGATCATTCCAAACAAATATGCCTAGCTAATTTAATGAATAAAAATAAATAAAAATATGAGAAAATATATAAAATAAATAAATATAATTTTGTTATCACAATTGAACACTGGTCCATGACAGTGTATCATGGTTCTTTTATAGTGGCTAGAAAAGGTCTTCCCACAGATCCTTTGTTACTGTTTTATAATAAAATCGCTGAAAGGGGAAAATTTTTTATTATCCTAAGAGTGATATGCTGTTAAAAAGACACCAGCTTGAGAAAGCCACAGTAGTATGTGGTCTACTAACAGGCTAAGTCTTCTCTACAGACTTCATAAATGTTGATACTGGTTTCAAAATAAAATGTTCAGTTCTATAAAGTTTAAAAAATACAAAGAATATGATTTACTGATTTCTTCCTTCTTACCATTTCAGTGTTCCTTCACAATTGAAGAGTTACTACCCTTCCTAGATAATAATAAATTTCACCATACAAAAACATCACCATCAAGGGAAAAGGTGAAGATATAGATATTAAATTCTGTCTATAAACACCTACACACACTAAACACATATGCTCGATCATTTTTCATCAGCTTTTAATTCAATGCAAATATATTCTTATTCAAAACAAGATTGCAAAGATAGTTTGTGTGGAAATACAAACTCAAAGTCTCTGCCAATACAAAAAGAAGAGAAGTGTACACATTGAAAGGGTTGCAGATACTAGAAAAGTATAAAAAAGTTTCCCTTTCAGACCTTGCAATCTGAAGGGCAGATGATGTTAAGATCATCAGTTTCTTTGGACAACAGTTAACGAGCAGGGTGTCATGTGGCCAGCACAATGACCAACCACCTTTACTTTCCCCAACTAAAGTCTGGTACCCATTAGAGTTGAGTAACGTTAAGCCAACTGATGACAATATACCAAGGGTACAGAGATTTATTAGCTATTATAATTACATTATTAACATACACGTGTATTCAATGATAATGATAATCTCAAGATATGATTAAATGTAAAATTGGCTTAACTGAAGTTATTAAATGATTATATAATTCATGGTTATGTAAAGGGCCAATCTCTCATTCAAGGCCCTCAAGGAAGAAAATTTTTGCTATTGCTATATGTCTACATGTGTGTGGTACATTGCACTCTACCTTTATAACATAAAACACTGCTAGTAATTGATGTTTTAAATTTAATTTGACTTATATATATACTAAATGCATTCTTTCTTTAAGTAACATTTAATCTAAAATATAAGTAGCTTGTATGACAGAAAACACTTAAGTTATATACAAATATTTTAAAAACATTATTTTAGAAAAAAAAGACATTTGCATAAATGTTTTGAAAATCAAAAAAATAATAATAATTCACCTCCCTTAGTTATATAGGCTCCACTATTTCTTTACTATTAACAGTGAATAGTTGTATAAAGGGTACGTGTATTTTTATGGAAGGGGCTGAGACATCACCATTGTGGTACATTTTTTTTTGAATTAATAATATTAGATCAAATAGTCCTTTTTGGATCTTAACAACGTTTACAAATGATGCTGCTCCTTGATCTGATCATTATTTTAGAGTAAAAATGCTCATTAGTCTTCTTTTCCTGAGATCCATCAATTTTCATATAGCAATTACAATATAAATTAATAGTCAGTTACACATTAGAGCTCTGACAATCAATTATTTTATAGAAAAGCCTTTTCAAAAGAATAATTTGAAGATTTGTTAGACAACATCCAAGGGACTTTGCAAAATAAACATTTAGTACTTTTGAAGTCATGATTTTTTTAAAAACCTTTTACCTTCACAGATAATGTAAAACTTCAGTGAAACTGTGTATATTTTGTTAACTATTGTTATAATGTTCTGATACACAATTCACAAATGTAGTAAATATGTAATAGTAAACATGTAGTAAATATGATGAATAGATACATTTCAATTTATATGTTGCAAAAGAAAAAAATTATAATCTAGTGGTTTTGTTCAGTCAGTTTGGACACATTGTTTTCTTACTTTAGCCAGTTCAGTTTCTTCTCTGTAAAATATAATCTGATGTTTTGTCAATGTACTTCAATTAGCTCATTACTTTATTTTTTAGCTGAATACATTCGTGTTCTACTTACTTAGATCATCAGCAATGTTATGCACCAAGGGCAGAAACCTGTTTCAACTGATTTTGGTCATCAGTGACATCATGTCCATGGTTTTTATATCTTCCAAGAAGATCCAGCACCATGTTATACAAAGATAGCCTTACTTCAATTACTTATTTCTGCCTAAATATTAATATTGTTGTCTTCAGCAAACATCCATCACCTTGACATAGGATATTTCCCACAAATCTAATTTAACGTTTGGTCACAGTTTCGCTAGGGGTGTATTTAATTGGATTGTCACTTTTGTACTACAGTGCGTGCAAAATTTAGACTGTTGATTGCCTCCCTCCAATGGTAATTTGACAATGGCTCATCTCATAGTACATTTCCTCCTATTCCTTTGACAACAGTGCCATATTTTTTTTTTAACAGAAAGGCATTTAAAGTAGATAGGTCTTGGAGGGGTCAGATGTTTTGTTTTTTTTGCATGTTATTCATTGTTAAAATTTGATAATATCTATTATCTATAGACTATAGTTTGCTATGGCTATCCTATAGTATAGTTACTTATACTTATAGTACTACTCTAGAATCTAGATCTATCCCTTATTAGTAGGGCCTTACTATAATGACTATAATATAATCTAGATCTAGACATTTCTATACTATAGTCCATTACATACATGAATCATATTTTTGTCAAACCATTATCAAATAATGCCCGGTTTATTAATCATTTAATGGGCTGTCAAAGTCAAACTTTGAAATTTTGACCTATATACTATATATAGCCAATATATCTAGGTGTCCAAATAGCATAAACTAGAACTAGACTCTATTCTGACTCTATTTATTCTTAGAATTCTAGTACTAGATCTAGTAGTAGATCTAGAATTGTAGAATCTACTGAGACTGAGAATCTAAGTCTAAGTACTCTTCAAGTTCAAGGCTCTTCTAGACTAGTTAGTCTAGTAGTATCTAAATCTAGAGTCTAGATCTAGATTCTAAATATACTAATTCTAATTATTATATTCAAAAGTGATAACCTCTCTAAGATCATGTTCCGCATTTAAGTATTCTTGAAAATGATTTAAAATCTCAGAAGCACTTGTTGTCATGTTTGGTTAACAGCTAGAGTCTAGATCTAGACTAGTAGTCAATTTTAGCCTAGAAAGTCTATAGACAGTATAGAGTTCCAAAACTATGCTAAATTACATTAAGATCTATATTCTAAGTGCCAGCAGTAAAAAAAAAATTTAAGGGGGCAGGGGAAGCTTTTTAGTGTATCCGGTGTACAGAATACATCTTCTTATCTTATATAATACAGACGTTACTTCAAAAAAGAAGATGATTACGTCCTACGCGTCATGCATTTAGTCATGCATATTAACCAATGACTTAAATTCTGCCAAGTCACTGGTTTTTCTGGCTAGCTCAGGCAACCCATTCCATGCTCTAATAGCACTAGGGAAGAAGGAGTATTTGTACAAATTTGTCCTAGCATATGGGACGAGGAATGTGCCTATATTTTTGTGTCTTTCAGAGTATTTTATTAAATTTTGTTTTTGTATATGAAGATTATGGTTCAGTGTTTTATGTATAATTGCTACTTTACTTTTGAGTCTTCTGTCCTGAAGCCTTTTTAAATTTAGTGATTTTACTAATGGTGTTACCCTAGTCAAATGTGAATATTCGTTTGTTATGAATCTCACTGCTCTATTTTGTGTTTGTTCCAGTTTCTTACTGTTTTCTTGAAATGAGGGGTCCCACACGGTGGATGCATATTCTATTATTTGCCTAACCAAGGTTAAATAACATTTTAGTTTTATGTTCTTATTTGATTTATAGAAATTTCTTTTAATAAACCCTAATGCTTTGTTGGATTTTTTTTATAGTTTCATCAATATGTGGATTCCATGACAGTTTTTCATTTATTATAACACCTAGGTATTTTGAGTTTTTAGTCTGTGTTACTGGTTTGCCATGAATACGATAAGTGGAATTAATTTGTTTTAGTTTTTTTGTTACTCTTAACAACTGACATTTTTCTGGGTGGAAAGACATGCTCCAATTTGATTCCCATTTCTGTAATTCATCTAATTCTCTTTGTAAAATATCTGTGTCTTGTTTTGTTTTTATTGTTCGATATATTATGCAATCGTCTGCAAATAATCTGACTTTTGTTCCTGAACTAATGCAATTTGGTAAATCATTTATGTAAATTAAAAATAGTAGTCGACCCAAGACTGTTCCTTGAGGTACACCTGAGTTTACTGTTATTGGTGTTGATTTAGAGCCATTTATTATTACAGTTTGTTCTCTCCCTATCAGAAAATCTTTAATCCACTGATGCAGTGGACCGTTAATGCCGAAATATTTTAATTTTTTAAGCAAACTATGGTGGTGAACTTTGTCAAAAGCCTTGGAAAAATCTAGTAAGATAGCATCTATTTGTTCACTATTATCTAAACCTTTTGAAAAATCATCAATTAGTCCTATTAGTTGTGTTTCACATGATCTATATTTCCTAAAGCCATGTTGGTATGGGGTGAGGACATTATGATTGTCTAAGTGGTTTATGATATTGCTACATATTATGTGTTCTAGTATTTTACATGTGATGCTGGTAAGTGATACTGGTCTGTAGTTTCCTGGATCAGATTTTTCTCCTTTTTTAAATAGGGGGGTGACATTAGCTTCTTTCCAGTCCTTTGGTACTCTGCCCTGGTTAAGCGATGCCTGAAAGAGTATTTTGAACACTGGGGCTAGCTCATTGCTTAGTTCTTTGAGTAATCTAGCTGGAATACCATCAGGTCCAGACGCTTTATTTGGTTTGGTGTTGGCTAATAGTTTTTTAATTCCATTTTCTTGTACTACTAAATCTTCTATGTTGTCTATTTGGTTCAAATTAAGAAATATGTTTTTGTCTCCTGGGTCTGAGAATGCTGATGCAAAGTATTTGTTTAGGATGTTTGCTTTAGTTTCATTATCATTATGTATTATGTTATGTTCATCTTTTAATGGCGCTATGCCTGTTGTTTCCATTTTCTTAGACTTAATTTATGACCATAGGTTTTTGTTGTTATCTTTAGATATTACATTGTTTATGTATTCACTCTGCAGCTGTCTGCTTACTTTTTGGGTTAGGTGTTTAATTTTTATATACTTTTTGTAAACTCTTTCTGCCTTGGTTTCTTTAAATTTTCTATATAGGTTTTCCTTCTGTTTACAAAGCTTCTTTAGTCTATTATTAAACCAGCATTTATTTATTTTGTTTGATGTGTATTTAGTTGGTATATGATTTTCTATAATGCTTTTAAGATGGTTTTTAATGAAATTCCAGAGTTCATCGACTGGTTGGTTAATGTCTTTTTCTAATAAGAATGTTTGTTGAAAGTTTAATGCAGCTTGGTGTAGTTGTGTTAGGTTACATTTATTCCAGAGTAAGATTTTTCTTTTGGTTTTTGTATTGGCTACTGCTTTTATCTGACTGTGTATTTTTATGATCTCATGGTCTGATAGACCAGGGATAATATCATAATCAACTACTAATCCAGGTCTGTTGGTTAAGAAGAGATCTAATGTGTTGTTTAATCTAGTTGGCTTTTTAATGATTTGATCTAAACTTAGGTTGTGTAGAGTTTCTATGAAAAGCTCATTTATGTCCTTAAGGTTTTGGTGTTTATCTATGGTTAGTGTTTTCCAATTTATATCAGGTAGGTTGAAGTCACCCATAATCCAAAAAACTGCATTTTTATTTGTCTCTTTAAGTGTATCCTATTGATACGCTAAGTATTTTATGAAACTATAGGCTTATGGAATCTAAAACTCTAGATCTTGATCTAGATTTTTTTCACTTCTCAGCACTGACGAATGATAAAGATCCTTCATTGACTCTTGATAATCAGAGGGCTACGGATTAGGCCTACCGAAAACGTAGGCCTACGCCGAGAGGGCATACCAATGTTTAGGTGTGCTTCAAATAATTTAACTTTATACGTCAAGAAAATTATATTTACGATGTAATAAGATGGGTGGCTGTCTGGTCGTGCGGCATGCGCACTGGACTGTCATTTGGTCGTCTTCTTGGTCCTGGACTCACGAGTTCCATACCCTGCCCGCTGCCATCTCGTCGTCTTGCGTAGCTTAAGACTTGGAAGTAGACTACAGTGGCGGACTGGGTATCAAAACCGGTCATGGCATTACCATAAAAACCGGCCCACAAATAGCATGTCATATGTTGTAGCCGAGATGTCGGTGAGGCCCACACCACCCGCACATGGCTAGTTACGCCTATGAGGCAAGGCCATATAAATAATATGAGATGTCACAAAGCCAAATGAAGAAGTAGACGTAAGATCTTTTCCTTCTATCAGAGATTTGATTAAAGACATAGTGAGATTGATTGACCACAATCAAAGAGAGCTCAATGAAACGGTAAATAGGCCTACTGTTTGTTACAAATCCATTACCCTAACAACAATATCTTTCAAATATCTTGGGTCCATATTCTTCTTCTTGAAATTACCAGGTAGAGTTGAGCCATCGGCTCTTGGAACTCTAGGCCAGCAAAAGCGAACAAGAGCTCCCTCACACCGGCCTGAAAGAGAACACTGTACACGTTCTGTCTGGTGGGGTCAGACTCGCGGCCAGAGGCTAGACCAACGTGGACGAAGGTGGACTGCAGGGGCGGACTGACTATATGAACATTTGGGCAAATGCCCGGGGGGCCGGTACTCAAATTGACGGGTAGTGCCACCTAGAGGGCCTCGTGAATGCTACTAGGGCACGCATTAAACTGTTAAAGGTTTTTTAATATTCTCATATAAAAGGGGCTATATGAGTTTCATGTTTTACAGACTACAGTGTAATACTAAATGAATCTAAGACATTTTCAAAAAAAAAATGTAATAGCCTACATGCGTAGACAGTGCTATTAGTAGGCTTCAACTTTTTAGGGCCTACAAACATAGCGATTAAAAAGCAACATAAGAGTTATATTTCTTTTAAAGATATAGAGCATGCATACTGTTATCGATGCATTATAAAAAAATAACAATGATTTTGAGAACAGATAGGCCTATAATTGGAGTCATATGATATACAATTTATGGGCCGTACTGTTTATTTTGCATTTGCTGTAATTGTACTTAATTTACAGGTTCTTAAGCACCAAACAAGGCTGATACCACCTTTCCTATAACGCTGAAACATTTGCTTTCAGCAGCTCCTTTTTCTATCCCATCTCTCACCCTAATTTCAACTTCGTCTTCTTCCTCACCCGCCATTCGTCACCATGGCCAGTGGCACACGCTTCAAAGCGGATTCTGATATAAAAGAGAAAATAGCTGAATTCAGAGACATCGCGGCCGCCCTATATAAGGATGAGGCAGAACAGAGAGAGTATGTGAGGGCACGACTTGAGGCCCTTGAAAGGGAAGCTAAGGAAAGAGATAGAGAGGAAAAGAAAGAAAGTAGACTAGCCAGGGAGCATGAAATAGCTATGGAAAGGGAGAGAAGGGAAACAGAGATAGCTATAGCAAAGAAAAAGAAACCACTAAGCGGGAAAAAGAGAAACAGATAACTGAGAGAGAAAGGAAGTTTATCTTGTTCGCTTCGAAAAGGTCGCACTCTACTATGGTTTGCCAGAGGATAAGTGATGCTTCCGGCTGTCCCAATGTCTCAGAGGCAAAGCATATGAGGCCTACACCAAACTCCACTCACCACTGAGTCGTACACAGAAAGTTTAGGGCATTCCGCCTCGAGTGCAGAGAGACTTACGGAAATCAGTGCGACAGGTTGGACAAATACCTGAGAAGATGACACACTCTCAGTGAACTGCCAGAGACTTTTGACGGCCTAGTGAGCCTCATATTCTCTGAACAACTACTAGAGTGCATGCCGAATGATGTTAAAGTCTTTGTTAGGGAACAGCTCACTAGGCAACCCACTCCTACCAGCCAACCCACTTCTCCCGCTAAACATCAACACCACAAAGCACCAATCCAACGACCAGTTTTGCACAACAGCTACAACAGACAAAGTCACCCGCCTCGACACAGCCAGACCAATAACCATCACCTAATCAACAGCAGCAGGCCCCACGTACTTTGTCAGCCATGACTGAGCTCCCCGAACCCTCTGCACCTAGTCAGCCCTCGCAGCTCGATGAGGAAGAGGAGGACTACTACGTCATATCTGCGCTGAGTCCAACCGGTACCACCTCACCCTATCTCATCTCCCTCTGGGGTAGAGACCTTTCTGGTTAACGGATCTCCTGTCCAGGCATTATTCGATTCCAGATGTGCGGTGAGCTCTGTCAACAGCCATGCACTAGTCGACCCACGGATCTCACCGGTGGAACGGTGACGGTCCAATCTCTAGACCGTGGCATTCCTCCGAAGATTTATCTTATCGCTAGTGTCCACGTAGAATGTAAGTTTGTGCATGGCACCATTGATGCAGTTGTCATGGACTCGCCAGTGTATGATTTCATTCTAGGCTCCAGGTACGTACCTATAGGAGTTGTCTACAAACCATACCTTTCTCTGCCTGTCGGTAAAATGAAAAAGCAGAAAGGTGGCAGCAACCAGCCGGTTGGAAGCCCAGGTCGCAACTCTAACAAACCCTCTGCTGGCTCCTCAGCCAAGCTCAAACCACTCTACCCTAGCACTGGCAGTGCTAGGAGGTCACTAGGTAAGCAAAATACATACACTCGTGAGGGTTCAATTAACCACTTCTCTGCGGGTATCAAACCACTTCCCTTGCACTGACCCTGCCCGGAAGTCAGAAAGAAAAGCAGAAGCCTGCTCTTGTGAAAATCAGCCTCATTACGGCTCCACGCCCACAATAAGGCCACTCTTCCCTGACATTGACCGTGTCAGAAAAACTAGAGGTAAGCCGAGTAATTGCACTCAAGAAGAAGCGGCTCACTACGGAACGTACACGCATTGGGAACTTCGCCATAACACCCATCTCACTTACCAATCTGCCACAAGAAGGAGATGTACCCAGTCCTATCACCCGGCCCATTTCTCTAGATCCTCAAAATTGTCCCTCCCACGTGACAATTCACCTGCGGACAGAACTTAGGCGAAAAGCGGGCTCTTTAGGACGGACACTCCTCTGGACCTTTGCAACCTCTTAACTCCTGGGAAAATGTTTTCTTAAATGCTACGACCGACAGTTAACATAACTTGAGTGATACCCACGTGAGCTTTTTATAGGTCTTTTACCAAAGACCTATCTTTCGTGGGGAGGATTGTGACGACCCGTTCTGGCTTTTTGGTTTTTAATTAATTTATTTTAACACTTTAATAATCAATTTTACTAATTTAGCTTATCAAGCGCTAAAAACACAGCCACCACCCCTCCAATCCAACCCCACCCCCTTTGGCATCTATGTCGCATTTTACCTTCCCTATCTTAACACGTGCCACATTAAATTCTTGACAAGAGTACACTCCCTTTGTCTATCTTGGCGGACATCTGTTGCCCCCCCTTCTATTCACTAGATTAACGTGGACGAAGGTGGACTGGACCTCTCCTCCCCCATATCAGGTAACACTATCCCCTGCCAACCCCACCCCCTTGTAGCGGCTGGTCACTTCAAAGAGCCCATTCAGCTCAAACGTCTCGAGCCACATTTCACTACTCGACTAGCGCTAGCAAGTGTCAAGATGTTATCTCCCTTGCTCTGGTCAAGCTCTGGTAATCTCCCCTTCACATTCGCTGACCACCTAGGCAAGAAAACAAAGGGACTCGAGAGGATAAATTTCCTGGTCTTTCAATTCGCGCCTTCACACAATGTCTGTCCCGGTGAAACTTTCGCCATCTTTCGTGTATTGTGACTGTGTCTTAATTTTTCTTTTCTATTTCTTCTGTCTCATTTCAAAAGTCATATAAATCTTCTTCTGATTCAATTCTTATCATTCTTGCGTTGTGAAAATATTCCATAATATCCCATAGTCTCATTCTTTCGTCATAATCTTCTATGTTGCGTTTAATTGCATTTATTTATGATTCGTAACCACCTAGTTCTTCTTTCATCTTTCGTAGCTTTCTCCTTTCTTTTTCCATTTCTGAGTGGAATTGTTGTTCAGCCCATGTTTCTTGTTCATGTGGAGATATTTTGAGTGTTTTTGCTTTCTTGCGTAGTTCTGGCAGAGTTGGTAATGATTTATAAGCTTATATCAACTCATTCTGTTTGTCTGTAAGTTTGAAACAAACAATTCATAATTATACAATCTTCTATTGTCATAAGCATCTCACTAGCAAACTGGTTAGTATGTCGGCTTGAGGAATCGTGAGCCTTTAGTTCAAATTCAGGTCGTTCCCCCACACCATTATTTTTAGTACCTAAATGTTTTTAAAAACCGATTACGATAAAGATATCCCTTTCTTTCTCTCCCCCCCCCCCATTTTCCCTACTGATTCAGTGGTATGATCATTACGTATTGAGAAGGCTTAAAGCATGAAATAACGATAAACAAACACAATTAGTAAAAATATCACTATTCGCACAGATTTATTGTTGTTGGTCTAGCTTAGATAATCTTTCAATAAACATAAAGCAACTTTAAATTTAATAAACAACTTAGTTATCGGTAAACTGCGGTTGATTAAGCTATGTTTTTATTGAATAATTCCAATGATAGGAGTAAGGACTTTAAATCTAGACTTACAAGACAATGTGGAAAATTGCCCTGAACATTAATTTATTAAAATTTTGAATCAATAATGTCTCACATTCGGAAATTACCGAACTCGATAGTCCTTTCAAGAACGCGATAGTCCAGCGGTTCTCAAACTTTTAAGCTCGGCGACCCCTTTTTACAATGCCCCACTCTGCCGCGACCCCCCCCCCTTTGCTCACATACACAGCAATAGAAGAATAGACAAAACAATCCATTTTGTCGATGGTCATTGGCGACCCCTGGCAAATCGTCAATCGACCCCCAAGGGGGTCGCGACCCACAGGTTGAGAACCCCTGCGATAGTCGTTTCAAAACCTCTGTTGGCTCTAGGTCTAAGTGTAGTTCTCATTTCTTTATTTTTACTTCGAAAAAAATTATAATGGTCAAACTTGAGTTTTTCCTCATGTGATAACGAGCTAGTAATTCTTTTCTCAGAGCTATACATCAACTGTTACATTTCTAGGAAAATCGTTAAAGCCGTTTTTGAGATCCGCGACACATCCAGGTTCCTGGTTCAAGGTTCCATACAATTTTGACTTGAATAGAGGTATTGTAAAAACAAGTGTTCACTCTCAGAAGATAAAAAATATGATAAGGATTTTCAACATCTTTCCCCATTTTTTTTGTTTTCGATTTCTACGGATAGACTTACATATAGAGGACATCAAACCAATAGCGACTTTTCCCCTTCCATTTGTATTCAATTCTCTCTTTCCTTCTATCTATCTGTCTATCTATCTATCTATCTATCTATCTATCTATCTATATATATATCTGTCTATCTATCTATCTATCTACGTATCTAGAAGAGTCGAGACTGTTATACAAAACATCCTGTGCTGTAACACTGCTGGAGACTATTGTTTTACATTACAGTCCTATATATTTCTTGCTTACTACGCCTGAACATAATACTCTAAGTAATCGAAGACCAATTCTCGTTCTCGTCAAAACATTGAAAATTGAACCTTTTAACTATATTATTTGCCCTTGCCAAACCTCTCGCTTCATTCCCCTGACCTCTATCTTACTGCAGATTGACAATCGAGTCTGACAATGGGAACATAAAATGTCAGATAGAAAGGGATGATTTGTAAGTTAAGATTTTGATCTCACATGCTCAACTATACATTAAATACACAGTAGAAATAAATATTTTTATGACTATTATAGTGGTAGGCAATGTGCGAACGTTGGCTGCATGCGTAGGTGGAAGAATTTTATAAGATCCATTAAAATCTTTACGATACTCTTTCCATTTAGTCAATTTTTGTTTCACTTGATTGAGTTATCTTCAGCTGTCAGATCCGTAGTTCTCCCATTGAAACAACAAGACAATGAAATGAATAAAGCCCAGAACAAAGCACAGAATAGAAACTTCGAATACTTTAATTAATAAAAGTTATTTTCATATCCGATCGATTCACAAAATTGAAATCATATCAACAGATTCGTTAAGTAAACATAAATAGGTGAACCAATGAACCTCGACAGATCGCTCTCTCTTCGTTCAATAATGTTTCCACGAGAACTGGACAAATCTAGATACATCTCGAGGACAAATTATGGCATTGCTATAATTTCAAGCTATGCAAATATTTTTAGCGGCCCCTGAAAGGGGAATAGACTCTATTAGTTTTGTGTGGTCTGTCCGTCCGTCCGTTCGCCCCGTTTAGATCTCATAAGCTAGAAAAGTTATTGAAAATACGACATATGATATTATAGGCCTTTCAAAGTTCTGATGTTCAACGGTGTCACGGATGAATGTGTGTATATAAGTATAATCTATTTTTACAATCTGCGCAAATGACCGGAAGTGTGTTGTTTTGTCAGAGAGAGACCAGCTTGTTTGATATGCAGTAAAGATGATTAAAGTTTATGTGTTTGATCTAGTGGTTTTATTGTTTTATTTCGTTAACTAGAACTGAACCAGGGACACCTAGACGTATCGAGACTTAAGGTAGTTTCTATCGAATTATAAGTAGATAGAGTTATATAATTATAAATAGAATAAGAAACCTGTGACATATTTGGGGGCTCGTTTATCTAGTTACTTGACTTAGTCTTGGAAGACATTAAGCAGAACTGCGGTTCGCCATTGTGACAAGGTCAAGGACCAAGAAGGCCGTGAAGTCGTGTTGGTAAGCAAGTGTCGGGGAAACTTCCAATCGAGCAGGGGGTGCCGCAGGGATCGGCACTCAGCTGTACGCTTTTTTTTGTCTATATCAATGACTTGCCGGCCCTTTTGCAATGTCAGAAGCTGTTGTTTGCAGATGATATCGTGTTGTGGGAGTCAGGGAGGGATCGCCAACAGCTCATTGGCACTCTCCAGCATGCATTAACAACTCTATCCTGCTACGCCAGAATGTGGAGCCTTGAGGTAAACCACTCGAAGTCGGTTTACTCATGGTTTATGCTGGGTCGTGATATATTGAAGGAACCTGTCGAGCTACGAATGGATGGCAAGATTCTGGAATGGGATAAAAAGCCCAAGTACCTGGGAGTAATTCTCGATCAGAAACTGACTATGTGCGATCATATCCAACAAGTGAAAGAAACAGCTTCCGAGAATCTGAACATCGTGAAGAAACTAGCTGGAACGAAGTGGGGAGCGAGAGCGGATGTGCTGAGAGGACTGTACATGGGTGCAGTACGCTCTCACATGGACTACAGTCTTCCTGTTCAGGTCTGGGCTTCGCAAACGACTCTAGCAGGCCTAGATGCTGTTCAGAACCAAGCCATAAGACTAATCTGTGGAACCTTTAGGACAACGCAAATTGCCGCTGGTGAGATTATGGCAAACATTCCACCGTTGAAATTGCGCAGAGAGCGAGCCGTCATACTAGCTCACGAGCTTCATGCATGTGGCGCGTGGGCTGGTCAGAGAGGCGAATCTGCCGGTGGAGCGAGCTGCTCTATCCCCGTCCGGTTCTATCTTCCCGATGGAGGCCCTCGGCATGCCGACGATTCGGAAAAACCTACTTGACCCAGTGGTGACGAGGCAGAGTCACCCCACACGGCTACTACAAGCAGCCAGAGAGACTATAGCTTCATATCCAGCCGGAGTAACCACCATCTACACAGATGGCTCTGTGCAGACGCTCGAGGGAACGGTGAAAGCTGGGTACGGGGCGGTAGTCCGACTCTCTGGTAATCCCGAAAGTGACGAGCTCAGGGGATCCTGTCAGCAGAAAAGCAGCCTCGGGGCTGAACTCGAAGCAATGTTCCACGCACTGGACTGGGTGGCTATGATGGTACGTAACGGGACTGCGTCAGCGAACGACATAGTCCTTTTCACGGACTCGGTGGCCGCACTAGAGGCCCTAGAACAGCTGGATGAAGATGTCAGAAGGGTATGGGACGTCCTAACGGTCGGACGGCGTCTCCTACAACTCGGTGTGAACGTTACTTTGCAATGGGTGCCCGTCCATTGTGGGGTGGTCAGCCACGACTTGGCTGACCAGCTCGCGAAAACCGCGGTCGCAACGGCGCTCGAACATGATGAACCGTGCACGTATCAAAGTGTACGATCCCTGGTCGACAAACGCATGTTGACACTTTGGCACGACGGCTGGGATTCTTCGGACAAGGGTCGTGAGCTTCACCGGGCAATGAGTAGACCAGACAAAAGAGATGCATGGTGGCAACTGAATCGTGTGGAACAGGCAGTCCTAGCCCAGTTCCGGGTCGGCCACTGTCCAATTGGTGCTTACCTCGGACGGTGGAAGGAAAATTACGACACACGGTGTCGCCATTGCATGGAGGACGACGAAACAATAGAACACATTCTTTACGAATGCAGAGTTCTGCACGAAGGACGATTGGGACAAGGTTTAGATAGAGAGAATACTGGTTCATGGCCGACACATAGGTTGTCCTTGTACGGGGATAAGGCAACCTTAAGACTCACTGCTCGCTTCCTCTCACGCGCTCTAAGGGAGTAATTCTCAGCATGTTTTTCGTTGTCAATGGGGTTTCTGACTCGCTCACGTACAACGGCGGGAAAAAAAAACTAAGTCAATCAGCCGAGACGAAACCAGGTCAAACACAGTGATACAACTATTTGTGTTGTTTATATTGTATGCTAGAGATATAAACAAAAATGGCAGAGAGATTAACACAGTTAATAGCCGCTGGAAAAGAGATGGGATGTCAGGGACAGCTCTACAGGAGTGGGTGAAGGAAAGAGAAGTCAAACTGGAAAAGAAAGAGAAAGAAGACAGAGAGCGTGAGGAACGTGTTAAAGAGAGGGAAGAAAGAGCTAAAGAAAGAGAGGCGGTGGAGAGAGATAAAGAAAGAGAGGTGGTGGAGAGAGCTAATATTTTTTTTCTTTTACGGATTTTTTTTTCTTGAGGTTTGGAATAAGAGATTGACCCTTTACAAAACAATTAGACCAATTAGATATTCATTATAAGACATCAGTTAGGCCAGGTTCACATCAAACTTCACTTTCACTTTCACCTATCCCTTGGTCTGCTGGACCGCTGGGACACTACAAAATCTGTCAACATTCTTTCTCCATCTCCATTCTTCTGTATCATTTGCCTTTGCTAGAATTTCATTCTGATATTCTTTCTGAAAATATTGAAACCTGCCTTTTAACCTGCCTGGGTGGACCACTTCGGGGGCCGATTTTGAGTTTGTGTTTCCACACAAACAGTCTTAGTAACTTTTTTTTTTTTGAGTCACCGGCTGGGGATAAATGGTGTTTTCTTTTTTCCTCTATTCAGGCACTTGTTTGTAAAATTTTTTACATGTTTCGGATGTCCTTCAGAGTTGAAGATAATTACTTCCTAGTCCAAACCTCCCACAAGGCGACAGGGGATGGGAGCGGGCAGGGTTTGAACCCTGGACCATCAATAAATTTGAACGACAGTCCAGCGCGCAAACCGCACGACCAGGCAGCCATCTTGGTGGATTTAGGGGACGGAGCTGGAAGGGCGATCATCCCCCCCCCCACTCGTCCGACCCGTTCGGGGGAGGGGAGGATTGGTGAACTTGAGTGGAGAAATCACACATAGTGTATACAAATTATTTACTTATCGTAATAGTATATGCTAATTATTTATAAGTTAACCAGTTTTTACAAAGCATATATCAACTCTGAATAACAATTTTTTAGCTGTTGTAGTGTTTTTAGTGCTTTATAAGTTCTGTCTTGAGTCGTTTCATATAGAGGAATCAGAGTTTTCCAAGCTTTGGAGAACTTTTCGTACCGTTTAGAAAGAAAATCTGACTGTGCGGGGTACTTAGAAGATCAGCTAGCGTGCTAGCTGTTAGTTCTAGTGCTTCCCTTTCTGCTTTGTGGCTGTCATATTTTAATCAATTTTAATGTTACATCGCTCCCCTTCTAGTACATAGATCATTGATTTGGGGGGGGGGGGCAATAGCACATTTTCCCCCAAACCTTAACATTTCGAGTTGGGAGGGGGCGTCCAATTTTTGTGCAGAAATCATAGTTTGTTAAAAAAATTAGTTAAATATCTATATAATAAAAGCTACTTATTAATATTTAAATCATTTTTTTAAATATTGTGTTGCACCCTTCTGATAATTAGCCGATTCGGTTTGGTGGGGTGTGATTGAAACTACTACCCTCCCCACCCTAACTATTTGAGTGGTGTAATGACACAATAGAAAGACGCGTAGAAGATTGGGTTTAATTGGGTTTTTCCGTAGTGACGTGACGAATCATTAAAAAGTAAGAACAGATATAGAGAATCAACGGACAAGGAGGAAGGACGACTGAGATAAAGAGACGACGAAGACTGTACCCCTTTTATTCAATACATTGTTCTGCTGGCAATGGCGGAAAGACTACAATTTTTCCACTAACTCCAGGAAGAACCTATTCTAGCGCACAATATACATCTTCCGAAAGGATGAAGGGTCAGAATGTAATAAAAATCATGTACACACACACATACATACATATAAATTATTTTTTTCGCGGTGAAGGGGGCTTGAAAAATCCCCCCAAACCTCCCCACCCCCCGAAAAAAATCCTGGCTACGCCCATGATGCCAAGTCTTATCAAGATTAATCAAACGGTTTGATCTCTATGCGAAACATATATACATACATAAGCCTTACTTTCTGCTTTATATATTAGATATAGCTTTCGTAACCTCTTTCATAGAAATATAACTTTTCTAACTTCTTTTACTAAAACTTTAGGCTATTAATGTCTAACATATATATTATTTTTTCCTGCAGCAACCTAGCCCATTGGAAAATGCTGAGAAATACTTTACCAACTATTGCCTTCTGTACACGGATAGACTCAAAGTTTCCGAAAAGGAAGTTAGTGTTTTGGAATCAAAACTAGTCTCCGTAAAGAAAGTCAGTATCTATTTATCTATATATAATTCTCTTCATAACTCAAGAGTTTGGACGAGAAGAAGAAAAGTAAAGAAAGAATCACTCTTTTATTTCTGTAAGTCGGACGGAAATTATGAAAAAAAAGAGAGGGTGGAGGAGAACAATTAGTATTCACCCGTCACAAAATAGCAGACTTTGAAACGAAATTCGCATAGGAGCCCAGTTTGGGTAGGGATACGGATAATAAGTGAAAATGAAGAGTTGTATATATATATATATTAGAAAATACATTCGTCTTTGCATTTATATTCATTCTTTACTACGTACATAATTACTTTACGACCCTTTCGTGTAGCGAAGTCATACAGTACATCGTTAAAATTCTATTTCCTACATAGATCACGCTCAATAGCAAGAATTACCAAATTTTTCAATCTATCTTCGAGAATTGTTGACATCAACTAATTCTTCATTAGTTTGCGGCGCGAGAAGCTCCTGTAACCAGATTCCACAATTACGGGTATTGCATAATGCCTTTTTTTTTATCATCGTGCGTAGGATTGGTGTTTACCATTTTTGAATGGCACCCCAAAATGACTTTTTTTTTTCTATATATTTCAGGATTTTTAAATGTTTTTTTTAGTTTAAAAAAAATTTCAACAATTTCCGGATATTTCCATGACTTTTTCGTATATTTTGCAATTTCAGGAGATTTCCAGGAGCTATTGGTAACTCAGAAGGCTGTGGGAATTCTGTTATAAGTTATAAAATGGTTTAATTTAATAATTTACACCAAGAATTAGCCCGGGTCTTTTGAAAGTGCGAGGCCCACTGCGGTCGCATAGGTTGCATTGGCCTAAGGCCGGCCCTCAAAAATAACGGCGTATGTTACGCTGTGGGTCGCTAGTTTTATAATAAAGAATTAGGCATGTCAATCTCGTAAGACCTTGATGGTTTTAGTTAGGTTCCGTGTAGATTATCGGCCATAGTCTCCTCATATTCCTATCGCCGCTTCTAGTTTCTATTTAGCGATTTTGTCGTTCTGTATTGCCATAATAACAGAGAAGAAGGCTGAGCGTATTTAGATAATACTGAGTTTTTTTATTTCGTAGACAAATATCTTTGGATCACTTACACATGCAATTGTATTTGATCAAAATGTTATTAAAAAAACGTTTAAAACATACTAAACTTTGATATGTTATAATGGGATGGAGTTGACTTTTAGTTAGTGGTATTAGAGAGTGAAGCATCACTAACATTTTTAAACAGAAAGAAAAACCTATATAGAAAATTTAAAGAAGCTAAGGCAGAAAGAGTTTACAAAAAGCATATAAAAATTAAACACCTAAACCAAAAAGTAAGCGGACAGCTGCAGAGTGAATACATAAACAATGTAATATCTAAAGATAACAACAAAAACTTATGGTCATACATTAAGTCTAAGAAAATGGAAACAACAGGCATAGCGCCATTAAAATATGAACATAACATAATACATAATGATAATGAAACTAAAGCAAACGTCCTAAACAAATACTTTGCATCAGCATTCTCAGCCCCAGGAGACAAAAACATATTACTGAATTTGAACCAAGTAGACAACATAGAAGATATAGTAGTACAAGAAAATGGAATCCAAAAACTATTAGAGAACACCAAACCAAATAAAGCGTCTGGACCTGATGGTATTCCAGCTAGATTACGCAAAGAACTAAGCAATGAGCTAGCCCAAGTGTTCAAAATACTCTTTCAGGCATCGCTTAACCAGGGTAGAGTACCGTACCATAGGACTGGAAAGAAGCTAATGTCACCTTCCTATTTAAAAAAGGAGAAAAATCTGACCCAGGAAACTACAGACAAGTATCACTTACCAGCATCACATGTAAAATCCTAGAACACATAATATGTAGTAACATCATAAACCACTTAGACAAACATAATGTCCTCACCCCATACCAACATGGCTTTAGGAAATATAGATCATGTGAAACACAACTAAAAGGAATAATCGATGATTTTTCAAAAGGTTTAGATAATAGTGAACAAATAGATGCTATCTTACTAGATTTTTCCAAGGCTTTTGACAAAGTTCACCCCCATAGTTTGCATAAAAAATTAAAATATTTCGGCATTGATGGTCCATTGCATCAGTGGGTTAAAGATTTTCTGATAGGGAGAGAACAAACTGTAATTATAAATGGATCTATATCAACACCGATACCAGTAAACCCAGGTGTACCTCAAGGAACAGTCTTAGGTCCACTACCATTTTTAATTTACATAAATGATTTACCAAATTGCATTACTTCAGGAACAAAAGTCAGATTTTTTGCAGACGATTGCATAATATATTGTTATGACTACATTGCACGTTGTCATTAGGTGTGAGACTGCGCACCAGGAGACACGGGACAGAGACAGGAAATAAGTGTGGAAGTCAAAAGATGGCTGATGTAAACAAGTGTTGTTATTATTCGAATGTGTAATTGTTATCCGACTATTAGTCTATTATTAAATTGCTGTTTTGCCAACGGTAGACGACGCGGTGGTTGCCGAATGGGTCAGGCACTTGCCGTATCAATACGGTGTTGTACAAGGTTTGTCCTCCCGCAATCGTCCTCGTCACAGGGCATAATGTCCATAAATTCGAAAATTAATTTCTCAGCTTTGTTATATTCTTCCATCAAAAGATTTTCTTCCATCTTGGTAAGAATTTTGTGTATCTGTGCTCTCTCCTTCGCTACCGTGTTTGTCGATCCCTCTGCGTCCCATCATTGTGTGATCAGATCCACGGAGTAACAGTCAGCTATGGCACTGCCGACATTGTGTGATCAGATCCACGGAGTAACAGTCCGCTATGGCACTGCCGACATTGTGTGATCAGATCCACGGAGTAACAGTCCGCTATGGCACTGCCGATAATGTGTGATCAGATCCACGGAGTAACAGTCCGCTATGGCACTGCCGACATTGTGTGATCAGATCCACGGAGTAACAGTCCGCTATGGCACTGCCGACATTGTGTGATCAGATCCACGGAGTAACAGTCCGCTATGGCACTGCCGACATTGTGTGATCAGATCCACGGAGTAACAGTCCGCTATGGCACTGCCAACATTGTGTGATCAGATCCACGGAGTAACAGTCCGCTATGGCACTGCCGACATTGTGAGATCAGATCCACGGAGTAACAGTCCGCTATGGCACTGCCGACATTGTGAGATCAGATCCACGGAGTAACAGTCCGCTATGGCACTGCCGACATTGTGTGATCAGATCCACGGAGTAACAGTCCGCTATGGCACTGCCGACATTGTGTGATCAGATCCACGGAGTAACAGTCCGCTATGGCACTGCCGACATTGTGAGATCAGATCCACGGAGTAACAGTCCGCTATGGCACTGCCGACATTGTGTGATCAGATCCACGGAGTAACAGTCCGCTATGGCACTGCCGACATTGTGTGATCAGATCCACGGAGTAACAGTCCGCTATGACACTGCCCGCTCGTAACTTTTTTCCTGCCAGTAAAGATTCATGACTCTCACAGGGACCTTTCTATCACCAACACTGACCACCAACGTCTTTCCTACAGCCAGACTATTTTCTGTTCCTCTCGCTGTTTCTACGAGTTTTGTACTAATGGTTTTGCAATGTCCTTCAACCTTTCCCCATATTATACATTCCGATTGTGCTGGTATGGTCGTATCTTCTACCAACAAAATTCTTCTCGCTTGACCGCATTCCTTATCCTCCTCAAGTAGTGGAATCTCCATGTTAGCATATTGTAAAGTGCCATTAGCCATGTTTAAAGACAGCCCGAATGCTTGCATAAAATCCAAGCCGAGGATACACTCGTCAGTCACGTTTGCGATCAGGAACTCATGACTGAATGGTTGGGTTTGAATTTCAAAGTTAAGTCTGACCTGTCCCAACACTGGTATTAGTTCGCCACTGGCTGTTTTCAGTGTATAACTGTTTGTTTCTGTTATTTCCTGATCTCCAATATAATCGGGTCTAATTATCGACCGAGATGCCCCGGTGTCCAAAAGAAAAGCGCAACACCCGCGGCCGATCTTTCCTTGTTCCTTTAAACGTCTGTTTCAGTGACAGAAATAACCATTTTTGGAGCCTCTTTATACCATGCTGCCTGTCTCCGCTCCGTGAAACCGGCAGACATTAGTTTTCCCGGTTGCCGTTCTGTCTTTCTTGTGATTGGCGTCCACGACCCCGAAACACTCTGGTACAATCCCTTTGCATATGACCAGGGGTGTTGCAGTTCCAGCAGCAAAGAAGTGTTCTATTTTGTCTGAAATAGGGTCACCGTTCGTCTCTAGTCTCGTCCACCACCCTTCTGACCAGCCGTGCAAGATCCTCCTCCTGGGGTCGTCTTTCGTCTATAGCTTCCCCTACCAGTCTTCATACCAGCTGTGTAGGATCCTCCTCCCGAGCATCTATCGTCCGGCTGTGCTGCGTGGCCCTCGCTGAATCTCTAGCCGCCTCATAGGACAGAGCATAGATAAGGGCTTCGCTTATTTCCGTTTTCCGCTGATTCGGATGGCTTTTTTAAGTTCTGCATCTCGCACTCCATCTATGAAGGCATCTGTTACAATAACATCCAAAAATTCTGGTGTTGCCAATGGGTAAGCCAGACGGGCAAGACGCTCAATGTCTGCCGCTAATTCCTGTAGTGTCTCTCCACATTTCTGCAGTCGGCTTTTTAATTGTATTCTAAACACTTCCTGTAAGTGCTCGACGCCGTATCAATGTTTCTGGATGACATAGGACACGAATTTGATTGTGTTCCCTACTACACAAAAGCCCGCTGACTCTCATGTCATAAAGTATTGAAGGGATTTTTTGCACTGCTTGTGGAAATTGTATTGTTTCTAAACAAGAAAGGTGAACCTATTAAACATTTTCAAACTGACGATTGGGTTCAGGATTTGGCATTAGCAGTTGATCTCACTGGTCACTTGCAAGACTCGAATTTGAAACTACACAGTAAAGACAAATTGTCACAACTGCGTGCGATAATTTGAAGTGCTTTCAAGCACTTCTGTGGATAAACCAAATATGAAGAGAAAATCTTGTTCCCTTCTCAACGTGTTCAGGAACTAATACGATGAAATATAATACGGCTGGTACATTTGGTAAATATGCTCTAGAAGTGGAATCGTTAGTAGATGCTTTCAATGACCGTTTTCGTGACTTCGTTTCATACGAGCAAGAATTTTCGTGTTTTGTATCTCCATTCAAATTTGCACCTGAAAATGCTGCTGCTAATGTGCCACTCAAGTTTATAGAATAGCAGTCAGATTCTTTGTTGAAATCGAAGTAGCCTATTGATTGGCTGTGCCAAAATTTTACAGTTATTTACCTGAACGGTACGTAGAATTGCGGACATTTGCAGCTAGAATTCTTGCTATGTTTGCAAGCACTTATTATCTTCTGAGCAATTCTTTTTCATAATGAAGGCTACAAAAACATCTCACCGCTCGAGATTATCTCATTAAAATTTGTCATCAATGATGAAAGTGTCAGTGGCAAACAAACTTCAACATGACATTAATATACTTGTATCCCAGAAAAGATGTCAAGCATCAGGACAAAGAAAAAAAATGCGTAATCATAGTAATTTTTAATTACTAAATAGTAACTGCTACTACAAATTTAGCTTAGGGACAGGTATGCCATTAATTATTGTATTCTATTGTTTCTAATTTACATAAAACTAGTAGGCTGTTTTGCAACGGATTTTTTGCTGCGGCCCCTCAGGTCATAGTACGTTTTTTATATATGGCCCATACACCTTAATGAGTTTGACATGCCTGCTCTAGATCCACATTTCCGTGACCAACAAGCCAACTTTCGAAAGGAGAGATCAGATAACAAAGCTACGCATAATTTTGAAAAAGTCCATGGAATGAAACTCCCCTCTCTACCTCATTTTTATAGACAATGAGAAAGCGTTTGGCAGCGTGAACAGATAGATCCTCTGAAGACTTCTGAGATACTATGGAGTGCCTAAAAAAATTACAAATATAATCAGGAAGTCATATGAGGGGATGACTTGCAGTATAGTGCATGGCAGACGCATTTGAAGTCCAAACAGGAGCGATAAAAGGGTGTTTACTCTCTCCCTTCTTGTTTCTGGCTAGCCATAAATTAGGTCATGAAGACAGCAACAGACCAGAAGCGGAACGGAACGAACACTGGAAACAGCTAGACGACCTAGACTTTCTCACACACAACAGCTGATGCAGGAAAAGATAAGCGTCCTTGCTGACAATTCAGCTAGAATGGGGCTTGACATAATCAGAGGGAAGAGCAAGGTGTAGCTAGGAATTTTCCATCTTTTGGGGGCCCGGGGGGGGGGCTTGACTTCTTAGGGGACCCTTGCGTTTTGTGTTGAACTTTTAATGTAAAAAAAACCCACTCATTTGGGGCCACCCTCAAGTGGGAGCCCGAGGGGATTTTCAAATTCTACCCCTCCTCCAACCACTCAAGCTACGCCACTGGGACATTTGGAGAGACTTGCTCAGAACCGAAACGACTGGAGGAAGCTGGTTGGTTGGTGACCTTTGCCACAGAAGGGACCAAATGCATTAATGTTTTGTTTTTTTTTATCAATAATTATAATAATGTATAATATTCACATTAATAATGTACCATAGACTTAACATTATGAAATTCAAGCGAACTAAATGTATTGTATTCACATTAAAAATGAGTGTAATAGATTTCAGGCAGTCAAGACACTTTTTAATTCAAACTACCGAGCTTAGCGACATTTTATGATACCCAAGTCCCCATCTCTAAAGTAGGTGTAATAAAACTAATAATGTTACACTTAAAATTGTATGTATGTTTTTTTTTAAGTCATCATGATTCTATTATTCAATAACAGTTGCATTAGTTCATCATTATTTAATAGAATGTACTAAGACTACTCAGTCATTGTTTACGATTGACTTCTTTCAGTTCGGAGCCCAATTTGTTCAAAACCCAACCAAATGGCATTCAAATCTACAACGCTCAGATCATTTGATATGTAAAATCTCCTGTTGCTCAGACCTGTTGATAATAAAACTTCCCAACCTTTCAAATACTTTCTCTATCTAAAGATCTAGATACAATAGCTCCTTGTCGTATATTTTTGTTGCAGTCTATTCTATAGTAAGATGTTAGTCAGTGATTGAGAAGAGAAAAAAAGGAAGGGAAAGTAATTGCGTGTGTGTCTGTGTCTGTGTGCTTGATTCCACTATTTGAGACCTAACGAAGTCCAATTTACTACTTGATTGCTTTTTATAGTGGTCTTGGAAGATTTTTCTTCAGAGAAAAAAATGTGATCTATATTGCAATTAGAGCAGTGTGCATTTTTAACTGCAGAGCCGCATTCTCCTGCTACCTAAAGCTCATTATTCATCCAATTAAAAAAAAAGGCAGATCAAATTAATTGCATAGATTTATTGTTGTCGGTCTAGATCTATTACAAATTTAATTACATGACTGATATAAACTAATTGATATAATTACGCTTCGTATAGGCTTTTTTAAAAATAAAAGTATTTTTAAAAATGTTTTTCTTGTTTACTGATACAATAAGTATTTGCAATAAAAAAATTTTTTTTGTCTAAGCTAGTACCAAGGTGTCTAAACTTTTGCTCTATTTCAATGTTCTCTCCAGCTGTAGAGACAATGTCAATTTTCTTTATTTTCCCAACGAACATCGACTATCATTCATTTTTTTTCACATTTAGCATACAAATTATCCTTGCAGTATTTTTCAATTTGCTTTATTTCTCTGAAATTATCATTTACGTCTGAGCTCTCTGAGAGCAAAACAAGAGAAATTTTGTTTAGGAGCAAAAAGGGCTATGCAATTGAAAATCATTAATCTATAAAATGAACCACAATGGCAATGAAACAGCCACTTGGGGCGCCCCTGTGTTAACTATAGTTGCAATTGATATTTGTAAATGTCTAATTTGAGTCTGTATAAGTTGTACTGTTTAGCAAATAGGTTGTATGCGTCAAATTACTAGCGTGTTCTTGATTACAGACATGTAGATGAATAATACAATTCACAAATAAAGTGAACAACCAACAGGCGTATGAAGTATAACTGTTTAATTCACAACGGGAGAAGTCTAGTCTCAGTCACTATCACGTACGCTGTTACCTCTATGAAAGCCTAGCCTAAACTGTCCGTTTAATCTAGCTAAGTTACAGTCTCGCTTTGGATTTTGTCTTATAATTCCGTTCACTATCAGTCACCTAAAGTGCGTCTCTACATTCCTCCCCCCCCCCTTTATTTAAAGAAAAAATTAACCATTTTTTTCATTTTTCAAAACTTACTACTGTCATGTCTTACAATAATATGGGACGACACAAACATAAATGCATATTCTGTTTACTTGACATGTTTCATGACCTCTTCATTTCTTGCCTCATAGTTCTGAGTTCTGTTAAAGTTTCTGACAATACACAGTTCATCTCTTCTTAGTCACAGAGATCACTATCAAGAATGTGAAGCAAACAGTTTAGTATCGCTTATTCATATCTCCTGACATACGACCCTAGGACAAGTCAACCTAATGATAATGTAATATAAAATACTTTTTAAAACAATTTGTTATCATGCTCTATATCAAAAAATTATTAATCCAATCGCGATTTAATTTATTTTTTTCTCGTACTCACCCTGTCCAAGAATGTAACTTTTCCAATGATATGACAAACAATACAAAATATAAATAGTACTTACTCTCTTATGCTTAGTTACAATTACTTTGAATTTTAATTATCTCCCCTTTTCACTATCATTTAATTTGTGACATGTTAAATGAATATTAACATAAAATAATGTAATACAAAACAGCAATGCACTATATATATAGTATTTATATGTATCAATTCCTCATGTAAGTGTCATTCTAGACAACATATTAAACTTATTTAACATTATTCAAATGTGTCAAAATAGTACCTCTTTGTACTCCCACATTAGTTTGACAACTTAAGACATCATTATTCCAAGGAATACGACATCCACAAATTCACACATTATCATTATAGTTCCATACTCTTTAACCAACATTATATTTCAGTTTAAGATTAATCTGTTCCATATTATTTCTCAACTTTTAATAATACGCATAACATCTCTTCATAAACTTTAATAAAACAAGTTTAAGTTGTACAAAGTTCCATATTCATAATATTACTTCTTATTTTACACCATATCTTGTCAAGTCATCATTTTGGTTACCATAAGTTCTGTACTAATTTATTTTATAGTCACTGTATTTAGTTCTACTATGGTTTATTCTTTTATCATTTCTACAACAATGAGAACTCGCAATCTTCTGGTTGTTATATGACTTATTCCAACAGTCTCTGGCTCAATATCCTTGCTTGTTACAATTATAGCACGTCATGTTTCTTCTACATGAGCTATTTATGTGTCTATTGTGTTGTCTAGTATTTTTATGTTCCCTATTTCTGTGTAACAAATGACTGTATTTGTTTTGCCACCTTTCTATGTCTTTCATGGTACAGGATCTAATTCCCTTAACATTTCCTAATAACATATCTCCTGTGATAAGCTGGGTATGGCTACTCCATTACACTAGCCTGTAAAGAAAGGTGTCTTCACAACAATTCTACAAGCTTTATACTTTTTAATACTGCCATCTAATAGTCTGACACTTTTCATGTAACCTAAGGGACACAAAATTTCTACAAATTTAGATTTGATAGCAACTGTTGTACATGCTGTGTCTCTAATAAAATTTACAACTTTGCCATTTACCAAACCTGGGAATAATTTAAAACTATTTCTCTTTTCCTCTACCATGTTAATCTTTTCTATGACATTACAATAATTTAATTGTTCAACTTCACTATCATCATTACTGTAATCCCTATCATGACTCTCCATTGTGTAATATACTTTACTTGTTTTATTTCTATCCCTATTTTTACTACTGCTTCTTCTGTTTTGATCTTTATCTCTATATGAATCCCTATCATTTGATCTATAGTATGTAGTGTTTTCCAATGGAAAGTTATGTGACCTTTCTTTTGGCAATTAAAGCATGTTATTTCTTCAACATGAGTATCTCTAAATTTAGATCTCTATATCTGTTTTCAAATCTATTCTTATTGTCTTTAGAGTATTTATCTTTATCTCTGAGTTTGTTCTCCAATGCAACTGGCGACAGTGAGAGCTCGAGAGCCACGCAGAATGACGGGAAGTACTTGTCGGAAATCTCCACCCAATAGTATTGTTTTCCCTCCAAATAAGTGCGTCTCACCTGTGAGATCAAGTAACAACCTGCTCATGCATGTGTCATTGGCGCCTCGTCCCATATGATCAATTTGGATTGCAGACTATGTTGAGCGTCTTGCGAGATATTTTTGATATTGCATGTGTAAGTCGCCATGAGCTTCAACGGTATTTGAAACACTGAATGTGCAGTATGTCCACCCGGTCACAATGTTGCTGCTATTCCTGTAGATGCAATTGTTATAGGAATGTCTCTCCTGGCTCTGAGGGTATGAATCAGGGTTTCGTAGACAAAGGTTTTCCCTGTTCCTGCGGGACCATTTAAGAAGCAGGTTTGTCGCGGATGGGAGTCGGTGTATGCTGCGTCCAAAACTGTTTCAATAGCTTGCTTTTGTTCTGTGTTGAATTTGTCGTAATGTTCCATAGCATGGGAGTGTTCAGCCTGAGCGTCAAAGACAGAAGATGAATGACACATTGGAAGAATGTCAGTGAGGGGGAGTTGTAATTTTTGCAGGTTGAGGCCATGTGGTTGGAGCATGTCATTTATTTCTGCGAGAGCATACATACAAGCGGTGCATGTGGAATATGTTCTGAGAAAGTCCTCAGAGTTTTTACGTGTCCCAAAGGTGTGGAACGTTACGTGATTCGCCGAAGACACAGACGAAAACGAAAAGTTGTCGCAAGAACGCTGGCATTGGTATCTGAGATGCCTCTTTAAGAGTATCATGCCATATCTTGTCGTTTTTAAGAAGACCCAATTGTTAGCACGCCTCTTTGAAAGTTTTACATTCCACGCCGTTGACAGTTCGTAGATGGTTGAAACTTGTGATGCCCATGGCATGGGTAAGGAGAAGCCTTAGGTAATAACGCTCAGTGTCGTTAATAACAACAACAAGCATTCTACCGATCACTTTTGTGCCTCCTCTAATTCTCTTTTGCCATTTTCCAGAGGATTGTTGGAATGTGTAATGTTGGGGAACATCAGTGTAATGTAACTCCACAGCTTCAGGATCCGCCTTGTGGAGTTCAAACCAAGCTAAAAGCATGGTGCTTTTGTTGGCCTGTCTTTGTAGCGCTGGTAATCGTGTAATAACGTGTGATTTTTCTGAAAGACTGTACTCGTTCAAACGCAATATAGCCCCAGCAGCACTAACATACTTACCATCAATGAAAGTTTTTATTTCGTCATGTTGGATAACACCATCGGCTAGCTCCTGAAGTACAATGGATGCAGAGTCGTGTCCTTTGTAGACATACTTGGATAGATACTTGATACATTGAATGGACGCGCACACTTCAACATTAATGTGAGCATTGAATTTCTGAGAAAGCCAGGGATTGTAAGATAGTATCCAACGATTGTCAATGTCGTATTTGCTAACAATGGCAGTTATGCCCTGTCTTCAGTGGTATATGGGGTACCCTTGTGTGTTTTCCTGAGTCTCGGCGTTGAAAGCTTTGGGAAATTTTTGGTGCACTTGCCGTCTTTCATGCAGGGTGAGTTGGCATTGAGCCTGCCACACGGACCATGCACCATGCATTTAGTGACAATTTGGAAAAGTCGAGGGTGTGTTTCGGGATTTGTAAGCTCAACGCAGACATATTTGTCTAAGTCATCTTTGGTTCTTATTTTACACTGTGAATCAAGTGCCAGTAACATATGGCAATGAGGCAAGCCTCGTTTTTGGAACTCAATGATGAAAATATATGCGACTACATTGTCGAGTCGGAAGGTTTTGGAACAAATGGTGCATTTAAAGACCTCTGTGTAATGCGTTTGTTCACTGGAGTGTTTTTTAAACGTGCGTTGAGATTATTTTTCCGTGTAAACTGTTTTGAGAAAATTTTGCACTGAAAATACGGCGTTTGTAAATGTTCATCAGCAACAGGAGAGTGGGAAGGTGACGTCACATCCGTGTGTAGATCACGTGGTTGTGTAATTTTGGTGCACATGCCGACTTTGGCAACAGATGGCACCAGAAGGTCATCACGTGTGTTTGAGACAGGCAAGAGAACTTCATAATAGCCATGATCCAAAAGACCGCTCAATAGCAGGGATATGGAGAGACGTTGACCCGGATTGTAAACTCGAGGAGGGTCATGTGGACGTTCTCGGAAGTGAATAGTGATAGTAGCGTGAAGTATTTTAGACAGCGCCACTAGTTCAGCCTCGCCACCATAAACGCCGGAAGTAGTCATGTAAGCAGCATATTGTTGAGTAGACTGTATGACTGTTTTTCCGTAAGTAAGAACAACGGACAGAGCGTTGCCATAGTTATTCCAATGTTTGCAAACAAAGCGTACAGCCAACTTGCGAAGTTCGAGAGCAACAGTTTCGTCGATGACATTTTCCCAGAAATATACGACTGATAAAAATAAACAGTTACCTACATTGAAAGACCTGTAGACTCTACGAGATAGATGTGAAGCGGTGGAAATGAAAGGCAATACGAAGGGTCAAAAATAAAACAAAGCTAAATCAACTATTTCAATGACACCAGATATTGACGTGTGTAAAAAAAAATACACGCATAAATATAGTCAAGTGTATAGCATATATAAATAAAGAGAAAGATTTCTTGTCTTCCCCCCCCCCTTCTTTTTTTCTGAGCCGTGCTCTCTGTCGCCTCGATAGTTACCACAGAGTAGCTTACTTGTTCTCCCCCCCCCCTTCTTTTTTTCTGAGCCGTGCTCTCTGTCGCCTCGATAGTTACCACAGAGTAGCTTACTTGTTCTCCCCCCCTTCTTTTTTTCTGAGCCGTGCTCTCTGTCGCCTCGATAGTTACCACAGAGTAGCTTACTTGTTCTCCCCCCCCTTCTTTTTTCTGAGCCGTGCTCTCTGTCGCCTCGATAGTTACCACAGAGTAGCTTACTTGTTCTCCCCCCCCTTCTTTTTTCTGAGCCGTGCTCTCTGTCGCCTCGATAGTTACCACAGAGTAGCTTACTTGTTCTCCCCCCCCCCTTCTTTTTTCTGAGCCGTGCTCTCTGTCGCCTCGATAGTTACCACAGAGTAGCTTACTTGTTCTCCCCCCCCCCCCTTCTTTTTTCTGAGCCGTGCTCTCTGTCGCCTCGATAGTTACCACAGAGTAGCTTACTTGTTCTCCCCCCCCCCCCTTCTTTTTTTCTGAGCCGTGCTCTCTGTCGCCTCGATAGTTACCACAGAGTAGCTTACTTGTTCTCCCCCCCCCCCTTCTTTTTTCTGAGCCGTGCTCTCTGTCGCCTCGATAGTTACCACAGAGTAGCTTACTTGTTCTCCCCCCCCTTCTTTTTTCTGAGCCGTGCTCTCTGTCGCCTTGATAGTTACCACAAAGTAGCTTACTTGTTCTCCCCACCCTTTTTTTTTTTTGAGCCGTGCTCTCTGTCGCCTCGATAGTTACCACTGAGTAGCTTACTTGTTCTCCCCCCCTTCTTTTTTCTGAGCCGTGCTCTCTGTCGCCTTGATAGTTACCACAGAGTAGCTTACTTGTTCTCCCCACCTTCTTTTTTCTGAGCCGTGCTCTCTGTCGCCTTGATAGTTACCAGAGAGTAGCTTACTTGTTCTCCCCACCCCTTCTTTTTTCTGAGCCGTGCTCTCTGTCGCCTCGATAGTTACCACAGAGTAGCTTACTTGTTCTCCATCCCTTCTTTTTTCTGAGCCGTGCTCTATGTCGCCTCGATAGTTGCCACAGAGTAGCTTACTTGTTCTCCCCCCCCTTCTTTTTTTCTGAGCCGTGCTCTCTGTCGCCTTGATAGTTACCACAGAGTAGCTTACTTGTTCTCCCCACCCCTTCTTTTTTTCTGAGCCGTGCTCTCTGTCACCTCGATAGTTACCACAGAGTAGCTTACTTGTTCTCCCCCCCTTCTTTTTTCTGAGCCGTGCTCTCTGTCGCCTTGATAGTTACCACAGAGTAGCTTACTTGTTCTCCCCCCCCCCTTCTTTTTTCTGAGCCGTGCTCTCTGTCACCTCGATAGTTACCACAGAGTAGCTTACTTGTTCTCCCCCCCCTTCTTTTTTCTGAGCCGTGCTCTCTGTCGCCTTGATAGTTACCACAGAGTAGCTTACTTGTTCTCCCCACCCCTTCTTTTTTCTGAGCCGTGCTCTATGTCGCCTCGATAGTTACCACAGAGTAGCTTACTTGTTCTCCCCCCCTTCTTTTTTCTGAGCCGTGCTCTCTGTCGCCTTGATAGTTACCACAGAGTAGCTTACTTGTTCTCCCCCCCCCCCCTTCTTTTTTCTGAGCCGTGCTCTATGTCGCCTTGATAGTTACCACAGAGTAGCTTACTTGTTCTCCCCCCCCCCTTCTTTTTTCTGAGCCGTGCTCTATGTCGCCTCGATAGTTACCACAGAGTAGCTTACTTGTTCTTCCCCCCTTCTTTTTTCTGAGACGTGCTCTCTGTCGCCTCGATAGTTATCACAGAGCAGCTTACTTGTCTTCCCCCCCCTTCTTTTTTTTCTGAGCCGTGCCCTCTGTCGCCTCGATAGTTACCACAGAGTAGCTTACTTGTTCTCCCCCCCCCCTTCTTTTTTCTGAGCCGTGCTCTGTCGCCTCGATAGTTACCACAGAGCAGCTTACTTGTTCTCCCCCCCTTCTTTTTTTCTGAGCCGTGCTCTCTGTCGCCTCGATAGTTACCACAGAGTAGCTTACTTGTTCTCCCCCCCCCTTCTTTTTTCTGAGCCGTGCTCTCTGTCGCCTCGATAGTTACCACAGAGTAGCTTACTTGTTCTCCCCCCCCCCTTCTTTTTTCTGAGCCGTGCTCTCTGTCGCCTCGATAGTTACCACAGAGTAGCTTACTTGTTCTCCCCACCCTTCTTTTTTTCTGAGCCGTGCTCTCTGTCGCCTCGATAGTTACCACAGAGTAGCTTACTTGTTCTCCCCACCCTTCTTTTTTTCTGAGCCGTGCTCTCTGTCGCCTCGATAGTTACCACAGAGTAGCTTACTTGTTCTCCCCCCCCCCTTCTTTTTTCTGAGACGTGCTCTCTGTCGCCTCGATAGTTACCACAAAGTAGCTTACTTGTTCTCCCCCCTCCTTCTTTTTTCTGAGACGTGCTCTCTGTCGCCTCGATAGTTACCACAGAGCAGCTTACTTGTTCTCCACCCCCCTTCTTTTTTTCTGAGCCGTGCTCTCTGTCGCGCGTCCCGAGACATGACGTTAAACTGCGCTCCTCTTTCTTTAGCACTTTTGGAGCTCAAAAGTGCCCTACTTCTTTTCTATCATTGTGTCTACCTCCTCCTTTCCTCAGTCTGCCTTCATTGATCATCACTCTGTCTCCTTATCTCTAAATATCTTACTACGTCCTAGACCAGTCCGTTTGCCGTGGACTGCGACGGGTAAGAGATCCTGGTGTTTGAGTGGTGGATATCTGAGGATAAACCACCACAACACCATTCTATTGTTCCCCTAGACCTGAGGCCCAGATGGCCCGCTCTGGGTCAACCAGCTGGTCATGCCGAGCTACCAGCATAGGTCTTCGACCTATGCTGGAGGGCGGTGGCTGGAGGGTCAATCAGGGAGCTGCTGTATCAGGCACATGTCCGATGCAGTAGCTGACTGAGTATAGCGCATGTGTAGCCCTGGCGGGCTCATTCTGGACATCCGAATGGCCCGTCCCTTTGTTGGACTCGATGGCGGGTGGGGAGCACAGGTGCCGAACTAATAAGAACACCTATGGATAAAAAAACTTCAAAAAAACTACTTGCCCCAGACCTATGTCTGGGCAAGAAACGCCGTATGGAGGATAGAAAGGAGGAGGCCACAAAAAGCTGTGCTATCTGGCCATCATTTCTGGTGGTTAGGTGCACAGAGGAGGGGAAAAGTCTGACAAGGATGAGCCCTTTTGTCATCTATAAGGGACTTAAGTCAGTAGTGGGATAAAACAAAGGGTGTGTTTAAGCTACACAAGTCTTTGGAACTTCTAGTAGAAGTTGATAGCAAGATACACTCTGATGGGCTTTTTAGATGCAGAAGACTTTGTGATCTCCAAGTGGAAGTCATGCCACACAAGAGTCTGAACACCAGCAGAGGTGTAATCAGCTCTAGGGACCTACTGGAATGTTCCGAGAAGGAAGTAGTGGAGGGCATTGAAGGAGTCACCCATGCCCGGCGCATTACCAGGCGCAGGGATGGTGAGGAGGTCAAAACCGCCACTATTATCCTCAAATTTGGAACTAGGACACCGCCAGAGTATGTGAAGGCAGGATACCTACGAGTTCCAGTGAGGCCCTACATACCTAACCCCATGAGGTGCTTCAAGTGCCAGGGTTATGGACACGGCGCGGCAGTCTGCAAGAAGAACACTGTATGTGCAAGATGTGCTGGAGAAGGTCATGAGGACAAGGGCTGCACAGCCCAGTTCAAATGCCCAAACTGTCACGCTGGCCACTAAGCCTACTCCAAGGACTGCCCTGTGTGGAAACAGGAGGTTGCCGTGCAGGAGTACAAGGCAAGAAATGGATGTACCTTCAGCCAGGCGAAATCGGCTGTACTGGCCCTACCCAAGGGCCAATTCGGCTTGAAAAAGACCTATGCCCAGGCTGTTGCTAAGATATGAAGATCCATAGCCACACAGACGGACACATTGACCCCACCACCCCCTCCTCCTCCTCCAACTCAGAAGAAAACACCGCCAAAGAACACACCTCTAAAGAAACAAGAAAGCCCTGTTGTCATGCTAAAAAACAGGAGACTGAGCAGCTAGTCAAAACCAATACTCAGGGAGAACCCGGAGACATCATGTCTGACACAGGTTCTCCTCAGAGAAACCAGTCAGACACCCCAACCTCTACCGAATTAGAGGTTGACCAACTCCCTAAGGGGAGAAATCAAAGCGGAGAGGATGCCCGAGGTGAGCGAGGAGGAAATAACCTCGTCTCTAACCAGAGGGATCTCCCCTCTCCAGAGAGAAAGACTTCCCTCAAAAGGGGGTTGTCCTCCTCTCCATCCAAACCCAAGAATAAAAATACCAAGGTCACTGGAATTAAGGGAAACCCCTCCGGGGGCTTCCCAAGGCTAAATAGCTCCAAGTAGGTCATCTTAAATAAGCCATGGATTCCAGATATGTACAGTGGAATTGTAGAGGCCTCAAGGCCAATTATGAGGAAATGCAGCTACTGATGGACTCTGAGACTCCTGTAGCTGTCTGCCTACAGGAAACATTTCTGAAAGATAGCATCAGCTTCCGAAGCTACAGTGCTTACAGCAAGAACGTTGAGGATGCAGAGAGAGCATCAGGTGGAGTCTGTATCCTTGTGAAGGATAGCATCCCCCATGAGAGGGTACAACTACAGACCACACTACAGGCCGTAGCAGCTAGGATAACCCTTCACAAGGTTATCACTTGCTGCAGCCTGTATCTACCACCAGGCACTCCATTAAACCAAACAGACATGGAGGACCTATTGAAACAACTCCCCCGGCCTTACATAATCCTTGGGGATTTTAATGCCCATAACACCATGTGGGGATCCAACAATACCGACACAAGAGGACGTATGCTGGAGGATATCTTCCTCCAACATAATTTATGCATACTTAATGATGCATCACCGACCTACTTGCACCCAGGAACTGGATCTCTCACATGCATTAACCTCACCGTATGCGTCCCTGGACTTCTGGACGACTTTAAATGGTCAGTTAGCAATGATCTACGGGGAAGTGATCACTTCCCAATCATCATTGCTAACAATCTCCCCTCATTGGGACGACCTCAGCGGTGGAAACTGAATAAGGCCGATTGGGAACAATACTAAAAAAGATGCTTAGAGGATATCACAGAAAATATCCTCGATGAACAGAACCCAGCTGATACCTTTGCTAGCAAGCTACTTAGTATAGCCAGGAAAGTTGTCCCCCTAACCTCCGCAAATCCAAAACGGCCTAGCAAACCATGGTTTGATACAGCCTGCAAAAGTGCTATTGGCAATAGGAAAAAACGACTGGCTGCATTTATAAAGAATCCTTCCCAGGAAAACCTAAAGCTATTCAGAATAGCTAGAGCAAAGGCTAGACAAACCATACGGTCAGCCAAAAGGAATTCCTGGAGAAGTTTTATCGGCAGTCTGGATGCCAAAACTTTTGCTAGAGCGGTCTGGAATGCAGTAAGGCGAATCAAAGGGAAAGAATCAAATGCAATAGAGCATTTAAAAAAACAAGGACGAACTGTCACGTACCCCAGAGAAATAGCTGACTGCCTTGCATCCTCAATAGCAGAAAAGTCATCCACTGCACATTACACGCCAGAGTTTCAAAAAGTCAAAACCAGGGAGGAAAAACACTCCATTGATTTCAGGTCAGAGAACAATGAAGACTACAACAAACCGTTCTCGCTTGAGGAACTGAGGGAATCGCTAGACAAGTCACATGACACAGCGCCTGGAGAAGATGAAATCCATTACCAGTTCCTCAAGCACCTTCCTGAACCCTCATTGGCAGTCCTGCTAGGGGTCTATAACTGTGCGTGGCAAACAGGCGCCTTCCCAAAAAGCTGGAGGAAAGCCACAGTTATACCGATACCTAAACCGGGAAGAGACGGCTCTGACCCAGCTAACTATCGACCAATAGCACTAACAAGCTGCATCTGCAAAACCATGGAAAGAATGATTAACAGTAGGCTGGTCTGGTACCTGGAGAGGAATAAAGTGATCTCTAACTACCAGTGCGGATTCCGGCAAGGGCGGACAACAACTGACCACCTGGTAAGGCTGGAAGCTTGTATTAGAAATGTATTACTCAGAAGAGAACATCTAGTAGCTGTATTCTTCGATATAGAAAAGGCCTATGACACAACCTGGAAACATGGCATTCTACGTGACCTGGAGCTTATGGGGCGTAAGGGACATCTTCCCCGTTTTGTGGGGGAATTCCTGAAAGACCGAAAATTTCAGGTTCGAGTGGGCAACTCCGCTTCTGACACTCATGACCAGGAAATGGGTGTACCCCAGGGCAGCATTCTGTCAGTCACCCTGTTCAACATTAAAATAAATAGCATCATAAATGCTCTGTCCCCTGGCATAGAGTGCTCTTTGTATGTTGACGACTTTGTCATTTTTACTTATGGGAAAAACATGAACCCCCTAGAAAGAAAATTACAGTTATGTTTAAACAAAATTCAAAATTGGGCAAACGATAATGGTTTTAAATTTTCGGACTCCAAAACAGTTAGTATGCATTTTTGTAATTTAAGGGGACTCCACCCAGACCCTGAACTATTTATACACAAAAAGAATATCCCTGTCGTGAAAACTACAATATTTTTAGTCCTCACTCTAGATTCCAAATTTAATTTTCTTCCCCACATTAAGGAACTTAAGAGGAAATGCCAAAAGTCATTAAACATACTTAGAGTGCTCAGCCATACGGACTGGGGAGCTGACAGAGATACCTTGCTGCTGCTATATCGGAGTCTAATTCGATCCAAGCTAGACTACGGATCCATAATATATGGAGCAGCAAGGAAGTCGTACCTAAAAATACTGGAACCAATACAAAATGCTGCCCTGCGTCTCTGTCTCGGCGCGTTTCGTACATCACCTATCCCAAGCCTCCATGTGGAGGCTGGAGAACTCCCCATGGATATAAGAATGAAAAAGCTTGCAATGCAGTATATAGTCAAGCTAAAATCCAACCCCACGAACCCTGCTTTCGATTCCATATTTAACCCCACAGAGGTAGAATTATACAATCGAAAGCCTAACGTCATACAGCCGTTAGGCCTTCGAATGAGAGAACCCATCCAAAATTTAACTCCACCCATTGACCAAATCTCTAAAATAGAAACCCCTCAGAATCCTCCTTGGCTAATGAATAAACCCAAATTAAATTTATCCCTCCTTAATTTCAAAAAAGAAAATACAGACCCAAGCATACTACAAGTCCACTTTAGGGAACTGCAAGAGAGCTACGGAGATTGTGGCACCATCTACACAGACGGATCCAAAATGGATGGAAAGGTCGCGTGTGCCTGCTCCTTTCGGAACAAAACAATCTCCCGTAGACTCCCCGATGGCTGCTCCATCTTTACGGCCGAATTGCATGCAATATCGCTTGCACTTATGGCCGTCAAAGCATCAGAAAGGAGGAAATTTATAATCTGCTCCGACTCCAAATCTGCATTGCAAGCTTTGGGGCGGATGAAGACTGACATTCCATTGGTACATAAGAGCCTGAAGCTGTTGGACCAAATAACAGCCGACCATAGGGATGTAACCTTCATCTGGGTCCCCTCCCATGTGGGCGTTGAGGGAAACGAAGCCGCAGACAGAGAAGCAAAGAGAGCCCTAAATCATGCGGTGTCAGGAACCCAAATTCCCTGCTTGGACCTGAGACAAAGTATTGCCTCTGCCACCTACCAAGAGTGGCAGGACCGATGGGAGGCTGAGACTCACAATAAACTCAGGCAGATTGTGGCGGATGTCAGGTGGCGGTCCACATCTAAGGGTCTGACAAGGCGTGGTAGCACGACCATGTCCAGACTTAGGATTGGCCACACCTACATCACGCACTCTTTTGTGCTGAAGAAAGAAGAGCCCCCACTTTGTGAGTATTGTGACTCTCGCCTCACCGTGGAACATATCCTCATCGACTGCCCCAAATACCAGGATGTCAGGGAAAAATATTTTAGAGCCACTAATTTAAAAACACTATTCAATAATGTTGACCCTGGGAAGGTACTGGGTTTTATCCTGGAAGTGGGGTTGTCTACGAAGATCTGATTTATGAATTCTGTAGACATGTACTATTTACATTAGATTTTTACCAACTTATTATTAAATTTTTACTACCTCTACTATTTTAACTGTGAATAGACCTTGATTTTAATGATTTGACTGTATGGAATTTGGCCTTTGTTGTGTGGAGGGAGAGTGGCCCTTGACGGACTGCAGGCACGACATGGCCTAAATTGTGCCGATGTGCCCAAAATCACAAATCACAAATCACATTACTACTAATAGTGAATAATTGTAAAAGTGTTGTATTTTTATAAACAAAATGCCTGAATAAAAATTAAAAATTAGATTTTTCGCTTTCAGAAAAGAAAAAAGTAGCCGTTGCATCAGAACTTTGAATGGTCTAAAATATTATGACGCCGGATTTTCACTGTGTCTGAGAGATCTAAACGAGACGGACAGACAGACAGATAAACGGACAGTCATTCCACACAAAACTAATAGCGTCTTTTCCCCTTTCGGGGGCCGCTAAAAATGCTACTCTCGTTTTTAATTCTATTGACTTATTATAAAATGGAAAACCTTACAGTAATGTTTAAATCCTCATATAAAAAAAAAGATCCGCATCACTAAATTTAATCTATTTACCTAAAAAAAAAATTAACTAGTATGAGGGTAGAATAGATTTACATGCTTGACTAACCATGCTAATGTGTTATTTTCTTGTCTGACCACTCCACAAACAAAAAAAAACCCACACTATCACACTATCCAACCCAGATTGCCCTTTACCTTTGAGAGATTTACATTAGTTTACATATTCTACATTGGCATTCCCACATAAGCCTTTACATACACCCACATCATCTCATATGTTCCGCAGATTAGTTTGTGATAGACCTTTCTGTGACTAAATGCTGATAGACTTTAATTTCTCAATCAGTAAAAGAGTTTAAAACGTTCAGGTTCATAACAGTAAACATAAATGTCTATGAATATATAGGGATGTGCTATTTAGAAGATTTGCTCAATGTTCAGTAACACAAGATATTTCAAAGTCGTGTCATATTTTACTATCCGCCATTATCCATCTCCGACATAATAGTAAATCTCCGTTGCGTCAATAGTTTAGTAGTTTGTCAACGTGGTGGCCGTGAACCAGCAAGTTCAACTGGCAGAGAAAAGCCAGACGGTAGGGTTACCTTGGGCTAAGGTCAAACTCTATGATGTGTAGAGGATAGGGATTGTTCAAATGTTAAAACAGAAAGGGGAGTTTTAAAAAAAACGGGGAGGGGAGCTACTATAAATGAAAATCCCCCAGTTGGAGTATTCTAACAAAGCAGGAAAAGTTTAGTGACACGCTTGAGTTATCACATTTTGTTTAACGGTGGAGCTCAGACAATTGTAGAGAAACATTAATTAAGCCTGAAAACAAGCAAATAACAAAAATATGTTTGCAATGCAACTATCAAATAATTCTGTGTTAAGACGCATTTGCTCTATAAGCTAAGAGCTCATCCATTGTGTTGGATCATGCAGTGAATATGCGTTGCAAATTAATGAATTTACAGATCTCGCAGGACATTATGATAAAATATTAAACATTTTCTCAAGTGCGCATATTATGCGGGACAGATCTAGTTTTACTAGAGAAACAAATATGCCTATGTGTTTTAATGATTGCATTACAAATCAAAAGATAGGTTGATGCCGGAACAATGATAGCCTATAGAGTATAGACACGAACTGATGAAAACATTTTACAAAATTTAAATTTGATATTGGGGTTGCCATGAAAATGTAAAATTATGGAGATTTTCATAAAACGTAGTCTTTGGTTTATTAGACTTTACCAAGTGTTTCGTTACAGAAAAAGTTTTGGGAATCCCTGACCCAGGCCATTACAAAACACCACATGAAAAATAACAAACACGTTGAAATAAATAATGATGCTATTCCCACGTGACCTGTCAGTCGGAAGGGGCAGAGACTAGACTTAGTGTGAAAATGAAAGAGGAAGTCACTCTGCATCATGTGTTTGGGGAATTCATTTGTGATCGAACGTAATCTCAGCTATATCTCCTTGACCTTGGCTACAAATGTTGTCATTCTTCTTCTTCTTTCTAATTATTATGTCTGAGGGTTCAGATGGTGACTAGACCAATAGCTGAGATGAACTGTGCAGTGGTTTTCAGATCAGCCAGATCTCCATAGAGTTTTTCTTTTATAGGAGTGTTATGGGACCATTGTCTTGTTCGGGCCTCTTGATGAAGAATGTAGTTTTCTAAGACTTGGTCGGCATTATCTGGCGACACTCCACAATGGTAAATTTTACTAGTCCCAATTTTCAGCTTTCGGCACTTGCGTTGTCTCATTTTGTGGTGTACTGAGGCAAAACATGACAGCTTGGTCGTGTTGGAACAACTTATAATATGTGTACTGAGGCAAAACATGACACCTTGGTCGTGTTGGAACAACTTATAATATGTGTACTGAGGCAAAACATGACACCTTGGTCGTGTTGGAACAACTTATAATATGTGTACTGAGGCAAAACATGACACCTTGGTCGTGTTGGAACAACTTATAATATGTGTACTGAGGCAAAACATGAAACCTTGGTCGTGTTGGAACAACTTATAATATGTGTACTGAGGCAAAACATGACACCTTGGTCGTGTTGGAACAACTTATAATATGTGTACTGAGGCAAAACATGAAACCTTGGTCGTGTTGGAACAACTTATAATATGTGTACTGAGGCAAAACATGAAACCTTGGTCGTGTTGGAACAACTTATAATATGTGTACTGAGGCAAAACATGACACCTTGGTCGTGTTGGAACAACTTATAATATGTGTACTGAGGCAAAACATGACACCTTGGTCGTGTTGGAACAACTTATAATATGTGTACTGAGGCAAAACATGACACGTTGGTCGTGTTGGAACAACTTATAATATGTGTACTGAGGCAAAACATGACACCTTGGTCGTGTTGGAACAACTTATAATATGTGTACTGAGGCAAAACATGACACGTTGGTCGTGTTGGAACAACTTATAATATGTGTACTGAGGCAAAACATGACACGTTGGTCGTGTTGGAACAACTTATAATATGTGTACTGAGGCAAAACATGACACCTTGGTCGTGTTGGAACAACTTATAATATGTGTACTGAGGCAAAACATGACACCTTGGTCGTGTTGGAACAACTTATAATATGTGTACTGAGGCAAAACATGACACGTTGGTCGTGTTGGAACAACTTATAATATGTGTACTGAGGCAAAACATGACACGTTGGTCGTGTTGGAACAACTTATAATATGTGTACTGAGGCAAAACATGACACCTTGGTCGTGTTGGAACAACTTATAATATGTGTACTGAGGCAAAACATGACACCTTGGTCGTGTTGGAACAACTTATACTATGCGAATGAGAGCTTGTTCCTTTCCCATTTATTCTATTCACAATAAGTTTCTTCATTTCTTCTTGATCGAGCGCAATTTTCAATGGTTAATTTGTTCTCAACAATTGGCAAAAGTCTCATTTTTTTTCTCGCTGGTATCCATCAGAGAATAGTTTTCTTGTTGTTGTTGTTAAGCTTACATGGGATGTCTTGAGTTGTTTCACACAGGAGGCATCAGAGTTTTTCGAGCTTTGGAGGACTGTCTTTGCATCGATCAGCAAGTTAATCTGACTGTTCAGCGAACCTGTTGCTCCCCTTTCTGCTCTGTGTCTAGCACAGAATTCACCAGTTGCAAAGGAGATTTTTTAGTTTTTCTCCATTGGGCCGTTAGATGAGTATTTCAGCTTCTCCGTTTGTGGTGGCTTCCCAAGATTAACCATGTCGGTATCTAACTAAACCATTTGTTTTTAGGGTAATGAATTGTAGAAAAGTTGGCTGTTTGACGTGGAATGCATGTTAGTACATGTTTCTGGTGTAATCATGCGCAGGAGGGAAAAAAAAGGAAATTCCAGAGAGAGAGAGAGTGAGAGAGGAAAGAGAAAGAGAGCTGGCTGTTCTAATTCAGCTTCACAGATACTAGAAATCACGGGCTAAAAAGTATGTTGAAATTTGGATGTTTATTGAAAGTTCAAAAAAAAAAAGAAGAAATGGATGTTAACTCTGAAGTAAAGAATATATAGCCACGGAACAATGGAACGGAGTAGCCGGGGTGTAATGCTAGTATAACATACAATAATAAGTTTGTGTTTTCACAAGAAATGTGGACCATAGTGAGCATTTTTATATTTTGGTAACAATGCAGGTCAAAGGGCGGGTTTGGATTTTAAAAAAAAAGATTGACAAACATGAAGCGTCTCAAAATTTAGAGATTTCACTAAAAGTATTCCTATAATGAATGTCAATAAATCTCGCTGCTCTTTTTTGCGTTTGTTCAAGTTTTTTATGGAAAAAGTTTTTAAAAAATGGGGGTTTCAGAGAGAGAGATAGAGAGAGTGAGAGAGAGATAGAAAGGAATGGATGTTCAGCCATAATAAACAACATAAATATAAATCCTTGGAACAAATCAGATATTAGATATATACAGTTTCAGGATTGGATTTTTTCTCTAGATTATAAAAAATGCTAATGACATGAACGTGTTTCATTTAATGTACTACAGATAGTAGGCTAGTTTTCAGGCGTCCCGAGACATGACGCGCTCCTCTTTCCTTAGCACTTTTGGAGCTAAAAAGTGCCCTACTTCTTTTCTATCATTGTGTCTGCCTCCTCCTTTCCTCAGTCTGCCTTCATTGATCATCACTCTGTCTCCTTATCTCTAAATATCTCACTACGTCCTAGACCAGTCCGTTTGCCGTGGACTGCGACGGGTAAGGGGGGATAAATAGATCCTGGTGTTTGAGTGGTGGCTATCTGAGGATACACCACCACAACACAATACTTTGGCTCCAAGTTCCCCTAGACCTGAGGCCCAGATGGCCCTACATGCCTAACCCCATGAGGTGCTTCAAGTGCCAGGTTTATGGACACGGCGCGGCAGTCTGCAAGAGGAATACTGTGTGTGCCAGATGTGCTGGAGAAGGTCATGAGGACAAGGGCTGCACAGCCCAGTTCAAATGCCCAAACTGTCACGCTGGCCACTCAGCCTACTCCAAGGACTGCCCTGTGTGGAAACAGGAGGTTGCCGTGCAGGAGTACAAGGCAAGAAATGGATGTACCTTCAGCCAGGCAAAATCGGCTGTATTGGCCCTACCCAAGGGCCAATTCGGCTTGACAAAGACCTATGCCCAGGCTGTTGCTAAGATAGGAAGATCCATAGCCACACAGACGGACACATTGACCCCACCACCCCCTCCTCCTCCTCCAACTCAGAAGAAAACACCGCCAAAGAACACACCTCTGAAGAAACAAGAAAGCCCTGTTGTCATGCTAAAAAACAGGTTCTCTGTGCTCGCAGATGAGAGCATGGAGACTCAGCAGCATGTCAAAACCAATACTCCGGGAGAACCCGGAGACATCATGTCTGACACAGGTTCTCCTCAGAGAAACCAGTCAGACACCCCAACCTCTACCGAATTAGAGGTTTAAGAGGATGCCCGAGGTGAGAAAGGAGGAAATAACCTCCGCTATAACCAGAGGGATCTCCCCTCTCCAGAGAGAAAGACTTCCCCCAAAAGGGGTTTGTCCTCCTCTCCATCCAAACCCAAGAATAAAAATACCAAGGTCACTGGAATAAAGGGAATAAATGGAAACCCCTCCGGGGGCTTCCCAAGGCTAAATAGCTCCAAGTAGGTCATCTTAAATAAGCCATGGATTCCAGAATTTTACAGTGGAATTGTAGAGGCCTCAAGGCCAATTATGAGGAAATGCAGCTACTGATGGACTCTGAGACTCCTGTAGCTGTCTGCCTACAGGAAACATTTCTGAAAGATAGCATCAGCTTCCGAAGCTACAGTGCTTACAGCAAGAACGTTGAGGATGCAGAGAGAGCATCAGGTGGAGTCTGTATCCTTGTGAAGGATAGCATCCCCCATGAGAGGGTACAACTACAGACCACACTACAGGCCGTAGCAGCTAGGATAACCCTTCACAAGGTTATCACTTGCTGCAGCCTGTATCTACCACCAGGCACTCCATTAAACCAAACAGACATGGAGGACCTATTGAAACAACTCCCCCGGCCTTACATAATCCTTGGGGATTTTAATGCCCATAACACCATGTGGGGATCCAACAATACCGACACAAGAGGACGTATGCTGGAGGATATCTTCCTCCAACATGATTTATGCATACTTAATGATGCATCACCGACCTACTTGCACCCAGGAACTGGATCTCTCACATGCATTAACCTCACCGTATGCGTCCCTGGACTTCTGGACGACTTTAAATGGTCAGTTAGCAATGATCTACGGGGAAGTGATCACTTCCCAATCATCGTTGCTAACAATTTCCCCTCATTGGGACGACCTCAGCGGTGGAAACTGAATAAGGCCGATTGGGAACAATACTAAAAAAGATGCTTAGAGGATATCACAGAAAATATCCTCGATGAACAGAACCCAGCTGATACCTTTGCTAGCAAGCTACTTAGTATAGCCAGGAAAGTTGTCCCCCTAACCTCCGCAAATCCAAAACGGCCTAGCAAACCATGGTCTGCAAAAATGCTATTGGCGACAGGAAAAAACGACTGGCTGCATTTATAAAGAATCCTTCCCAGGAAAACCTAAAGCTATTCAGAATAGCTAGAGCAAAGGCTAGACAAACCATACGGTCAGCCAAAAGGAATTCCTGGAGAAGTTTTATCGGCAGTCTGGATGCCAAAACTTTTGCTAGAGCGGTCTGGAAGGCAGTAAGACGAATCAAAGGGAAAGAATCAAATGCAATAGAGCATTTAAAAAACCAAGGACGAACTGACACGTCCCCCAGAGAAATAGCTGACTGCCTTGCATCCTCAATAGCAGAAAAGTCATCCACTGCACATTACACGCCAGAGTTTCAAAAAGTCAAAACCAGGGAGGAAAGACACTCCATTTATTTCAGGTCAGAGAACAATGAAGACTACAACAAACCGTTCTCCCTTGAGGAACTGAGGGAATCGCTAGACAAGTCACATGACACAGCGCCTGGAGAAGATGAAATCCATTACCAGTTCCTCAAGCACCTTCCCGAACCCTCATTGGCAGTCCTGCTAGGGGTCTATAACTGTGTTTGGCAAACAGGCGCTTTCCCAAACAGCTGGAGGAAAGCCACAGTTATACCGATACCTAAACCGGGAAGAGACGGCTCTGACCCAGCTAACTATCGACCAATAGCACTAACAAGCTGCATCTGCAAAACCATGGAAAGAATGATTAACAGTAGGCTGGCCTGGTACCTGGAGAGGAATAAAGTGATCTCTAACTACCAGTGCGGATTCCAGCAAGGGCGGACAACAACTGACCACCTGGTAAGGCTGGAAGCTTGTATTAGAAATGCATTACTCAGAAGAGAACATCTAGTAGCTGTATTCTTCGATATAGAAAAGGCCTATGACACAACCTGGAAACATGGCATTCTACGTGACATGGAGCTTATGGCGCTTAAGGGACATCTTCCCCGTTTTGTGGGGGAATTCCTGAAAGACCGAAAATTTCAGGTTCGAGTGGGCAACTCCGCTTCTGACACTCATGACCAGGAAATGGGTGTACCCCAGGGCAGCATTCTGTCAGTCACCCTGTTCAACATTAAAATAAATAGCATCATAAATGCTCTGTCCCCTGGCATAGAGTGCTCTTTGTATGTTGACGACTTTGTCATTTTTACTTATGGGAAAAACATGAACCCCATAGAAAGAAAATTACAGTTATGTTTAAACAAAATTCAAAATTGGGCAAACGATAATGGTTTTAAATTTTCGGACTCCAAAACAGTTAGTATGCATTTTTGTAATTTAAGGGGACTCCACCCAGACCCTGAACTATTTATACACAAAAAGAAGATCCCTGTCGTGAAAACTACAAAATTTTTAGGGCCTCACTCCAGATTCCTAATTTAATTTTCTCCCCCACATTAAGGAACTTAAGAGAAAATGCCAAAAGTCATTAAACATACTTAGAGTGCTCAGCCATGCGGACTGGGGAGCTGACAGAGATGCTTTGCTGCTATATCGGAGTCTAATTCGATCCAAGCTAGACTACGGATCCATAATATATGGAGCAGCAAGGAAGTCGTACCTAAAAATACTGGAACCAATACAAAATGCTGCCCTGCGTCTCTGTCTCGGCGCGTTTCGTACATCACCTATCCCAAGCCTCCATGTGAAGGCTGGAGAACTTGCCATGGATATAAGAATGAAGTGGATTTTTACCAAATTATTAAATGTTTACTACTTCTACTATTTTAACTGTGAATAGACCTTGTTTTTAATGATTTGACTGTATGGAATTTGGCCCTTGTTGTGTGGAGGAAGAGTGGCCCTTGAGGGACTGCAGGCACGACATTGCCTAAATTGTGCCGATGTGCCCAAAATCACAAATCACAAATCTCTAGTTTTCAGACGGTATATTTATAGACCTAGATCTCCAGTCGTATCTAAGGATGCTACTTTTACCACTGTTTAGAGAAGTCGAACTCTAGACCTATTTCTAGTTCTTTACTATATTCGAATTTTATGTTTTAAGTTAGTTTATTTTTTAAAATCTATGCTATATTTTAAAAACTATAAAATGAAATCTACATGTAAGTCCTATTTAATTGTAAGCTTCCGGTAGCCTATTAGCTCTAGCATGGTATTTGCAGACGGTATTCATAGACCTAGATCATAGACTTATATATACTACTCTAGACTGGGCATGGAGACTTTTTAAAACTACAAAAAATGTGAAAATTTTTTAGAAAGTTGGATCAATGCGTTGTTTTGTAAAGTAGTTAAAAGTAGTAAAGTCTTTTTTTCAACCCTAACCTATGTAGCATAAAATTTAATTTCTAAATATAGATCTAGTAATTGAACATCAAAAATAAGAGTACTCTCGTCTCATACTTATTATTTTGCAATTTTTAGATACATAATCTAGAAATATCTAGGTAATGAATCTATGTAAATGTTCATAAGATGATTAAAATCAACATAAATTATTATTTTGATCTACGATTTTTGAATCATTATTACAATGGAAACAAACAGGAAATGGCTTTGATTCATATATTTGCGTGAATATTCGAGAAATGATTTTGCATTATTTATTTGCCTATATATATATATAGGTCTGTGAATCGATCAGTCACGGATAAGAATTTATTTCGGGTTCCAGTCTAGTATACTATATAAGTTTATGACCTATATCTAATATTATGCTTCTAAAAACCATGTTAATAAAGTACTATCAATCTGGATGAATTTAAAACTAAAAAATAGATCTATTTCTCGTTGTTACAATCATCATTTGTGGATGTCAGATGTCAAGATCTATGAAGATGCTATGATAGATGTCACGTTGAAGATTATCTTGATCTATATCACACCATCAATGATTGTGGTTGCCGAGGATCTTGAAAATCGTCTTTTAATAAGATGATCGTATAGAAGTAGCTAGATCTAGTTGATAATACGATCATTCAGAATGTTGCCAGTTGATAAGGGATCATCTAGAAGTTGCCAATCGCTAAGTCGATCTAAGTATTTTATTATATTCAATGAAGAAACTTCTCTTCGTCTAAAACAATTACTTTAATTCAGAACTTGAAAAAGCTATTCACAAATAATTACAATGGTTAAATATACTTGAATAAATATAACTGATCTACACAATAATATAATTGAGTTCTAATACTAAACTCTAGTACATGTTCTCTCTAACACGTTCCATACAAGACTGGCGCAATCTAGAACCTTCTCCAGGCTCTAGAGCGTAATCACGTGACCAACAACTCTATACTGCAAGGCCAACCAATAAATGCAGCTCAATGTACAACAATTAATATTTCAAAACCAATCACATTTATTCTGAACATGATCCTGTTGCATGATAGAAAAATTCCTCGAGGTAGCTCGAGTCCTGCCGACAAGCTAAATATAGACCAAGGCTAAATATAGATACAGTGTACGTGACATATTACCCCCCGCTTTCTTAAACATTTGTATGGTAATAGAAATGCGTATGAAATAATACATGAAAACTAATTATGACATTATAACTCATTTGGTTAGTACTAATGTGAAAATGTGTACATGGAAAAAATATATTGCATAAAGAAAAAATAATTGTGATAGTACATGACAATCTTCTGAATAATGATACTAAATATAATACAAACCTAATCTCAATATGTGTGAAGCAATGAAAAATTTCAATTATATGTCATGTATCTGTACCATTATTATAGGATATATGCAATAATATTATACCTGAAAAATAATCCACATGATATAAAAATTAAGATGACTAATGCATGTCATATGCAAAGATTCTGAAACATAGTAAACAAAGTAATTGATCAAATATATCTTGGATGAGAGACCTTTCTCAATGGGTTGCTTGGTGCTAAAAACGTGTAACATAATCTAATATAGAATACCTATGGAAAAATGAGGACAAATTAATTAATTGATTAAGTATAACTTAATATTGTTCTTCCTTGACGAGTATGAATGATAATGGATCAAGTGACACTAAATATGCTATAGTACATATGTAGAATGTAAGTGTGAAGTTCGAAACCCTTCTGAGTTGCCGTCATGGATGTGTGTGCGCGTTTTCTAAACTTGAAGAAAAGGTCTTTAAGTTTATGAAGCTGTAGTCTCCATGTCATATTGATCACACAGATAATGTCTGATTGAACCCTGTTTGAGTTTGGTGAAAATAAGAACTGTCCGAAACCTAAACTCAATTTTCTGTTTGATGAACGTTGACGCTGTAGAACAATGGTAGCAGAATGCTTTGCGTTAGAATGTTCGATAGAGCAATGACTGAACAGGTCTGAGTTCAATCGATCCATAAAGCAATGTTGAATAAGTTCATTTGTTCCTTTCTGAAGAAAATTTGCTCTTTGAGTGGATGGAGGATGAAACTTTGTGTTGTCAATGTTGTTGCTCTCTGAGTTGCATTCAAATTGTTACAAAAACACTAGTAAAGAAATCTGCATGGTCTGGAAACACTTTAATGTTCTTCATTTTCTGTAGTGCAATGTCATCCAGAGTGATGACCTTGGAAATGTCGATTAGATTTGATGCTGGTAATGAAACATCTATCTCAGTGACACTCGTAACAAAGATTTATATTAATCTAGTGAAATATAGTTCTAGTCTATATGTCTGTCTAGTCTAGATCTAGTATAAGTATGATTATTACTATATTTATAGATTACGAAAATGTAGATTAGCGCTCTTGACTGGGGTGGGCTATCTTTCTCTATCAAGGGCCGCATTAAAAAAAATGGGAATGGGGTCGCTACATATATATGAATTAGAACATGCTATGTGAGATCATTAAGTGACATAGAAAAAGTGAAAAAGCTAAAGAACAGACTCCATTTCAACATCTCATTGGACGCTGGGAAAGTATTGACAAACAACAGGGCCATCAACTGTTCTACAGTAGTTCACAAGAGACTCTCGAACAAGGAGCACAAGAACTGCATCAACTGTGTTGCGAACTGCTACCCAGTATCAAGTTGACTCATTTCTATACGGTTAAAGACATCCCCATTCAACATCATCATCATACAAGCCTAATGCTCCTACATCAGCCTATGATGACGTGGCAGTAGTAGAGGTTTATGAATAACTAGAAGAAGTTGTTAACAATGTCCCCCCCAAAAAAGTCCCTGTACAAGGAGAACAAACCTAGAAAGACACTTGTGGGAGATACCTTTCAACTAATCAACGTGGTCTGCGACAATTAGAATTTGCAAAGTACAACTATCTCTTGCTGGCTTACACATTAAGATGCCACAAAAAGTCGCAAATAACCAGAACCACATGGCAGAGTCCCAACGGAGAATACTAGGGGTGCACCGGATAGTCCCTCCGGCTCCGGCTTCTGGCGAATATCCGGCATTTTTTACTATCCGGTGCTATCCGGCTCCGGTCGGATATTACTACCGGATAGTAAACCGGATAGTAAAAAATACACCTAATATGCATAAAGTCTGTTATAGAATGTATTAATGTTTATATGAACACAAAATAATGTGCTTAAAAATAGAGCTATTATAAATATGCACCAAACATCGTTTATTATAAAGACAAGGCATGTTAATAACTTAATATAAATAGAGATGAAACTTTACATCATAAATGCGCTTTACATACAGAGATGCAATGGCTGGCACTTTTTTCAATTTGTCTTGACCTTTGAGTAAGTTAATTAACATGTTAAAATGTTACATTCCTTGACTACGTCATGCTGACCAGACGTCTGTCTAGCTGTGCGGGTATATCTCCAGAGGTAGAGATGAACAACTCCCACCCCCTTTTATTTGTTTAGTCCATCACATTGAGTTTTTTATAGGCAGTTAAATACGATGGACGTAGGTTTAATGTCAGCGTATAGACACTCTCTAGTGGTCACACCTTTCGAGGAAACTGAGTTTGTTTACTTAGTAGTTAATCTTTATTTGGGGGGGGGGGGGCTGGACTACAAGAGCCACAGCTCTAAGGTAACCAGGTATATTTCTAGATGAACAACTCCCACCTCCTTTTGTTTGTTTAGTCCATAATATTGAGTTCACAAATAGGCAGCTGACCACATTAAGCTAGATGTCAACGTGTTGACACTTTCTAGAGGTCACATCTTATGAGGGAACTGAGTTTGTTTACTTGGAGTAGAATTTTTATTAGGAGCGGGACTACAAGCCAAATCTCTATAAGGTTAATTTGGTATGAGTTTGTTTATTATGAGATAGGTTGTCAATCAAGGGTCTGGACCACAAACCACACCTTTTATAATATTGGACGGGTAATAAGTTTGTTTACTTTGAGTTAAGTCTCAATTATGAGTCAGGACTACAAGCCAAACAGACACTGACCAAGGGTATCTTTAGGGAAGGTTCAAGAGACTCAACACCCCCAACTTCTTATTTGTTTAATCCATGACAATGTATTGATTGAGAATATAGACATTGACCATTCTTAAGCCAGAATGGATTAACGCAAATTGTTAAGACATATTGACACTGTATAGAGGTCACTAGATGATGACACTAAGTTTGTTTACTTGGAGAAAAATGTCAATTAGAGCGCTGAACTACAGGACACACCCCTACAAGTATTTTTTTACACAAGCCACGGGTATAAAAGTGGCTTGCAAGGGCATTTAGTAAATTGAAAAGTAATAATAATGGCTGGTAAAAAGTCATCACTTATATGGCGTTACTTTAATGTCAAAACAATGGACAACTCTAAAGCAGTTTGCAATGCTTGTAAAATAGTTCTGTCACGTGGTAAACTAGGCAAACCTAAAGACTTCTCAACCAGCAATATGATTAGTCATCTACGCTCGAAACACCCAGACTTATTCAACGAAATGACTGCATTGAAATCAGCATCAAGTAATATCACTGCCTGTGCCAGTACGTCTACGAGCTCCAGTGATTCGTTAAGCCTCACACACAAGCAGTAACCAGGGATTAAAGAGGTCTTAGACAAAGCTAAATTGTGTGATATTAATAGTGATAATGCTAAACGCATTCACTTGGCCATAGCAAAGATGATTGCAACTGACATGGAACCTTACCAAGTAGTTGAGAAACCTGGATTTATTGGAGAAAAGATACACTGTGCCTAGTCGCAAATATTTTACAGATCGCGTTATTCCAGATATCTACGACAATAACTTTAAATCTTACTCTTGTGTTATGTGTGTGTCTTGATTGAATCACAATATTCTTAATAAAATTTAAGAGTGTCAAGTAACTCCTCGTTATTACTGGAATTACTTAAGATATTTACTAAGCCACTATCTGTATAAGGTACAAACCAGAAGCGGTTTGTGGCCTTTAAAACACGAGCCTAATGACAAGTTGATGGTGTAAAATACATGAACACAAACATCTACCCACTATACAACTTAGATTGAATACCACAGCCATATCGGCTACATCAAGGTGCTGCAGCGCTTTAAGGCAAGCATCCACACGGCCAAAACAAGAAGTTTTCCTGAAGCTGACCTATAGCACTGATCTGTTGACCATTACCTTGTTATGATGACCTTCAAATTACACCTTAAAAGATAACAAAACATGGATCTACCAGGATAAAATTTGACGACCCCAATATCGCTGCCTGTGACATAGTGGGGAAACAACTGTTTGATTAATTGTAAAGACAGGAGTGATTCCCCTTACGAAGTTTATATAAGGGCATGTAGACCGTGTTTAGTTGCCACTTGCTCCTGAGTTACCAGCTTGACCACTGGACCTGTGTTGTGAACTGTATATTTTTTTTCTGTTAGTTATGAGTCATCTGTCTTGTGGTACTCGGGAGAATTGTGCCCTGCTCTGGAGATCTTTGGACTAAGTATATCTTTAGTCATTATTGTATTTCATATAATGTATTAATTAGTAGATATAGCCTCAAATGATTTCCAGGCAGTATATTTTACTCTGACGTTATGCATCCTGGGGTACTCCTAAACCTGAAGCGTTTGACTCCAGAGTGGCCAAAAGTGGTCATGTTTTGACCTGAGGCCCGTGACCTTCAATTTTGTTGACACTGATGTATGATATCCCGGACTGGACAATAGATTGTATATTTAGTTGTAAGTTGTAACATATAACTAGGGCGGTTTGCCATACTATTTTTGAATGTGTAACTTTATTTATTTTGTGTTGAGAAGGCCTGTGAGTGGATGGCCATTTATTTACACATTTATTTTGATCTTCATGTAAATAAACTTTGTATATATGTTTACCTGCGACTTTGTTATGTCTTGTTTTGCATGCATTAGTTTAATTGTATACCTGGAGGTTATACTTAATAACCTAGGCAGTACAAGTAGAGGCCAATATGCCACTGGACAAACGTGCCACGACACCTATAACACTGATCTGTTGATCTAAAATGCCTAAATCTAGCTATCTATTTAAGTGAATCGTTTTAGCTATATCCGCTAATAGGTAAATTAAGTGATCAAAATGTTATGTTGAATGGGGTGCTCTTTTAGAATCAATCACCATTATTATGTAACCTGGGGTACTCTTACAAGCAACCTCATTCAATATGTAACACTGCCTCATTTGAAGTACAAGTAGGAGGACGCTTAGCAAGCCTCATTATCTTGGACTCAAATGACCAGGATATCAACGTACAAGTCAAGAAGCTAAACCTAGCAATCACATGTACAGCCCTGAGGTATTATGAAAGCCTCGCGCCCCCCCCCCAAATAATAATTGGAAACTGCGGATATACTACAACTCTGTGACAAGCGACGGGAGCTTAAAGGGAAAAAGTTGTCCGATCCTAAATTTGCCCACGAATACAAAAGTGTCAACATACGGATTTAGAAAGAAATACAAGAAAGGAAGAGGTGTGTACAGATAAAATTGTCAGGAAATTGAGTAAGGGCTGAACAGAAAGAACAGTGAAAAAGCATACCAACTGGTTAAGGACCTCACAACCTCAACGCATGCAAGAACTAACACAATACAAGACAAAAATAATAGATGTCTGACAGGAAAAAGATGTGATAAGAAGATGTACTCAGTACTGTTCAGACGTATAAAACTCAGGAGATCCCGTGTTACTAAAAGTCCCTGCTGTATCCAACATCCCCTTGGGAGAAGCATCAGCAAAGAAAACTCTGAAAAATTGGAAATCAGCCACAGAGTGGACAACATTCCTGGTGAACGTCTACAGGCTGGAGGAGAAACTAGGATAAGCGCAATTTCAAAGATTTGCAACAAGATTTAGCGTTCAGGAGAATAGCCCAAATCCTGGAACCTATCATTTATCCCCTTTCTTCCAAAAGAAAGGCAATTTACTACTCTGTCAAAACTACTGCACCATCAGCCTCATAAGCCATCCCAGCAGAGTACTGTTTAAAATTATTCTAAACTAGTCGACCAACGGCGTAGCATACGCCGCTATTTTGCAGGGCCGGCCTTAGGCCACTGCAACCTATGCAATTGCAGTGGACCCCGCACTTTCATAGGACCCGCGCTAGTTCTAGGTGTAAATTGTTGAATTAAACCATTTATATCTTATAACAGATTTCCTGCGGTCTTCTGATTTACCATGAGCTCCTGGAAATCTCCTGAATTTGCAAAATATACAAAAAAGTCCTGAAAATGTCCGGAAAATATTAAAATCTTTTGATAACTCATAAAAATCTCCTAAAATATATAGACAAAAAATTGTATATATTGTGGTGCCATTCAATATGGAAAACGTCAATCCTATGCGCGATTAAAAAAAAACGGCATCATGCAATACCGGTAATTGTGGAATCTGGTTAAAGAAGCTTCTCGCGCCTCAAACTAATGAAGAATTACTTGAGGTCATCAATTCTCGAAGATAGATTGAAACATTTGGTAATTCTTGCTATTGAGCGTGATCTATGTCGGAACAGAATTTTATGATAAACTGTATACACGCAAGGCTCGTAAAATAGTACTGTACGCAGTAAATGAAGTACGTATGTCAGGTCAAGGATCACTGAGGAAAAAGGCAATCTGGAGTAGGCTTAATGATAAAGCAAACTATCGTCAACAATCTGCAGGGTATACCTGTTGGTCACTTTGATTTACTAATGTCACTTAGACTTCCATTAGATGAATCTTGCATTGATTAGTGTCTATACCCTCACGCTACTGGCGGAACCGGACGCGAAGGACAAATTCTATGGTGGCTTGAAGCGAGTCCTGGGACATGTGAAAACCATGGACAAACTTGTAGTGTTGGGCGACTTCAACGCTCGAGTGGGGAATGACTACAGCACATGGCCGGGTGTCCAGGGGAAACATGGTATTGGTAATTGCAACTACAACGGCAGACTATTGCTGGAACTCTGCTCCGAATTTAAACTTGTGGTTACCAATACCGTTTTCAAACAAAAAAAAACTTTCAAGAAAACATAGAGACAACCACACTCTAAACATTGACATTTACTTGACTATATACTAGTAAAGCAATGCAATGTTGGTGAAGTTATGCACACCATGGTTAAGCCAAACTCCAACTGCTTATACAGACCTACACCTTGTCCGTGCCAAGTTCAATATTTCAATCAAGGCTCCAAAGAAAAAATTCTACCTTCGGGCAAGGAAGCTAAATGTCGTAAAATTTGTGGATGTACAGGACAGGTTTATAGCCTTGCTTGAGAATGAGCTCAGAAAGCCCCATGAAATTGACCCAGAGACAAACTGAAACAGCTAAAACAGACTCTCCAGGATGCAACAGCCAGGGAGGTGGGCTGTTACAGCAGACTCAATGAGACTGGCTTGACGAGTACAACGCAGCAATCCAAGAGCTATTTAAAAAAACACACCTCTCCATGTTCTGTGCTTGAGACCCTCAACAGCACTTAACAAAATCCCTCTGCAGAGCCTCGTTTAATATTTGCAGGCAAAAGTTCGCGAATTAACTGGTGGATGGAGCTTTCAGAAAACGTACAAAGATTCGCGGAATAGTGAGACATGAGCTCACTCTTTGAATCAATTCGCTCTGCTTATGGCGCAACATACCAGACCATGTCTCCTCTAAGAACTGCTGACGGCCTCGTCTTGCTAACAAGAAAGTCCAATTTACTATATCGGTGGAGCATATAGCTTGCTTTTTAGTGACAAAAGGGTTATATCTAAGAAATCTCTTACTGAAATCTCACAAGAAACAGTGAAAATATAACTGAAAGAATATCCAAGTCTTGTCGAGATGCCACAGTCATATTCCTGTATAAAAAGGCGACAAATCAGACTGCTCCAATAACCGTGCTGTTATTCCTTGGAGTAACGCTAAAAAAGATAGGGTGACCCTGCATGAAGAAATCTACACTCGGTTCCGCACCGATGGCAGCATATTTAACATACGGCACATGCTCTCCCATTAAAATGAAAGATATGATTGCTACTGAGCTGCTACTGAGCTGCTACTGAGCTGCTACTGAGCTGCTACTGAGCTACTACTGAGCTGCTACTGAGCTGCTACTGAGCTGCTACTGAGCTGCTACTGAGCTGCTACTGAGCTGCTACTGAGCTACTACTGAGCTGCTACTGAGCTGCTACTGAGCTGCTCTTTGCGGACGATTGCGCCCTTCTTGCACACACCGACCTTCAACTCACGTCCATGAAATTGTTGAGGCTGCTGCCACGTTTGGTCTTCTTTAGAAGTCCCCAATGGGAAATAATCCAGATCCACAAATCAAAGTGAATGGCCATTTCCTTAATGTTGTTGGCCATTATACATACCTAGGCGGCACAGTGTCTAACGATGCGACACTTTCCAGAGAAATAGACAACATCTCGCAAAGGCCAATGGGGCTTTTAGTCGCTGAGAGCATGGCGGTACAGGTCTCTTCACTTAGCAACAAAAATCAATGTTTATAAAGCAGTGGTTCTCTCTGGGTGATCTATCGAAGCTTCCATCAAAGGTGTCTTCGTCTCATAAAAGGCATACGGCCATACGCTGGCAAAGTACATTACGAAAAACTATGTTCTTTTGCAGGCTGGTATAGTCAGAATACTATTCGACAGATGCGCTGGGTCGGACACTTATCCCGAAGACCACATACCAAAGGCGATCTTCTTTGGCAAGCTTAAAGAAGGTTGGCATGACAAAGGTGCCCCCCGCCATTTCGCCCTCACTGGCATAGAGGAAAGTAGCTGGCAGCAGGTCTCCTCTGAAAGGGACAGTTGGAGAGCTCTCACAAAGGCTGCAGGACAAACATTTGAGACTCAAAGAAAAGCCATTATTGAAGACAAGCGCAGAAGACGGAAAGAAAACTTAAATAGACCGCCAGCAGACAACGGCTTTGTCTGCATGATATGCTGGAAAATATGCAGGTCGCAACTGGGTTTGCGTAGTCATGTGAATCACTGCACTCATCCTTAATCTTCGGAATCGAAGACATTGCCTTTTGTATTACAATGTCTTTTAATTTGTACTGTATTCTAAATTTACATATAATAGTTTTAGACTCATAATTGAGGAACTACAAAAATAGTTAGCTATTTCTAAAACTTTTATGAAATTTTTTAAATATTTTTTTCATAACAACATTTCACCACAAATGTACGCAGTTGTTGTTTTGTTCTCAAGGAGAACATCCTATCAAGTACTTGACACAAAAACATAATGACTCAATATTAACATATTTGCACAGTTGTACTTAATATGGATTTTTAACCGTTAAAACTGTGTATTGTGTTCCGAAACTGTGGAACTAGTTTACTAGTTGTATTCTCGTCACTGCTTTCAAATTACAGACAGTCAGCATCGACCCTTAGCTATGATAAGACTGAGATAATTGGTTCAATAATATGTTTGATAATCAATGGAGCACAAATGTTTCCGTCTAAAGGTAAGAGCTGATGATTGGGGATAGTTTCTTATTCACAAACTTTTACGTTTTTCTCAGTCATAGCAAGGACTCAATCACTCGCCCTCTTTTGTTTCATTCCAACCCAAGACTTTCAACATATTACTTCATAACATTGAATAAAAGCTGGCCTGAGTTTGCGTCTTTGACTGAATATCACGATAATTAGAATCTTCGTTTACTTAAAATGTGTAGACTGACGTGCAGACAATGTTTCCTTAGCCTCTTCATCAATAGAATTAGAAGTTTCAACAATTTATATTGACATTTAAAATTATTTATTTTAATATACATACATTTTTCTAATTTCTGTAGATGTCCACAGGCCGCATAAAACGCTCCAGTGGGCCGCATGTTGGCCGCGGCAGTTATTCGCCCACCACTGCTATATACTTATTGTAAACACTGTGGACCTATTTTCGATAAAGAAAAATACTTAAATCTGTATTTAAATAAACCTAGACTGTTTACTTTACTATTGACGAAGTACGTTTAGTAGAAAGAAACAGAAACTTTAACATCATCTGTTTTCCTACCTGTCATTGTAATATTTTATGAAATACAGACGTGACTTCAAAAGAAATTTCTATAAATCAAATAAGAACATAAAACTAAAATGTTATTTAACCTTGGTTAGGGCAATAATAGAATATGCATCCACCGTTTGGGACCCCTCAACTCAAGAAAACATTAAGAAACTGGAACAAACACAAAATAGAGCAGTGAGATTCATAACAAACGAATATTCACATTTGAATAGAGTAACACCTATAGTAAAATCACTAAATTTAGAAAGCCTTCAGGACAGAAGACTCAAAAGTAAAGTAGCAATTATACATAAAACACTGAACCATAATCTTCAAATACAAAAACAAAACTTAATAAAATACTCTGAAAGACACAAAAAAAAGGCACATTCGTCGTCCCATATGCTAGGACAAATTTGTACAAATACTCCTTCTTCCCTAGTGCTATTAGAGCATGGAATTGGTTGCCTGAGCTAGCCAGAAAAACCAGTGACTTGGCAGAATTTAAGTCATTGGTTAATATGCATGACTAAATGCATGACGCGTAGGACGTAATCATCTTCTTTTTTGAAGTAACGTCTGTATTATATAAGATAAGAAGATAAGAGAAGATAATGGCGTCCTGCACGTGTTCCTAGTTCAATCTAGTCATGCTTGTTCATTCATTACTTAAATTCCGCAAAGACATTGGCTCTTGCTTGACTTAGGCAACCTATTCCATGTTCTATAGCACTAGGAAAGAAGGAGCATTTGTAAAAATTTGTCCTAGCATATGGAACAATAAATGTGCCTTTATCTTTGTTTCTTTCTGGATATTTTATTGGGTGTTGTTTTTATATTTGAAGATTATGGTTTGATGTTTTATGCTTAGTTGCTACTTAACTTTTAAGTCTAATATCCTTAAGGGTTAGTGATTTTACTAAAGGTGCTACACTAGTCAATTGTGTCAATTCGTTTGTTAAGATGTTTGATAATAGTTTTTGGATCCCCTTTTCTTGTACTTCTAAGTCTCCTATGTTGTCTACTTCGTTCAGATTAAGTTATATGTCTTTGTCTCCTGGGGCGGATGCAAAGTATTTATTTAGGATATAAGCTTTAGTTTTATTATCATTATGTGTTAAGTTATCTTCTCCTTTTAATGGTGCTACTCCTGTTTCTCCATTTTCTTAGACCTCATGTATGTACATAGGTTTTTATTGGCATCCTTAGGTATTAAATTGGTTATATATTCACTATGCAGCTGCCTGCTTCCTTTTTGGAGTAAATGTTTAGTTTTAATATACTTTTTTTATAAGGTCTTTCTGACTTAATTTCTTTAAAATAGGTTTTCCTTCTGTTTGTAAAGTTTCTTTAATTTATTATTAAACTAGCATTTCTTTATTTTGTTTGATGAGTATTTAGTTGGTATATAATTTTCTCTGTTTTTAAGATAGCTTTTAGTAAAATTCCAGAAGTCAACAACCTCTTGTTCAATGTCTTTCTGACAAGAATGTTTGTTGAAAGAAAGAAAGTTATATGCAGCTTGGTGTAGTTGTATTAATTAAGTTTGTAATTAACATGCACTACACTGACTCATGGATATGCGTAGGAAGTAATTATCGTCTGTCATTTATAAGATAAAGCGTAGCCAGTAGAGTTTGAAAAGTGTAGTGAAGAGATTTGAGTTTGGACCTGCACTTCTTTTTTTTTTATTAGAAAAAATATCAAGTTATTGCGCTGTGGACAATATTATTAATATTAATTATAAATGTAGGACATAAAAATGCCCCAGATATATTAAAATACTTAACGCTAAAATCACTGAAACAATTTAATTAGCAGCATTGTGAGTGATTGCAGATAATAATGCTTGAAATAAACATTTTGTATGGAAGGAGGTAAGACCTTGGCTGAAAGCAACAAGGACAATGTTCTCATCTGAATATACTCGCAGGCAATCATGTTTTAAATAATCATTTTGTATACAAGGAGATAGAATAGTGTTTTTTTTTACTACTTATGCATTGCGCAACGTAATAGTTAATTGATATCTGCACACAAAAATATTTCCGTTTGACATTTTATTAACCCAAAAAAACTACCATTACTATTATGTGTCACTAGGGTATTGGACGGAAAGATGGACATACGGATTAAATGAAACTAATAGCAGCTTTTCCCTTTTGGTGTCCACTAACTATGAAGAGAACAAATATTTTACAAAGCTGAATTCCTTTATGAAACCCTCCTACTCTGTGCGTTCAAATATCAAGCTTTATTGTTTAGTGCTATTTGGTTCTCAAACCATTTCATTTCTAAAGGCTTGTTCATAATCTAGACAAATACATGTTTGCCTTTTTTTTTTAGATGCCATGGGTTCAACTCCAACTATCACTATTCCCTAGCACCCTTAAGGCGTAGTGCTAATCTTGTCAAGTCTGTAGCCCATAAAAAAAACACAACATGTTATTCAATCTTTCCCTCTTCGTTTTACTCAGTCATGGGAATGTTGTATCGATTAACTTCATCAAGCTTGGAAGGACTAGTGAAGGGGGCGGGGCGGCTCTTAGTGTAGTCATTTTGTCAGGTTTTGTTTTTAATTTTGTGTCCGTGGATGTTAACTTTGGTTTGGGGAACATCTGAGAAGGTATCATATGTCTGAGCTTCAAACTGGCTTTAAAGTTGAATGTAGAATAATATAGTTATTGCAAAATTACTCTGTACATTTATAGACAATACAAGAAAATTTAAAAAAAAACATTAAAAAAAACAAAAAACCTTATATTAAATGTAGTTGTATGAATTATTTTGGATCAGTCATATAATTAAATTTGTTATAGATCTATAGTAAAATCTGTGCGATTACAAATATTTTACCAATTGTTTTTGTTTGGCACAATTTCATGTTTTTAGCTTTCTCACTACACTATAATTCTATCACTTGTCTGGACCAATAGGGAGAGAAAGAAGTAGGGGCATCTGTGTGACCGCTTTTTAAATGTGTTTATATAAAAAGAAAGCGACCTGAATTCGCACTCGAGGGCTAAGGCCTCCTCAACCTCCTTAAGCCAATATGGTAAACAGGGAGATGCTTATGAAAATATGTTTATAGTTATTTACAAACTTTTCTTTCTACAAACAATAAAGGGAACTAACTCATTTTATACTAACTTATAGTAAGTATAATTTGTTCTCTTGTTCGAGAAACCAAACAAAATAATTAATCACCAATAGTTAATAAATTGTTTTTATTGATTCTTGTGAAGGCATGCAAAGAAATAATTGTGAAATTAATTCAGCATTGGTTATGGGAGAAATAACACAACAAACTTTTGACCTGACAGACAGACAGACAGAGTGTGAATTGCTATAAGGTTTATAATCAAAAGACATCTGTACACATCTCGCATTTCTTTCATACTGTTCAACAAAAAGTATTTGGCCTCAACCTGAAATAATTATAGGTGCAGGCCGTAGTGTTAGAAAAATCAAATTCCACACAAAAAGGTATCACTGGGAAAACTCTGGGAGGCTGACCAGAAATAATGTGTAGCAATACTAACAGATAAGGTCAGGGGCGGAAGGGGAGATCATAGCATTATTAATTTTTCTTAAGAATATTTACTCATTATTTAAATTTTAACCATTTTTTTTTTTAGTATTTCGCCCCCTCACATTAGGTGTTGTGTGTGTGTATGGGGCGGAGAGGAAATGCATCTACCGCCCACCCAACCATATATCTTCGAGGGGGGGAGCGATTTAATTTTTGTGTTGAAATCACAGTTGCAAAAACAATCTTCAAGATAACTTTCACCAGACTTAGATGTGACCATTTTGTGAGAGCCCGTTCCATAAAGTGACGTAAAGTAAAATCTCCCACAAATCATTTCAAATAAAATAAAAATATTTTCCTACTTCCAAATCCCTTCAGCATAGCAGCACATCTTTTCTCATCTTCTTAGTTACGATGGAAGTGACATCATTTGTAATCGTCCTAGCCTGAAATAGTGCCTAACATAAGATAACACCTGAAATTGAGTATATATCCCACGAGTCAAACAGATCCTATTTCCGGAGATACATACATCTAATAAGACTTGGGATCACAAATGGGATCCCACGAGATACACAAGCTAAGATTAAATGTATCTTGTGATAAATGTCAACAAAAAATGGCCACTCATGTTTAAAAAAAGAAACCCATTATCCAGACTTCTACATTTGTTTGACGATTTGTTCCCCTTGAATTAGTCACCACTCCAGTCAAAGTTGTTAGGAAAGTTTTCTAAAATTTCACGTTAAGAGTTCAGTGGCTCAAATTTCATTTCCTGACATTCATTGTTAGAATCCTTAGAAATTAAAATACTTTCTCTCAAGTAGAAAATTAGACAATTGGATGACCAACTTTGCGTCCTTAGTAACCCTAAGTTGTAAGTTCTGCTTAGTTGAAGCTAAGTCCAATTACTGAATTTTTTTTTCCACTTACATCCGAAAGTAGAATAGCTGAGTGTTCCGAGAAATAACCTGCTTGAAATAAAACATTCTGTTGTTTAGTATCACAGATGTATCCTTGCTTAACATGGACAAGGTATTGAGAAGAATATGGGATCTCATGGAATAAATTGTTATGTTCTTTAAACGATATTGTTTGTGACGTTGTTATCTATGTTTCTAAGATGGAAGACATGTTTGCCATCGACACTTTTGCAACGAGTTGTTTTGCACATGAAATGTTTGTGCATGTTAAATCTTTTCAAACAAAGCTATCCCATTTCTCCAGACAATCAAGTGAAAACAAATTTTGTCATTTTCCTTTGCTGAAAGGTGAAGCTATTTTTAGTGAACTGGTAAAAAAGTGCAAGATTTATTTGGATTCTTTGATTGTGTAAATTAAAAGCAAATTTTAAGACATCAAGAACTTGAAACCATTTTTCAATACCCTCAGCTGACAATTTAGTGCTGAAGCGGTTCAGCTCAAGAGGAGATAACTCCAAGCAAATTATGAAAGAAAGATAAGTTTAAGTTCTTCCGCGAGAGTTTTACGGGTCTTTGCCAGAAGCTGCTTTTCAACACCTAAAAAAAACTTTGCTGCTAAACTTTCAGATTATTGGGGTCCACATATATCTGTGAACAAACATTTTCTTGTTTGAAAATAAACAAGTGTAAGAACAGACCAATGCTAAATGACTGTAATTTGAAAGCAGTCATGAGGATAATAGCTAGTAAGCTAGTTCAATAATTCAGGAACATGCACGAGTGTAAACAGTGAAATACTTCAAATTATGTACAATTGTACATTTGTGGTGAAATTGCGAATCAAAATACAAGAATATATTTTTAAAAATTATGAGTGAAATTAGTTCCCAAACTCTTTTTATAATTCCTCAATCTGGAGATTTAAAAAAAAAAATCTAAATGTATAAAATACAATATAAATATAAATTAAAAGGCATTATACATAGTAAGTTATCGTATTTTTATAAATTGTAAGCATGTATGTATGCGGCCACCCATAACCCAATTTTTTTAAAATTTGGCCCTCAAAAAGAAAAGGTTGCCCACCCCTCTTTTAAAGCAAACTACAGTCAACAAATTCTATGAGCGTAGCTTAGGGGGTTTTGAATTTTAAAAAAATCCACAGATGTTTTAGTTTAACCCCCCCCCCCCAATTATTTTGACGATAAAACTTCCCTTTTCGATATAAAATCTAAAGCAAACTACATTCACCTAATTCCAAGAGCATAGCCAAGAGAGGTTTCACATTTCTACCAGTGGCTGGACTCCATGCATAAAGTGCAATGAATAATCATCTGACGAAATTGAAAAAGACTAAATATGGCTCAACTAAGATGGCTAAGACGGATTTTAGAAGTCAGTTATAGAGATCGGGTCTCAATCAAGGAAATCCTATGCCAAACTGGGAGTCGAACTCTTAGAAAGGTTGTGACAGAGCGTCGTATAAAGTTTGCGGGACATGTTCTCCGACAAAATGAATTACGCATAATAATAGTTGTGATGACATGGAGGACATTACGACGAAAGTGCAAACAGGGAAAACATGGCGCCACACTTTCATGGAGGTCCTCAGAGAAGGTGAAAGAGGCTTCAGACATTACCAGTGACAGATTTTTGCGGAAGCAGCTTGCAGCCCAAAGCGCCGAAAGACGCGGGAGGATCTAAGACAGTAAGAACATAAGGTTTTTAAATAAAACTTTTTAATTGCAGGATAATGCACAGTAGATACCTCAGAATATGTATTTTCCTGGCTTTCAATACTGGAAATAGTGGGGAGTCTACAATTTTTCAACTCCAGGAAGATCCTATTCTAGGTTACAATAAACGTCTTCTGAAAGAATGAAGTGTCAGAATGTAATAAAGATTAATTATGTAAACACACACACACACGCACAAACACACACATATATTTGTTTTCAATATCCTGCGTAGGCTTCTGTAGACAAGACCTGGACTTTTTCTATATTTGAAATGATACGATTAAAAATGTATTCAGTAAAAATGTGATTGTTTTTATACAAAGTCTACAAATGCAGGTTTCGAACTTTTGGGTCGAAATTAAGAATAAAGAATCGTTTGTTTTTTTGTTTTTTTGTTAAATTTAAACACTGCGGTTTTGATTATGAAAATGTACTTAGTTGTCCTAGGTTAAATTTTCATGTTTTCGTCAAATGGGAGAATTAATGTTAATCAATCAGTGAATTGGGTAAGGCCCTTCTAAATATAGATATAAACATAGAGTTGAAGCTAGGTGCTGAAACAAATGATACATACATATATTAGACATAAATGAATAACAGCACCAGGGACCAAGTTTTTAAGAGAGAAGGTAGTAAATTAAAATGCTACGAAAATAAGGTCTAGAGGTTAGTTTCGCTTGGTGCGTTATAGCTAGGCGGTGGTGTCGAATCCGGAGTCACAGGTTCGAGCCTCGGTCGGCGCATGCCCTTATTTTCGTAGCATTTTAATTCACTACTTTCTCTCTTAAAAACTTGGTCCCTGGTGCTGTTATTCATTTATGTCTAATATATGTATAAATATAGATTATAAACCCATTAAGCTTTTGATTTAAAAAAGATATTGTAGTGGTCGTAAAAATCTTGTTGCGGTAAGTGAATCTTGTATTTGTAGATACAGTTTATAGCTATACGTAAACGGGTTAAACTTTTCTTGTTAACGTTTCCAATTACTTTTAATTGAATAAGGCCCTAATGATTCTAGAGTTCTATTAGGCGAAGAAAACATCTTCAACCTTTTTAAGGCTTCTAGAATAATTGGATGTTCTTTTACTTATTACTTTACTTATCTATATATATTATTTTCTTCGTCGACAAATATGCGGGAAACCTTGCACGTACGCCGACTCTCTAACCCTCGCTG